>JAMPIV010005594.1:0-513711 GCA_024509875.1 Oreohelix idahoensis | reverse complement strand
TTGATGGATAATATTTGGTGTTTGTTGGTTGGGGGTTTGATGTTTGTTATTTTTTTGTGTTGGTTGGTGTGTTGTTAAGGATTTGGTGGAGTATTTTGTTATGGTGTTGTGGTTTAGGTGGGGGGTGTGGGTGGGGTGTGTGGGGTTTTGTGGTTGTTGGTTGTGGTTGAAGGTGTTGGGGGGGTGGGGGGGTGGGGGGGGGGGGGTGTTTGGGGATGGTGGTTGTGTTGGGGGTTGGGGTGATGCTGGGGGGGGGGTTGGGGTTGTATGGGGGGGGGGGGGAATGGTGGTGTATGGAAAGTGATTTAAGTATTGGGGGGGTGGGGTGGGGTCCCAGTGGTCTATTGGGAATGTGGTTGGATGGTTGGGGGGGTGGAGGGTGTTAGTGTGGGGAGTGTGGGGTTACAGTGGGTGGTGGTGTTGGGTTTAGTGGGGTGTGGGGGGGTAAAATGTGGTATGGGTTGCAATATTGGGGGTGTGGTGGGGGGGTTGGGTTTGGAGGGGGGGGTTGGGGTGGGGGTTATGGGGGGAGTGGGTGGGTTTGGGGGATTTTAGGAGTTTGGTGGGGTGGGGGGGGGGGGTGGTGGTATTGGGTTTTGGGGGGGGTGTGGGTGGGGTGGTTTTTTTTTGGTGGTGGAAATTAATAAAACTTGGTGGGGTAGGTGGTGAGAGTTAGGGGGGTTTGGTTTATAGGGGTTGTGGGATGGGTGTTGTTGGTGGTTTGGGTTGTGGGGTGGGTTGGGATGTGGGGTTTGTTTGGGGAGTTATTTTTGGTATGTTTTTTGTTTTTGGGTTTTGTAGGTTTTTAATTTGGTTTGAGTTGGTACCGAAGTACCTTACGGGGAAGTATGGTTTGAGGTTTTTTGGTTTTTAGTGGGGGGGCTAGAGTTTTGTTGGGTCCAATTATATTATGTCCTTTTTTTTTCTAAACACATAAATGATCATTTTTAGGTTTTTTTTTTATTGTGCTGGGCGGGTAATGGCTGTCATCTACAATACTCAGTCATTTTTGCGATGTGTTTTAAAGTATTCCTTTTAAATTTTCGACTTAAGCAGATAAACAGCAAATTGGTTTTTTTTGTTTTTGTTATTATAAGATTATAAAATGAGCGATGATGAAGGTACGCTAGGTAGTAGTAGCAGCATGACGACACACACGCCACCGCGTAAAGAAGTGAAGCCATGGTATCAGCAGGCTTTTATGTGAGGAATGGCTAACAGACAGCAAACTAAAGGATTGGATACAGCGGGACTCTGGCAATCGCTATGCTGCGATTTGTACGGTCTGTTCCTGTACATTAACTAATGCCAACAAAACAGCTTTATTGACACATAAAAGCACACAAAAGCACACGAAAAACTCCGAAGCCAAAAGCAAAACTCTGAACATTAACAAGTTTTTCATCAAACCAGAAGAGCCTTTCTCTAAGACAAAATTACTAAAGCGGAGATACTTTTGTCGGCTTTCATGGCAGAACAATAATACCCCGTTTTTGCAAACTGATGATTTGATTGAATGTTGCAAGCAGATGTTTCCAAACAGCACAATTGCTCAAAAAATGTCACTAAAGCGCAACAAGCTTTTGTGTGAAACAGTTTCCAATCGAATACTAGCCAAGCAAGCAGTTGCCAAAGATGGAGTTTGTCATAAGTTTAATTCTAGTAAAAGCGTGGTTGAAGATGTGCGCGAAGGACGTTGTCGGCAGAGATATGCAAAGATTTTGGAACTCCACAATCAAGATTCCACGTTGAATTCATATGCATATGATCTTGACGAAGGAGAAGTTGTCGACATGGATGCCGAGTCGCTGACAAATGACAATTTTCAACAGTAACAAGCTACAACTAACATTTAATATGTGATCTGAAGAACATTTTGTTAATGTAACTACTGTTAAAATATCGCATTTTCAAGAGATCATATATTGGGGTGTTAATAAAATCCTTTTTATATAATTGTGAATTTGTGGTATTAAAAAAAAATGAAGAAATAAATAAAAATTGGTAGCACACAGCTTATTTGCGCTAAAGTTGCACTAAAAGATTATGTAAGCATCGTTTATCCCGTGTACTTGAGGCGTAAAATAATCTGGGGGAGAGGGATGGGGGGGGAGGAAGAAAAACCTGGGTTTATCTCTAGTTCTAGGTGACTGGTACTTTATTCATCATATTTGTTTTTTAGTTTTACTGTACAAGTTTTTTGTTATGGTGATTGAATCATGAGTGTAGTATATCAGTGAATGATTTTCAGACAAAAATAATAAAAAAGGTTAGAAAGAAACTACTTTATCTGTGCTGTTTTCTTCTTTCATAGTGAGGGTTTTCAAAGTGCACTTTGTGTATATTTTTTCTTGAACGTGTAATTTTTTTCACAGATTGTTCAATTGCATTTTTTTAAAAATTACATTAAACAATTACATTGTTTAAAAGCCTTTCCAAAGCTCTCCTGCTCAAAAAAAGTTAGGCTAAATGTCGAAACATCGCTAGAGTTTTTACCAGTTATCCCACAGGGGAGCCGCAGAAAGAATGTAGTTGGTCAGTGGAGCCATTGACTCAAAAAGGTTGAAAACCGCTGCCATAAGCCCTCAGTATTTTCTATAGGCTGTCCCTCTATATGCTGTCAAAAGCCTTTTCAAAATCAACAAAATTAATGTTTAGCTGTCTCTGCCATTCTGAACAGTGCTCTATAATGTTCCTGAGGATGAATATATGATCTGCACATCTTCTGTTTTTTCTGAATCCGGCTTGTTCTTTCCTCAGTTTATGGTCTACTGCTTTTGAAATTCTCTGGATAATTATCCTGCCCAGTATTTTACTGGGAATTGAGAGGAGAGTAATTCCTCTCCAGTTGTTGCAGTCTGCAAGGTCGCCGTTCTTGGGCAATTTGACAAATATTCCTTTACTCCACTCAGTTGGTGTTGTCTCTGTTTTCCAGACTTAGACAGTGGTTCTAATAGTTCTGCTGCTAGATAAGGGTCTGCCTTGAATAACTCAGCATTTAAATTGTCGTGACCAGGCACTTTTCCATTCTTTAACCCTTTGATAGCTGTGGTGATTTCTTCTCTTTATTGAATGTCTGTATTTACGTCTAGATCACTTTCAGCCTCAGGAACATTCTCTGGTAGTTCCTTATTCAGTGTTTCTCTGAAGGGCTCTGTCCATCTTGTTTCCTGCACCTGTGCTGTGGTGATGAGATTTCCTTGCCTGTCTCTTACTAACGTTATATTGTTTGCACCTCGTTTTCCGCTGATAGTTTGAGTTATTTTATAAACTGTGTTTTCTTCATTTCTTAGTGCTGCCTCTTCTGCCTGACTTGCAAGGTCATCCAGAAATGTTCTTTTCTTGGCACGGGTTTGACGTTTTACATCTTTGTACAGCTGACTGTACTGTTCGCTATATATTTCCTTTAACCTGGGAGACTTTGCTTCTGTTTTCTTTCTTTTCATTTCTTTTCTCATCGCTATGGTGTTTAGCGTTTCTGGTGTTATCCAATCTTGTCTCTTTCTTTCCTGGAATCCAAAGCATGATTCGTTGCTTTCCTTGTATATTGTTGAAATGATGTTGAATTTCTGGTCAACATCATCATTTGCTGTACTTTCCTGGCTTTTGGAAATTTGATTTCGTCTCTTTACATCAACCATAAAAGCTTTTCTGGTGAGGGGGTCCATGAGTTTGATGATGCTATATCTTTTCTGTTTGACTGCAATCGGTCCAGCAGCTCTGAGTGTCACCTTCAGTCTTGCTACTACTAGGTGATGATCACTTCCCACATCTGCACCTCTTCTTACTTTCACGTCTTGTAATGCATGCCTCCATCTACCATTAATCATAATGTGGTCTATCTGGTTTCTGTCCCGTCCGTTTGGTGATTCCCACGTTAACTTGTGCACTTCTTTGTTTGGAAAAAGTGTTCCTCCAATGACCAGGTTGTTAATGCTGCAAAAGCTTATTAGTTTGTCCCTATTCTCGTTTACTGTTCCACTGCCGCATTTCCCCATTATTCTTTCAATAAAAGTATGGTGTGTTTCAACTTTCGCGTTTAGGTCTCCCATTACTATAATAAGATCGTACCTAGGTGCTGTTTCGATTTCCTTTTGTAGCTGTTATATACTGAATAGTGCAATAAAAATATACGATGAACAGAAAGTCTAAATTTTGAACTGTAAGCATGAGATGATGCTGACGATGGTGGTGATGATGATGATGATAATGATGATGATGGTTATAATGGTGGTGATGATGGTGATGATGATGATAATATAATGATGATGATTATAATGGTGGTGATGATTGTAGTAAAATCTGCGAGAATAATCGCTCATTTCAGTAAGATTTTAGTCATAAAATGATAATAAATAAACCAGCCCTATTGTGTCTGACGGTGATGCTCTCACACGCCAGCAACGCTGCCTTTGTGCAGTGCTAAAGCCTATAGAACGATTCCACGGTAAAAATCTAACACGCGTTTTAGTTTCGGTTTCGAAAACGTACTACCAACATTTAACATTTTGCCAGATCTGCTGCATAAATTCTGCAGCCTAGCCTTATAATTAACGATTTTGCGGAAGTGTGCCGCAAAATAACTATCTGAATTAACGTATTCTGTCAATTTTAACGCTGGTAATAAGTAGTAATCCTTACATTTTTTGGTAGTGTTACACGATACAATACAAATTATTAACGCCAATTCTTAACCCGCCACGCCAACACCCCGCCTCGCTTGACAGTCCGCCATGCATATATATACGCTGGAGCAAAGCCAACAGAGGCAAAACACGCAGAAAATTGTATTGTCTCCTCGCGGTAATGTTTCTGAAGTCACAAAAACAAGTTAGTTATTTGAAAAATACATGCTAGCAAGATGAAAGAGAGGGGAAGATGGCCGTCTTGTGTAAAATATTTATTTGACGATGACCGGTGACAAAATTGAAACTCTAAAACCATAATGAAACTGATTATAAAAATCATATGGTAGTATAGCTTAGAGTCCACTGAGCAAGAATGTGTTTTAAATAATATAATAGTCCCAGTATTTGCCAAGTTATTGAGAAAATACTAAATGTCTACGGACGCACGACCAGACAGACTGTTGTTCCTGCTTGTTTTTTTCATAACGTTAGTGGGGACACCGGCTTAGAAGGGAGGCATTGAGGTAAATTAAAATTCGCTTGGGTAACAAGAGTATAGGAGGAGAGGGGAGCGGTAGGAAAATTGTTACCAAAAACTAACATTGTTTTGTATTGGCACAACTAAAGCAGACTGGTCAATCGACTACCAGACGCACAGTATATTTTGAATTATTTTTGGTTTTTCAAAAACTGCATTTGAATTCTGGTAGTCGCAAGCTTTCGATTGGCCAGTGCTACTAAATATTAGCAAAAAGCTTTCACTATTCATTGCCAGTTGAACTGTATTTTTTATTCAGATACGCTGAGAACAGCTGTGATAAATTTAAAAGTAAATTAAATAACTACATAAGTATTTCACAGTCTGGACGGAGCAGAAGAAACTGAGGCCATTTCTTTGCAAAGTCAGCGTCATTTGTTTATATTTCTTGATTTGTGGTAAGAATGCTTTATGAATTTAATATGTTTAATCCCATTACCAAAGTTAGATACTGCTATTGGGAAAAAGTGAAGGACGTGCCGGGAGCAGACATTGTTGAGCCCTCACGTTGAAATAAAAAAAAAGGAACCCGTTACACGCCCATTGAGGCATATTGGGAATATGGTGTTAGGCCCATATTATCTTGACCGTCGGCACACGAGGGGTGATGTGGTCGGCATCACGCCGGCCGCCTTAACCTTCCCAGAGTAGCTCTGGTACCCATTTGGGGCTGGGTCGACCCAGGAGCCGTTTGTGGCCTAAAAATTTTTCCGCCTCATCTGGGGATCGAACCATAGACCACTGCGCTAGGAAGCCAGTGCACTAACCACTATGAAATGTATCTAACTAATGTATGTTGTCATGATTATGTTTGAATATTATTGTATTAGAGTATATTAGTAAGCCTCCGTGTTCCATGAACACTGTTCAACATGCCTGAAGCATATATATATATATATATATATATATATATATATATATATATATATATATATATATATATATATATATATATATATAAGAAAAGAAAAGAAGAGAAATCATATCAAAGGAAATGTGGTTACTCCACATTATATTATTGAGGAAAACTATGTAAACGTACAGTGGCGTATCTGCAATAGGGACCTAAGGGGTGGTCACAGCAAGGTGGGAGTCATGAAAAATTAGGGGGTGAGTGCACCTGAAATGCACGCGAGGCTGACCCCATACCCACGTATGAAATTAAATAAAAGAATAAGTGATCAGATGTAAAAGGCCAGGGTGTCCTTTTGTTGCAGAGGTTTTGTTTCCTGATGCCAGCTGGTGACAGGAAACCTGAGGAGTGACGATAACGCCAAGAAGTCTCCGACATTTCATGTATGCTTTCAAGAGATAACAGCAGGAGCTTGGGTGAGTGACGTGATATCGATATTTCTGCAACTACACACTATCTTATCATTCAACAAGAAACCCCAGGTGATATGTTAAGGACCTGGGTATATCTGACAGTTTCGTTTTAAATAAACCTTGGTATTTCAAATCATACTCAGGAAGTTGATGGGGTATGATGATAATACAGCCCCTCATACACAGTGACTCTCCCTCTTAGAAGAATCAAGTGTAAACTGTGAACATTCCAACAGGAAAGACATAAATTAACTTTGTAGTTATTTGGGCAGATTGTCCACACAATTTTAGTTAATCTTTTATGTAAACTATCTTGTCCTCATTTTCAAAGACCTGTCCAAACGATATGACTGGACAGGCAAAATAAATTGTACAAAAAATTATCAAATTTAAAGAAAAACTTAACCCCAGGTTTTATTCACTTCCTCATAGAAACTTAAAAGTGTTTTTGTATTGTGTACCATCATTTCATTTCTCCCCTAGACACTAGGTACATCATACACCAGACACTAGAGCCAAAATAGTGATCGTGTGAGATCTAGGGAGGTAGCGTTAGGTCCCCTGCACATAATTCATCATCATCATTTATAGAATCAGGGGCCTACATGTGCTTGACCTCACACGGTAAATACATACACGGATTTCATTCTTTTAGGATACCATCATAACCTCCCCAGCAAAATCTAACTTTGCTACAATGATGGTGATGATGATGATGATAATGATGATGATGGTTATAATGGTGGTGATGATGGTGATGATGGTGATAATAATGATGATGATAATGATGCTGATGGTGGTGGTGATGATGATGATGGGGATGATATTATGATGATGACGATGAAGCTGATGATGATGATAATGATGATTATGATGATGATAATTATGACAATGATGATGATAATGATGGTGATGACGATGATGATGAGTAAGAGAACTCTGGAGGCAGAAAGAGCATATGTAGGCTAACACACTGAACGAATTGAACATGAAGAAGAACCCAAAATTTCCGAGACTCAAAGACAATGAAAGCACTGAAAAAGAAAGAACCACAGAAGATTATTTTAACAATAAGGAAACTAATGCACTCTATTGGAACTAATACAAATAACGAAAATATGTTAATTATAGACTCCCGCAAAGAAAGAAGGAAAGAAAGAAGAAACAAACAAACAAATAAGCAATCAAAGAACGAAAGAAAGAAAAGTAACAGAAGAAATAGGCACTCTGGGGATTCAATCCAAGTCCATTCAAACTGCACCACTACCTCGCTGTAACAGTGACCCGGGTCACCCCACAAGACCAGCGAAGCACTCAAATAAAGTGCATCACTGGGGGCGGGGAGGGGGTAGTCGCTCTGGGAACTAATTGCAAAATTGGAATATAGCACTTAAAAAATTCAAACGTTTGTATAGACTTTATTATTTCCGTAACTTCATCGTCATCAGATGTAAGACAAAATGAAAATTCTTGATGAGAGGCCACAGCAAGTGGGTCTGAAAATACCCAGGAAGAAGACACAGATAATACGAATAAATGCAAGAAACGATTACATTATTGTACTTGAAGAAACACCTCTTGAAGATGTAGTATCATGGCAGCATGACAGAGTTGCGGGGACAGACAGTAATAAGAAAAGAATAGAATACAAAAGGTTAGAGGAGCTCTAATTGCATTGGGAAATATATGGAAACTAAAAGAAATCAATGTCAAGTCAGTGCTATTGTATGGCTCTGAAACATGGAGAAAAAATAACCAAAAAGTTACAGACTTTCATAAATGGGTGCTTGCGTAGAATAGAAGGATTGAAATGGTATGACACAGTCACAACCATGAAACTGATGACAAGAACCAGACAAGTGCCAGTGGAACAAGAGATGAGAAGAAGACGGTGGCGATGGATAGGACACACATTGAGGAGACCTGTTGATAGCTTTACAAGGCAGTCTTTGTTCTGGAATCCCCCGGGAAAGAGAGGCAGGGGTAAACCAAAAAAACACATGGAGAAGAGAACTAGATACAGAAGTGAAACTGATGAGAAAATCGTGGAAAAAACTTGAGCTGATGGCACGTGACAGGAGGAATAGGCATGTGTTTGTTGAAGACTTATGCTACTTGTGGAGCTAAAGGGTAAAAGGATCCCGTTACACGCCTATTGAGGCATATTGGGAATATGGTGTTAGGCCCATATTTTCTTGACCATCGGCACACTAGGGGTGATGTGGTCAGCATCACGCCGGCCGCCTTAACCTTCCCAGAAGTTGCTCTGGTACCCAATTGGGGCTGGGTCGACCCAGTAGCCGTTTGCGGCCTAAAAAAATCCCACATCATCTGGGGATCGAACCATAGACCACTGAGCTAGGAAGCTAGTGCACTAACCACTATGCTACCGCGGCTCCCGAGCTAAAGGGTATTGATTGAAAAGAAATCAAGTCTACCACAAAAAGCAACATCTTCAATTCAATTATCAAGTCAGTCCTATTGTATGGCTCTGAAGGGGAGGTTTAACCCCCAAAAATGAAGAATTTCATTGAAAATATCAAATTTTAGATACATATTGCACTGGAAAGTACATTCATTTGCCCACATTTCTGTATGTTTATGTTCACTAAAACCTTTGTGGATGATTTTATATAAATTTTTAAAGTATGTCAGGTAAGTGTATTTTTACCTAATTATATATGTAAAATATACAAATTGGTATATTTGTGATGCTATATTGCTTCTAATGCATGGATTTTAATTTTCGGTACCATATTCATTTCCCTGAAACAAACAGAATTCAAGTTTTTCAAACATAGTTTCATATGTAAAAATAATTTTGACTGGCTAATTTTTATTAACCATGGGGTCCTTTGATGGGTCATCGAAATAATAACGTGGCTGGAGGTATTCCAGTAGAGTGGTAGGGTACCTCCTTATACGCAAATAAAGCTGCAGGTAAGAACGAATCACGGGATTCTGGTTTCTCCTGTGCGAGCTTATATAAATTTGTAAGTAGAATCCTGTTATATCTTTCTACTTGTCCAATCGATTGTGGATGATAAAATGTGTGGACGAGAATATTTTGAAAAATCCTAAAAACTTCCTCCATCAGTTTCCCTCTGAACTGTGAACCATTGTCAGTTAATATCTGATAAGGGTATCCTAATCTTGTGAATATTGAGAGCAAAGCCTCTCCTACATGTACTGAGTCTGCTGAGGGTAGAGCAATCGCTTCCTCCCACATAGTACATGTCTACCAGAGAAAGGATGTATTTTTCGGAAATTGACGAAAAGCGCATACAGTCTGCTGAAATGAAGAATTTAATGAAAAGTAAGCTGCAAAGTATGACACAGAACATGGAATCAATAAAAGAAAATACCAGAGATGATTCCTACATAGCAGGGGGATACTGAGGTGAGTAAATTTTGTGTAAAAGTGTAATTCTTAATTTTCTCAAAACCTAATTTTTCACACAAATGTGGGCACGTTGCCCATGATTTTTCAAAATCTATTAGTGATACAGTAGTTAATTTTGGGCCACATGCTGTACACATAGTGCTCATTACAATAAACTAAAATAAAGGATATATGTTAACAAACTACAAAACTGTTAAGAAATAGCTAAGATACCCCCCTTAAAAATTTCAACTTTTTCTCGATTGGTATGTTAAAATCCAAAAAAACTCAGATATCAAACCAATCAAAATTATTTTAGTATACAATCATTATCATATATTAACAAATGAAACGGCCAAATTTCATAACTCAAGTTGTACTCACATTTGAGATATCTTGGGCAACAAAATACCCAAAAAAGCTAAAATTTGCCTTTTTTTCACTGTTTTTCCGCCATAGATTGCAAGTTTTTAGTATATACCTCAATGTTTTGTATTTTTTTCAGTCATTTTGCTTGTATAAATGACCAGATATAGATATTAACTTATAATTCTGTGTTTTTCATTTTGGAAAACAACAAAAGCAACAACCTGAAAGCTACAGATTCATAAATGGGTGCTTGTATAGAACATAAGGATGTGACAAAATGTGGAGCCTGATGTCAGGAACCAGGCAAGTGATAGGGAAACAAGAGAAAACGACTCCGGCAATGGATGGAACACACATTGTTGAAACCAGTTGATGGCATTACCAGACAGTCACTGTTCTAGAATCCCCGATGTAAGAGGTACAGGGAATTTGAAGAACTCGTGGAGACTAGAACTGGGGACAGGAATGAAGGGATGAAGAAGAAATGGACAGACCTTGACCTGATGGCACGGAACAGGAAGACTTGGCACTTGTTAGTTGAGTATTTGCTCCTATGGGAGCTGAAAGATGATGATGATGTCTTCCAAAACTTTGGTATTTACAAGTACGGCAAGGCCCCGCTTCACGGCGTTTCGTTTGTCAATACAGAAGTAGCAGTTGAGTCCGAGAATTGCTTCTGGCACCATTGTATTGTCGGTAACTCAGTCTGTTTACATCATTTGTGCGCTCAGCATCTTTCTGTATTCTTTCAATTTTCTAAGCTTTCAAACGTTAAAAATTGATTTACTTACTTACTTACTTATTCATTCTTCTTCTACCGTGAGGTGTAGAGGTTTGGAAGAGAGAGTTTCAAACTACCCAGTCGACTGTCTTCCTCCTGGCCTGGTTCCATTCTAGTCCTCAGTCTTCAAAGATTGTCTAATATTGTCCTCCCAGCGGACTCTGGGTCGTCCTGGAGGTCTGGATCCCTGGCTCTTAGTTTTCCATACTTGTCGTGGTAGCCGATCGTCTCCCATTCTGCAGATATGTTCATACTATCGTAATTGGGGCTGTGTGACAAAACGGGGCGGCCCCTATTGATCTTTGTTTCACTCCAGCAGTATCGGTACATTTGTGGTACTGACTTTTATTATTTGCTCTCAATTGTCGCACTTTTCTTTCTTTCTTTCTTCGTTATTTTTCTGCTAATTAGCAGATATTTGAGTATTGCCGAATTGCTTGACACTCCCTGTAGGTGATAATAATCACATTTGCTTGACGCTACCCAGATTTGATGAGATAATTACTTGCAGTTGCAAAGGAGCGGCACAGCTTGGCTAAGATTAGCACAAGATCTCGTGTACCGGCGGAAACTTATGACATAAGCGTTACCTGTCCTACTTGTTATAACAAGAGTAATTTCTGATAAAGTAATGATGGTTACATTTTGAACACGATGTTG
Source organism: Oreohelix idahoensis (assembly GCA_024509875.1). NCBI lineage: Eukaryota > Metazoa > Mollusca > Gastropoda > Stylommatophora > Oreohelicidae > Oreohelix > Oreohelix idahoensis. The sequence goes on along the minus strand of JAMPIV010005594.1, from coordinate 502,027 downwards.
TACGAGTTTTACCGATCTGTCTGTAAGTTTGTATACAAGGGCATCGGACATCTTTTTACCAAATATAGGAGATTTGATCTCTGCCTTACGTTCAAAATTATGCGATGTCGAAATATTTTGAAATTACCCCATAACCCGCCTGTTTGAATATGATTAGAGTATTTTGATAGCTCATAACAAACGAAGGCGTGGGAAGGCAGGGAATGAAATCTGACCTTTTTCTCAAGCTATTTCACTTGAGAAATCGCTCGCCAAGACACCAGACTGCTACAGTGAAGAATTAGAATTCAGAATTCCTTCTTAATATACCGGACACCTTTTATTAGAGTATTTATCAGGACTTTCAATATAGCCCATGAAATCTCTAACATTTTTAATAAGGAAACCGAGGCTGAGGAAACTGACGGACTACACACGAAGTCAGAGAGGGAACTTATCAAATTAACGACACCCCAGACGCGTGTAAGAGGCCGATTCAATTATCTTTTATTCATCTGAGCAAAAAGTCTGTGAGTCAGGATTGGCGTAAGTTGTGATTTACATTTCATATTTTATTACTAACATGTGAACTAACATATATATATGTATATATTACCATGTGAAGTTTAATATGTGAAACTCGCGTGTGGACGTCAAAGTCATTTGAGGCTGGCAAAATCAGCGTACAGAATGATGATTCCTGAACCACCACTGCACGGGCTGGAGATTGCTTTATTGCTAGTTTCGTAAAGAGATCTAACAGCATAAAGTAGTTCCAGGTTCCCTATGGAGCAGGGAGGGAATGATGAAAGAAATGATGTACATTCTAAGTATAATACTTACATTTTCAAAGCAGTGTAAATGTCCCAAAGTCACTTTAAAATTAATGTAAGTTTTCAAGCTTAAACCAGTGTAAATGTCTATGTAAAAATATTCATTTTAAAGTAATGGAAATTTTAAACGTTTCAGTCAGTGTAAACATAAATGAAAACATATTCAATTTATATTGTGAACACTGTTCAATCAGTGGAGATGAATATGTAAACAGACTCTATCTGTATTATTAACTTTTTCATTTAAATATAAAGTAACTATGAAAGCTATTCTATTTAAATGTAAAGAAAGTTTTATCCCGAGGGATTAAATTTAATTCTCATCGAGGGTAAAGTCTGAGTAATTGGGATGGTGGTATGGTAAGATAAGAACCCATAACTATGAGGTGGAAAACGCCATACTCAGAAGAGCGTTTCGTTCTTTTCGTTTACCATAGTTATTGGTGGTACCAGCAGAAAGTACTATTTTTGGAACAAGAAGGGAACCGTGGCCTAAGCTTTAAGACGAAGGACCCACGTGGTAGACTCTCCTTGACATTTCTGGGAAACGAGCTACCCCCGACAACCTTGATCAGAGACGAGCATGAGCAGAGTGAAAAGAACCAACCCATAAGAAGGAGCAGAACCATCATTGGCAGCTAAGTTCAAATATATGCTGCCACTTGAACTTCTTATAACATCTCACATTCCATAAAGACTGTGATGATAATTTTCTTGATCCATAACTATTCAAATTATTTTCCAACTTTTGAAATCTAAAGTGATGATTAAATTTCGTTATTTTTAATGTTACAAATTTAACTTCGATTTAATTATTTTAAAGTTACTGCATGTTTGTCTCAGTCAAATTACTACACACACTTTAAACAGAGCTCTACTAGAGTAATAGAATTCCACTGAGTAAATCAGGGGTGGTAGCTTAAACGAGCTGAAATTAACAAGTGCTTAAATCCTTCACAAAAGCGTCGGCAGCATTACAGAGTTAACATACTCAGCCAAAGCAGAATTGTTCTCGCTTATTTTGAATATCTTGTGAAGACTCCTTTTGCAATAGAAGTGTCATCACTATTCTATCTACATCTCTGCCAAGAGTAATCTTGTGCGAAGGTAGATACCTTTGAAGTCCATATTAGATACTCTTGAGTTTTGGCCACTGTTGAACCACTACCGCAAAGCAGGGGGAGGCAATACCGTCACAGGCTGCTCTACTTGGGTCTGCAGGGGTTAGATTTTATTATTGATTTTGTTGTAGTATAAATGGTGGAAGCACATCACAGCCCTTTGGCATACGCAGTGGCGTTAAACAAGGCTGCGTTCTGGCTCCGACCCTCTTCAGGATTTTCTTAGCCTTGCTCTGAAACACGCATTGAGAGATGCAACTGAAGGAATATGCCTTCAGACTAGGTTAGATGGCCGAATGTTTAACCTCGCTAGGCTGAAGGTAAAAACAAAATTCAGAAGGGTCACTATAAGAGACTTGTTATTCGCTGATAACGCTGCAATCGTCACTCAAAGTCAACAGGAGTTCAGAGCTTGATAAATCACTTCACCCAAGCATGCAAGGACTTTGGCCTCACAATAAGTGTAAAGCAAACAAATGTGCTGGGTCAGGTTGTGGATGTTGCACCAGTTATCACTATCGATAACTATGAATTGGCAGTGGTGCACCACTTCACATACCTGAGGTCTAACACAAACTCTCTGGACACAGAAATTGACAGGCGCATTGGCGAAGCTACAGCCACCTTTACCTGCCTCAGCGCGTATTTGGGGAAACTCCAAACTCACAACGAAGACCAAAGCTGCGGTACATAACGCCTGCGTCACTAGCACACTTCTATACGGCGGCGAGACATGGAGAACCTTTGCTAAGCAAGAGAGAAGGCTCAGTATCTTCCATCTACGGTGTCTACGCGACGTCCTCGGTATTTCGTGGAAGAACAAAGTGACAAATGTCGAAGTACTGTCGCGTGCTGGCCTTCATAGCATGTATACACTGCTTGGACAGCGCAGAATACGTTGGCTTGGCCATGTCCGCCGCCTGAAAGATGATTGTATCCCGAAATACATCTTCTACGGACAACTGGCAGATGGCCAAAGAATAGTTGGACGACTGCAGCTGCGGTTCAAAGATGTGTGCAAGAGAGACATGAGGGCCCTGGGCTTAAATTCAGAAACCTAGAAGGATGAAGCTGCCGATCGCACCAAGTGGCGAAGCTCTCTACGGTGCTACCTCAGATTGGGCGAAAAGAAGCTCTCACAGCAGGTAGAAGAGAGAAGAAAACGTCGAAAGGAACACCACGAAAATAAATAGCTGAGGGCTGTCACCTCAGGGGCGTATTCCCATAGTAAGTGATAAAAAGAGGAGTCGTAAGCCTTTTACATTAAATGTTGTATATTTATTTTACTTTCGTATCGATTTTAAGGCCCAACTCTATTGCGCACGTAATATATTAGAGTGTAAACATGTTATCAGGATTTTATATACATTTCCAAGTATAAAAAAGGTTATATTCCACTTTTCGGCTGGTGTCTGGGACCTAACTCGCTTTATGAGCGTGGCCCTACTAAGTATATAGGCCAAATAGAGCAAACAAAGAAGACCATTATACTGTGTCTTCTAGAGCGGTGGTTCCTAAACGGTGTGGCGCGAGAGACTTGTTGTTATGGCGGGAAGATTCAAAGACAATCAAGCATTTAGACACATATTCAAAAAATTTGCATGATAAAAATACATATTGAAATCATTTTTCTTATTTATTTTGTTTATTTTGTTACTTGTTATATGTTGTTGTTGTTGTTTACGTTCGCTAACTGTAATATATTATGGGAAATATCAAAATACATAATTGCCGCCGTAAGTACTTGGTCGGTTGGTCGGACGGTCGGTCGGTCAGTTACATTTTTGCACACCGTCATTTGAGCACTTTTTTTCTATTTTCGAGGGAGTGCATTAACTTTCAACCACAGCTAAGGGGGTGCAACTGTGGTTGAAAGTTAGATAATAAGTGTATTGTTTCCCCTTATAGGTACTCTCGCGAAAATAGAAAAAAAAAGCGTAAATGAAGGTGTGCATGAGCATTTTGATTGTGGAAATAAGCCAACAACACGATTGATAAACAGTACATGAACTGGAGTTTCGTCAAGCTTCAAACGTTGTTCTCAGAGGCAATAAGTCGACCAAGGCTTATCAGAGGCGGTAAGTCGACCAGGGCAGGATTTTAAAAGATGCCCGAACAATTACGAGACATGCTGTCATAAAAGAAATGTTAGTTATTTAGTCAATTTAAGGTCCATTAGAGCATTATCACTGCTCTACATGTCATTTAGGTTGGGTTACTCATGTCTTCATATTTAATACATCTATATAATTTTCACTACAAATATCTAAAGACGGTCATCTACAATGAAATGACCACAGTAGTGATAGTACCGTCTGTAATACATGTAGCAGAAACAACACACTATAATTAAAAACCTGCCTATTTTGGCGGGTTGTTGCTAGTATGTATATAAACCCAAAGAATTTTCCAGACGTTTCCATGTTTTATTCAGTAATATCTTCTTCTTCTTTGATCCATAGCCGCCGGCCGTCAAAGCAGTCAGTGGCAATCACGCCTGGTGGCGTCTTGTAGGGCAGCAACAAATTGACTCCACTTTGTTCGGTCGGCAGCCATAATTCGTACAGTGCCCCAACTCTGGTTCATTCTTTGCATCTCGGCCTCCACAGTTCTCCGCCAAGTTGTTTTTAGTTGGCCTCTCTTTCACTTTCCTTCGGGGGTCCATAGCATATTTGTTCTTATAATGGTTTCAGGGTTCCTTCTGAGGACGTGGTCAACCCAACTCCAGCGTCTGCCAGCTATGATGGTGTGCATGTCGTTCTGGTTACTCCGAATAAGTAATTCTTGGTTGCAGATGGTATTCGGCCAAAAGATTCGGAGAATTTTCCTTAGGCAGATTGTGTGGAAGGAGGACAGTTTCGACATTTCCTTCTCTGTTATTCTCTAGCACTCCGCACCATAGAGAAGCACAGAAAGTACACAGCTCTCACACACGGCGAGTGAGGCCAGTTCTTGAATATGGCAAAGCAGCATGGGCAACAGCAGCAAAGTCAAACTTCGATAAAATTAGCAGACTCCAAAATCAAGCAATGAGAATTATAACGGGAGGCATGAAGTCAACACCTATAAAAGAACTCGAAAAGATTACATGCCTCCGGCCAATGGAGGATAGAAGAGACTGCAGGGCTCAGCAACAGGCCGAAAACTTCAAAAGGCTAACAGACCATCCAATGTGCCATAGAATGAATGCTCTTAGAAGGCAAAGACTCAAACGAAGCAACTTTGTAGAATCAACCAAACCACAGATGAGAGCAGTTTCCATAAATGAAATATCCACTATTAAACTCATCTGGGACCCAAAGACGCAGCAGTAGAGAATGCAGTCAGCGACCCATAGTTTGACTGCTTGCGTCAGGGTCAGCGAACCAGAGCTGACCAAGACCCTACTCCACCTCCACGTGGTGGTCCTGGAAACAGGCTGCATCACTGCAGTCTGGCTGAGAGAGTAGGGATCTTAAAAGGAGGCAAAACCCGGTCCCAAAAAATGCCGTGCTGAAGTCGGATGTGTTGGCCGAAACGCGCAGATATCGCAGCTCCGCTGTAAACAGACACAACGCAACCAACGTCCTTTTCAGGACGAACGAGGAAGAAGAAACCCATCTACATTGCACACAAGCTTCCAGTTTGGAAACAACATCGTTTCCCTGAAAATGACAGAAAATATTCCTGGAATTGAAAGAAAAAAGAGCCAAACTGCAACAGATAGAAAATCCATAGCGACAAAATACATAGAGAAACATTACCCACGCAACACCTGGACCCATGTATGGATCAACAACAAATGCAACAGAAAATGGAGGTGGAGTGTCTTTCTGACCTTAAACACTGGTGCAGAAAAAAGGCTGTCAGTGGCAACTGGACAATTCTCATGTAACTTCAGAGCAGAGGCAGAGGCATTGAAAACTGCAGCAGGGGTTATATTGACAGAAGAAAGCACAGAGAGAAAAGTTGCATTCTTTACTGAAGCACAGTCAGTAATTGCAACGTTGAAAAGCTAAAATAATACAGACCTGGATGACCTCAGAATAGTGCTCCACAAACTTTGTCAACGATTCAAAAGTGTTGTGATCCAATGGATCCCATCTCATTGTAACATCACCGAGAATGAAGAGGCTGACAGAATGGCAAAAAGGCTCACATCTACCTCAGCTTGATGCAAGCATAACTTTCGAGGAGGCAAACCGTTTTATCAGAATCAGATACAGAAAAAAATGGAATGTAGAACATCCAGGTCACACACAGAATGATGCTTACTACCAGCTCAACAGAAGAGAACAAGTGGTAATCTTCAGACTCCGCACTGGCCACAACAGATTGAGATACTATTTATTCAACAAGCTAAAGATAGGAACCACCGATCAGTGTAACTGTGGAACTGATAAAATGACTGCTGAACATCTGCTTCAACGTTGCCCCTTATATGCGGTGCAGAAAAAGCGCATTTGGCCGACGCCAGTTCTTTTCGTGGAAAAGCTTTACGGTGATTCAAATAGCCTCAAACTGACTACTGCTTTCTTTGAGAACATTCAAGTGGACGTCTGCGAGTGAACGAAGAAGAAGAAGATACAGTCTTAATTTGGTGTTTGTGCTGTACTGGGAAGACTTCCAAATGTTGAGACTAGCAAAGGCTGTTCTCGCTTTATTCATTCTGTTGTTAATGTCCTTGCTTGTTCTGCCATCAGGTGTAACTATGCATCCTAGTAAATGTGTCTGTCTGTTCTAACTTCTGGTTCCTTATTGTTATTGGCTCAGGATTGCCCACTTTGTCTTCTTCAGATTGATGTTCAGACCAACCTGCTGGCTATTCTTATTCAGTCTATCGGTATCATTCAGTAATAAAATTGATTTTATATCAAATAGATTTTATTAATAATAATAAAAAATATTTTTTAAATAATATAAATTAGTAATAGGAATTTACTGCCGGGAGGTGATATTTGGTTTTTTAAAGGTATTCAATAAAAAAAAATTATTTGGCGCGAGCAAATTGTCATTCCGAAAGTGTGGCCAAAAGACATAAAATGGTATAGTACGTTCGGAAATTCGTGCCCACAGAAAGCGTCAATTTTCTCCAAAACTGTTTGTTGTATGGACATGAATTTTTGCATGCAGTCTTAGATTTTCCATGCAGTTAAGATTTTGCGATCATTACATTCACAGCTGTCGCGAAATTTGCAAAACGGCGATTTTCTTTGATCTTCTTGGAACATTTGCCTAAATCTGCCCGTAACATTAATTCTTACAGTAAATCACAACATTTGTGCGACAAGACAGTTCAAAGGCGTGTCCTAAATGTGTGATTGGTTGTTCACGTGATTTTGATACAAGGAATGATGTTCTGATAATGAACCATGATAGCAGTAAATCATCGGGAAGCTATGACAAATAGTAACTGTTTATGTGTTATTATAGATTGGCATATGAAATTAGTTTATCACAAACGAAGGAATGCGATCGACGTGCCTCATTCCGAATCGGACGACTCCAATAAGTTCACAACAGTTATTGGTTGGATAAACTGCAAGCCATCTCGCTGCCAGTAATCTTCTTCTTCCTGTAGCACGTGTTCTTCACATTTAGCCCAGTACTCTGTGTCTATTCGTGAAAGGGCCTCACGAGTCATGTCTTTAACATCGCACATTTTAAAAGTGGTGTTCTGGGCGGCCACTTGCCCTTTAACTCTAGCCCAAACCAGCTCTATTGGGTTAAGGTGAGAATGGTAAGGTGGGAGTCGAAGAGAAACATGACCTTGCTCTTGGATGATTTTATCAATCAGATACACTTTTGTCTTATTCCTCTGTCTCACAAGCTGCAACAACTCTGGTTTTAAATAGCTGTTGTCAACGAAGATATTTTCATTCACAAGCCACCTCCTGATTTCGTCTTTCGTGCTTGCCGAAGTGGGAGCTTTATCCTCCTGCGCTAGAACATTATGATAGGACGCATTATCCATCACCAGGCAAGACGGCCTATCTAGAGTCGGGAGGAGTGTATTCACTATCCAATCTCGAAAAATGTGCCCATTCATTTCACTGTGGTAGTCCCTACCATCTACAGACTTTGATTGAAAAATAAGCTCTGCATCACGGACAAGCCCATTCTGTCTGCTGCCAGCATGTGCTAATATAATGCGTTGACCTTTGCTGCTGGGAATTTTCCTTCTATGGTCTCCGTCAACAGATTGCCATTCTTTCTCGTTCGTATGATGAGCATTAACCCAAGATTCGTCCAAATACACTATATCATAGCCGACTTGCCTTCTCTCACGAATCTGCCTAAGGTATTTGCTTCGAGCTGCAACCAGATGTGGTTTTTCACATAAAAAACTCCTTCCGCCCAATCACCGTCGTTTTGTTTCGTTGCAGCCAACTCATTGCAATTAGCATACGCCGCTGAAATAATTACTCGCGACTGTGTACAATAGGTGCACACACGTGCGGTCACGTAGTCACTACACTAATTCAAACAAAAGAAATATTGAATAGCACATGTCATCGCTTGTGCTGTGCTGTAACAAAAATTAAGTGCGCAATTTTTGAACGGATCTTGTAACTTTCCTGTAGAACTTATAAAAATTAACCCAGACAACGGTAAGAGTTTTTTATATAACTAAAAGAAGAAAATTCGAACATGACATGAGTTTTGTAAAAGAAAAAAAATTATTAATAACTGCATTGATATCAGTAGGGCACGTAGCAAATTTCAATAACATCCGTCAAGGGGTTGCAAAGTTACAACGTTCAATGTGTGGGCACGAATTTCCGAACGGACAATACAATTTGTCTACAATGGTAGAAAACGATTACACCTAATATTAAATTTGTTTGTTTATGGAGACAAGCTGAAGTAATATTCTGCGAAAATTCCGCCCATGTTTGTATTTGAATGACATTGTTTTCTGAAATGAAGACATTGAAAAACCTTATGTCAAAGATTACTGTGTCATACATACCAAGGCGAGGAACAAAGAAAAATATAATATAGAAAAAAAATAATAGAACCCGCTTGTAAAGATGCGGAGATTATTATCAAAAACAACGGACAAAAACAACGCAAATATTGATACATTTACTGGCGGTGTTCCATGACAGACATTACTAAGTTACGCATTACAATGTGACATTCAAAATATTATGGGACACACTATGGAAACACCTTTTACAGGGGTATTTTTTTTAATGAAAATGAACGCAGCGCAACTGAAGAAAACAGAAGAGAACAAATAATGACATCCTAGATCAACCAATAATCAAAAGACAAAACTTAGAAAAGAGGAAACTTAGAAAATTGGACATATATATATATATATTTCACAACGGGCTGATCACCCGTTGCCAGTCACTTCGATTACGGAAACAACAGCAAATGGGTTGATTTGCCGTTGCCCTAAAGACGCCACTAGGCGTGATGGGAAACAATGGCAAAGAAACCCTATCTGCTGTTGCCCTAAGACGCCACTAGGCGTAATGGCCACTGACTGCTTTGACGGTCTGTGGCTAAGGACAGAAGAAGAGAGATATATATTACATTGTTGGAAACCATGATGGAAGGTGATTCTATTAATTAAACTGAATGACAAAAACATCACACATTATTCCCATATTACAAACTGTCTATGTGAAATGCCTGTTGCGAACAACGAAATAATCCTGCGAGCTTGTCGGGAAAATACGGAAAATGCGATCATTGCACCATGAAACCTAAATTTAACACCGAATACATTAACACGCGCTTCATGGTACATTGCTCAGTGTGTTAGAAATATGGACAAAAAATGTTTTTCATTGCGCATTGAAGGGAAGAAGGGGGTTTGAGGAGAAATATCCCATCCACCGTTTCCCGTTTGTATTTACTAACAGACAAGACCCGGTCCAAAAGACAAGAAAGGGGGGGGGGGGGGGATCAGAGATAGGCAATTTAACCCACTGGTAAATTTATTACTCTGAGGCAAGGGGTTACAGTAAAAAGGGGGGGGGGGTGTGTAGAGGAAAAGCTAGGGTTCTCAAATGTCTCCCTTTAATCATACAAATTTTACGGGAGGGGGGAATGAACACAGTTACACAATCCCGCTAGGAGAAATCCCGTACAAGGAATATAATGCACCTTAGTACTAGGTCGAACTAATTAAAAGGGTAAAGAAAAGATTAAATCTCCTTTCATTCAAAAACACACTAGGGCTGGCCATCCCACAAACACACACGCAGACTTACCAAAATGGTGAATTCTGTCACTCTAGGAATTATTTACCACAGCAGCTAATACCGTGGAATAATGGACTGGTCCTCTTATTTCTTCCGTGTCAGGCCCCAGATTTAACGAGGTAACAAATAGTCTCAAAAAATCGCCAGACGGTGAAGCGTAAAGGCTGCTGTTGGTTTAGATAAAGTTCCTAATGAATGGCACAGGCATTTGGCTAGGCGTGAGGTATGGTGTGGTTTCTAAAATTGGCACAGCTGGTGGAGATAACTTTCTTTTTCCGTAATGTCACAAGTTAAAAAAAACACTGAGGTAAGTTCTTCTTCGGGGGGTGTGTAAAATCCACTGTATATACTTGACAGACAGTGTTCAGGTAGACCTATGTTTTTTCTTCACAAATAGGGCAGTGAATAAAATATGTTCTGCTTCCAGTTTACTTTAAGGACTAGCCTATATGAACTAGTATTTTAAAAGTGTTTCTTGGGTGGCTTTATTCTCAGTTAAATTCAGAGGAGCGGGGCCCATTACAGGTATTTAATAAGGTTAAATTTACACCACAATCCAATGAAATAAATTGAAATAACTAGACCACTGATCACTCGAAGCTAATGTATAAATTACCGTCTGCGCAGAAAGAATACACTCCAATAGTCAACGAAGGTAGATGAAATCTAGCAGGAATCCGACTATGCTAGTGAAACTAGGATTCTGTCAGAACGAACGATAAAATGCAGTTTTCGGAGTTCTTTATTTATACTTCTCAAATGTAACTTAAAAAGGACGTGTTAGATTTTCACACCCTTCTTGAAGTATAGCAAATCTGAGGTACCTCGCCGTTGTGTTAACCGCTGCGATTCCTCCGTTTCCCCCGGTCTACCGATTTTCTTCGTCTCAGGCTGCTCGCATGAGAGTGCGAAAAATTTCTCGAGAAGCTAACTACGTTAGCTGGGAGTTCCCTGATTTCTTTAGATCGTATACCGCCCCACGTTGAATTCTGAAGATCAGCCTGTCTTTGATCCAGCGTGTAAAATTCTCGTGGAAATGCTGCATGCGGGTTAAAGTTACAATAGATGATCAGGGGTTCTAAAGTTATGAGAGACCAATATTCTGTTATAATCCATCGAGTCAGGGAAATTCATTTGTCATACTTAGACGTACGTCACACCACAGGAAAATTATTGCCATCATTAGGACATGAAGCAGAAAAAGCTTCACATTATCTCATGCAATCTACTGGTAACCATCTATTCAACAAGATAAAAATATTTATGAAGTCTGGCCTATGGCAAAAGAACAGTTGGGCGACTGCAGCTGCGGTTCAAAGATGTGTGCAATAGAGACATGAGATTACTGGGCTTTTTTTCCCCGAAAAGCTCGCAACATAATTCCAATAGTTTTTATTTTTTTTGGCGGGTTATTAGCTCTGTTTTATACTAATAAAATACACCAACGATAAAGTGTGCAGAAGGTCAGAAGATGACATTCATGAAGGGTCGATATCAGGTAGATCCCGATTTACAGGTATATCTACTTCTTCTTATTCGCTCAATTTAAGATGTCAATTTGAATATGTTCAAAGAAAGCAGTGGTCAGCTAGAGGTTTTTGGTATCTCCGTAGAGTTTTTCCTGGAATGGTACTGGTGCTGGCCATTTGTGCTTTCTCTGTTCCTCATATATTGGGCATCTTTGAAGCAGACGTTCAGCAATCATTTTATCGGTGCCACAGTTACACTCATCAGTTACCAGTAGAATGCATGGGATAATTTGGTGGATCGCTAGCTGAAGAAGGGTAAAAAGAGAAATAATTTTAAAGCAACAGAAATTTCCAAGCAATCCTCTGTGACAAGTCAAATCTAGGATCGTTGCATTTCTCTGTGACCTCCTCCAACTCCCCTTCTGTACCTTTCCTTTTTCTTTTTTCTCACCCGCTCCTTATCGAATTTTCCCGCTTTCCTCTACCAAGATTATATTATCATATCTTGTCCTACTTCGTCACTCATCATACGGTACCGGACCGCTTAACCTGTTTTGTAGCCTAAACGACGTGTTTATGTGATTACTCGCTGACTAGACATTTAGCGAGGTTCTTGTTGTTACACCAGACACACGATTGAGAGATAACAGAGTAATCTTCATTACCCCAGAAAGCATAGAGGAGCGAAAACCCAGACGTTTGTCGGTGGAAAGTAGATAACAACCTTTGATACTGGGACATGGATTTCGGATAATTGCCATTAACATGATGTCTCACTTATCCAATATGGATAACATATGGTATCTGGAGACAGGTGTTAGACGCAAAAGTGACGTGCTCAAATACATGGCCAATTTTATTAGAATGTCCGTAGATATTAATCTTATTACAGATTAAGACACGGAAAGTGATGTAACACTTCCGGCAGATTTAAATCGTTGTAATAATCAACTACGAGAAAGTACTATCTTGGAGGAGAGTATCAGCGATAGGTCTGTGAAGTAATGAATTTGTAAACATGACAGTCGAAACGGAAGTTGCAAGACCCTATATAGTCGTGGAATTTGAAAATACCATGTAAAGGGTAATATCTTTTGTTGTCATGTTGTAATGTTCTGTTCGAGGGTAGTAGGGGAGACGCCAACCAAAGTCGGACACTTATTCGCAGTTGGTTTGGCCTTTGCGATGCTAAGATAGACTGCACCTGATTCGATCTCTCCTCCACGAAAGAACAAAAGTGTGTGGGCGAGAATATCGTTCATATTCTACAGGGCTGTAAAGCTACTTAACTGACTTCCAGTTTCGCTAAAGAGAAATCACAGACAGCCAGGAACAAGGATTATTACCATCCTTATATAGGACAGGCCAAAGAACTGGAGGATTAGAAGAAAGTAACTCCATAGACATCACTTTGCGCCTTAAGTTCTAGGATCCTTGTTCAAGTGTACTCGGTTAGACACCTAACCCGCCTGAAGAGACAGCATCTTAAATCAGTTGCCCAATGATATTCTGACGTTTCCTGTGCAAATATTCTGTGTTCACACGATATCTGGGTAAGTTGTAATAGATACATTTTATAATTTTATCTTTGCATTTTGACATGTATAATTTGCTTGTGGATGTACAGGGGCAGATGAGGCTGTCAAACTCATCACTGCCAATACCTTGAAACATGAACCACCACTGTAAGAGCTGGTGACTGCTGGTTTCCTCACAAGGACCCATCAGCAGAGGTGGCCCCAGGCTCCATAGAGAGCAGGGAGTGGATGATGATATCATGGTGCATATATTTATTATACTAACACTTAAGTAAGTTTTATATATATGTTCATGTATATTTCAATTGTCTCCTCCCATGTGGAATAGTACTTTCATTCCACTCACTGGAGTTAAAATTAATGCTCAGGGATGGATAAAGATTTGGAGCAAGATGAAGTGGCGGATGGAAGCAGTGGTCGCCTGATGCTCATATCAGGATACCAAGTACTCCAAATAGGCAGCTGTTTTCCTCTTAGTTTGAGTTAAAAGTTGCAAGCTATCGAAGCTACACACCAACATCAGACGGGTCTTCAAGACGTTTGACAACGTGTGTAATGACCACAGCATTAATGCCTCAGACGTGCTACAGCCACCAGATTTGACTACTGAATAGAAGGACCAATCCAAGGCACCTGTGGGAACCAACAGCGGCTGAAGCAGACGCCAACCGACTCCATACCGGCAGCTATGTACCACACCAGCTCAGTCAATGGACATTTCAGATTTGTCCCTATTTTCAACCACAATTTAACATCCTCACATGATGATAAATGTTATCGCTTCATTTTTATAAACAACTTTCTGTATTTTACGTTGTTAACCCATAAGTGATTACTAAAACTGTTTATCTCAAACTATAAATCTATATAACTGCTTTAATCACTATTTAGTTACTTATATGTGTGCACACGTATGACTCATCTTGACTTAAATACATAACCATACAGAGCTATTAAAGTAATAGCTGCTGAATCACCTTCAGTTAGTGACTCAGAAAATACGAGTCAGTATTTCCTCACAGAGGAGACTGGAGAATAATAAGTTCATGACAGCTTAGTTGATCTCAGTTCTTATGCTTGCTTTTCTTTAAAATTATGTCAGGCTCTTTTAAATAGAAGCATAATTCTTCTATTCATATCTCTGCCAAGAGTAATCTTGAGCAAAAGTTGAAGTTTGGCCATTGTTAGACCACTATTGCATAGCAGGGAAGACAATACCATCACATCCTCTCTTGCTGGCATTATAATAGGGCAGTATCCTCAGAATTAAAGGCACTTTTTCAGCGTTCTCACTTAAAACTCACAAGCTAGCGTAAACGAATTCCCTTTATTCGTGTACTACATGAGATAGGAACGAAAAAGCTTCATTGTCGTAAAGATAATATTTGGTTAAGTATCATATATTTCGAACTTTCCACTGCTCGATTCAATCCCAGGAAGAAGATATTTCAGCAGAAATAAGTTATCATGATCTTTTTCCTGTTCGAGCATGGAGTAATCACTATATACGGCCCTCTTGCAACAATCCTGCGCTTAAGAACTCATGTGCTTGTACAATAGTGGTTTCTGAGGCAATGCGTTTTACATGATGAAACTATTAGCATCTTATTAGTTACGTCTAATGATATGTCTGAGAATGCAGTATTACTATTCTTTCTTCGTCTACTCGGAGACCCCCGGGAGATAAACGGGACATTCTTCCAAATACAAAATCCATGTATTCCAAATTCTTAGTCCTCTTTTTTTCTTTTTCTTTTTTTCGTACGCCCGCTAATACTCGAGGCGAAATCTCAGGTTATTTTTAATGTCTAACCTGACATTGATTTTTACGTGAGTATCCTATTTTCTTGTACAGAGACAAATGTCCCTCGCTTAAGTACTCTGATACCTGGCACCAGACACGATTTTAACAAGACTGATCATTAAGAGAGTATTTCTAAAGTAGATCACCACAGTTTCTGGGCTACCTGCCGCTGACATAGATATATATATTTTGCAGTGAACGTGACATGGCTTTGACCTAGCGGAAATCTAATGAGACAGCTGTGGAGCTTAGAGACTTCAATGCCAACGCTGGTAAATGAAAACGTGGAAGATCTAACTGATGGCGACGGTCTGGGAGACAGAAGAAAGGGAAGCTACGGACTAATAGATCGTATAAGAACACTTAATACAATAGTAAAAGATGCCTGATTTAAACATCATCCTAGACGCCCTTCTCGCGTGGAAAGCCCAGGGAAACAAGAATGAGATATAGGAAAAGCTTGGTGTCGTGTAGAACTGTTAACAAGAACCAGACACGTGCCAGTGGAACAAGAGATGAGAAGAAGACACTGAATGTGGATAGGACACATGTTGAAGAAACCTGTTGATAGCATTACAAGGCAGCCCTTTTTCATGACTCCCCAGGTAGAGGTAGACCTAAAAATACACGGAGAAAAGAGCTGGAAACAGAGATGGCAATGATGAAGAAGAACTTGAGCTGATGGCACGTGACAGGAGGACTTGGTATGTGTTTGTTGAAGGCTAATTATCATGGGGTATTGATTGATTCATTAATTGATTGATTAATTGATTGATTAATATGAAATCAAGGCAAGAAAGAGCAACAGCGACCATGTTCAGGTGAGAATAAAAGTTTGAATATAAAGAAAGTAAAGAAGGCGCCAAGAAATTTCAAGCCAGATTAAACCTTACTTAAATAACATAAAGAAATGAGTCTCCTATCATAGATCACACAGTGAGGATCTCAGCATAGTGCACGAACTCCGTAGCACCGGCGAGGATCCAGTGTGTGTATACAGGAATCACACATTCTATAAATATTTTCGTTGCGGGTAGGCATCCTTATTTCTAAATTTTACGAGAACCGCGGCCTTTATGGCTTACTCTTTACAATTTCCATCTGCCGAGGGATGTTTAACGAGCGCAACTTGCACGTGAGACCTCCTATGGTTTCGCCCTTATCCGAGAAGGCTAAGTATCCGATCTCACTACCCAGGAAATCATGACATCATAAGTAACTACTGGTTCTGAAAAAAAAAAAATTCCATCAATTATATTCCCTGTATTGGGATCGCACCCGGTACCTTTAGAATTATAGCCACTCCGATCCCCACCTAGAATGCAACGAACACTAAAGACACGCTTAAAAGAGAAATGACAGAAAAATGAGCAAAGGAGACGTATTACAAATATCAGAAGGCACCAGTACGCTTTGCTTTAGGATATTACAAGGAAAGAAAAGCTGAATTATATTGTGACAACAGACAAGAGAGCATGAGAAAAGTTAGTAAACAGCAGAAGAGATAATCAGCAACAGGAGTAGGAAGCTAGGAGAGCCATGAAAGAAATAAACAATACATAAAAAACAGTAATCGGAGGCATGAAAGACCTAAAAGACCTTAATCAGAGGCATGAAATAGATAAGAAAGACAGGAAATACCTTAATCGGAGGCACGAAAGAGATAAAAAGGCCGTAAAGACATTAATCGGATGGCACAGGACAGGAAGGCTTAGCATGAGTTTGGTGAAGGCTCCTTAGGTAGCTACAAGGTCATCACAATGTTGAAGCTTATGTAGGTGGTTCATTAGTGACCATGCTGATCCTACGCACTATTTTCTTCTTTTTCCACCAAGACTTCACTTGGCGACTTCGGCAGGAAAAAAAATAATTCCGGCGTAAACTTCAGAAACAAACAAATTATCTATCATCAACTAAGTGCTGTGTCCTGAGCTATAGAAAGTACAGAATTTGCTAAAAATGTAAACGAATGAAAGAAGCAAAACCCATTATCATTATGGGAATTAGGGTTTATTATCATTTGTTACCGGATATGATAGCAAGGAATAATGATGGAGGAGGCGATACTTAATAATGGACATTTATTGCTATTTTTAGAAACTGGAAAGTCCAGACCCGAAACAAAAAAGCAGGCATTCGAATAAACGAACGCAATAAATTCGTAAAATACTAGCAATAACCCGTCAAACGTGACGGGTTTTTAATTATAGTGTGCTGTTTCCGTTCCCAGATGAGCGGATAGAAGTACATTCTTGGAGTGTTTTTGGTTTTTTTCCATTATACAGTGTAATCAAACTGTTCATGAAAACCGTCATTTGAACGCTTGTCTTTGTTGATTGTAACTATTTTCGGGAGAGTATATATAATGGAAACAATACAATTTTTCAACACGGCTGCATTCCTCAGCTGGGACCAAAGTACACACGGCGAGAATTATGTTATTTTAGATTCAATTTAAAAGTTCTTTGATGACAACATTTCGTGTGAAAGTGCGTGGATTGTTTTCAAAGAGTGTTCCCTGATAATAAGTGGTTTTAACAAATTGGGCAGCCATCTTATCATCTTGATCATTATGTATAAAACCTTTCAAATACAATTCACTTTGATATGTTATTGGCTCATGCTTACTAATTTTTACGCACTTTTTCTTTGTTGAGCGCTACTAATTTCGTGAAAGAATAAAAAAAAAAAATAAAAAAATAAAACCAAAGTATTTGTTTTATATAACACCCACGCCGCGCAAGTTGCACACCGTGCGTTGCGCACTTTTTTTTCTGGCGCGAGTTACTATTTTGAGTGAGACCGACCGACGTAACATACATCGGTAATTATGTTCGTGTAGATGTAGATATTTCTAGAGAGATTTAATATATTTTCTACCGCAGACTTTGACATTTGGAAATATGTTGCTTTTTCAATCTTGTCTAGAATATTCAACTGGCTACAAACTTTAAAAAGTATGTGAGAATAGGCACTTAACAAAACAATCGTTTGAACTCTAGGCATGACTCACGCTTCTTCTTTTTCCATTTTTGCTTTTTATGAAACATGAAGCCACCATCGGGGCGGGTTCCATTGCAAGAAGCCTGCATCAAAGAACTAATGTGCTTTTGCAACATTTGTTGTTGTAGCAATTTGATTGAGATGATAAGGTTGCCAGCTCCCATGCACTGCGTCATGTTTGTTATGACTTACAACATTCCTGATAGAGCTGAAGTCCTAGCCCTTCTTTGTTTGTTTGAGCTTCTGTTTAGATTCTATTTAAAACAAACTTTGGAAATCCAGTTTTATTATTGCTACCAGATGCTCTGAAAAACAGAAAATAAATATTCCACACATTCTACTCTCTAGATGAAAAGTGGATGGCCGATTATCATTAATCTACAAGTCGTCACATCATTCACACCTGTATACATTTACTCGTATTTAATTGCATAAATCAATATTTGTTTTGTCGGGACTGTCGCTTTTATCGAGTGACATTCATCTTTGAATAAAATGTACTGTGATAAGTTAAAACACTTAATGTTAAACACACTAGTACGTTGGTCATTATTCGAGTTGTGTTTACAACTAAATACTCAATGACATAGATGTTTGGAGAAAAACATATAATCGACACATTATCATTTACTTTTCGATGCCCGCCCCTTCAGACACGAAATACACTCTATATCTGCTGTTCATTATTTACCTTCTGTTACAACCCTTTATTTAATAGAGTTATGTCGACTTTATTTTACATTGTGTTCGTTATTATACAAAATTGACAAAGTTAATGCCGGTCAAATTTGAAAGCTTCCAAATTACAAAGAACGGGTGCTGCGTGCAAAGTTACCGCTCCTCACTATGGGTGGAAAATAGAGATTTTGATCGTCAAAGATTTGAATATTACACTATTGTATAAAGCACAAATGAAGCTAAATTAAAGTAGTGAAAGAGACAGAAAACACTCAATGAAAATTCATCTATGAAACACCTAACGAGAAATTAGTGAACAGAGAAGTTGTAAATAACTTGTAGATGCGGTATCTTGTGTCTGACTTGTAAAGCTAAGGAATAAGAAACTCTTTAGCAAAGATCTTCTCCAGAAACTCCGCTGATATCATCTTCTCACACAGTACTGCCAAGCAGTCCATTATCGATTCACTCTGTTTTCCTCAAGTTTTGTTTCATGTATGTTGTTTATTACGATGTTTTCATGCTCCCTTTTTCTCATTATGTGTTCATAAAGGTCAATTGTTTTCACCTTATCTTTGCGACTATATTTCTTTGTTCATTAGATCTTCTAAAGCAGTCTACAGTAGTTTTGACATTCATCCAGGCGATTCTTAACATTTTCGGTTATTAGCTATGAAACTGTGCTCCGGTATTAGGTGCAAGGGAAGAACAAGACAGAGAGAAAGAAAGAGCGGATCCACAGAAGAGACAGCGGGCGCTCTTAAGTAACTTGTTTTATTTTTATGTGACAGTATGCAGTCATCTTCTATTTTCGTTCCATATGGAGCATGGAGTTACAACTGCCGTTGGCCCCTTTGCGTGGAGCCTAAATTAAAGAACACGCGGCTGCAGCAGGGGTTTCTGTAGCAATCTATAATAGATGACAAGGCTGTCAGTCTTATGTACAGCTCCACATGAGTCGCCTTTTATAGCATCGATATGTATATGTATAACAGGGCGTTTCAAAATTATGGACGCACACTTAAACAATTTATATTTCATGAACTTTTAATACAATTAATTTTTTTTTTCACATTTTAAACACCATGAATATATATCCTGTTATGCGTTTATTATTAAGAAAGTCAGTGTCAAAAAGGTGAAAATGTTACCACGTGGAATAGTCATATGGGTATACGGTTAAGCAGCCAGTAGACCATAAACGCGAGGGGAGATCCAATAAGCAAAGAAGTCCTGATGAATGCTGTAGAATTAGCTAATACAATTCTTCTTCTTCTTTGATCATATGCAGTCGACTATCAAAGCAGTCAGTGACCATCACGCCTGGTGGTGTTTTGCAGGGCAGCAACAAACTGCTTCCACTTTGTTCAGTCGGCGGCCATCCTTCGGTGCAGTGCCCCAGCTCTGGTTCATTATTTGCATCTCGGCCTCAACAGTTCTCAGCCAATTTGTTTTTGGTCGGCCTCTCTCTCGCTTTCCTTCAAGGGTCCATAGCTATTACAGTACTACGAGATTTATATTAATTATTGATGTGTTTATTCATGGGACAGAAGTTCTTCATTGTGTGATTCTTCAATCAATCATTACCCTTTAGCTTCGCAAGGAGCATAGGCCTTCAACAAACACATACCAAGCCTTTCTGTCCTGTGCCATCCGCTCAAGTTCTTTCCATGTTTTCCTCATCATTTTCACCTTTGTTTCCAGTTTCTACATTTTTTTTCTGCCTCTCTTTCCCTGTGGATTCCAGAACAAGGATTGCCTTGTAATGCTATCAACAGGTTTCCTCAATGTGTGTCATATCCATCGCCAGCGTCTTCTTCTCAACTCTAGTTCCACTGGCACTTGTCTGGTTCTTGTCATCAATTCCACATTTGTGACTTTGTCATACCATTTCAGTCCTTCTATTCTACGCAAGCACCCGTTTATAAAAGTCTGTAGCTTTTTGGTTGTTGTCTTTGTTGTTCTCCATGTCTCAGAGCCATACAATAGGACTGAATTCACATTTGAGTTGAAGATTCTTATTTTCGTGTTGGACTTGATTTCTCTTATTCTCCATATGTTTCCATGCAATGAAAGCTCCACTTGCTTTTTGTATTCTTATTTTGATATCACAGTCTGTCCCTCCAACTTTGTCTATATTACTTCCAAGATATGTGTACGATACTACATCTTTTAGTGGTGTTTCTCCAAGTTACACCTTGTTATTATTTCTTGCATTTATTCTCATAATCTTTGTCTTTTCCCTGTGTATTTTCAGGCCAACTTGTTGTGACCTCTCACCGAGAATTTTTATTTTCTCTTGCATCTGATTATGGTTATGGGACAGAAGAGCCAAGTCATCTGCAAAATCCAGATCATCAAGCTGTTTAGTCAGATTCCACTGGATTCTATTTCTGTTGTGTGATGTCGATGTTTTCATAACCCAATCTATTGCTAGTAAGAACAGAAATGGAGACAAGAGGCATCCCTGTCTCACTCCCGTTCTAATCCTAAACGGTTCTGTAAGTTGTCCTTCATGAAGAACTCTACATGTCATGTCTTCATAGGTCTTCTTTATTAAGTTAATGATCTTCATGGGAACTCCATAATGCCTCATCAATTTTCAAAGCGATTCGCTGTCTACACTGTCAAATGCTTTTTCATAGTCCACGAATCCTATGTATAGTGGTGATTTCCATTCCTGACTTTGTTCAACTATTATTCTCAATGTGGCTATCTGGTCTGTACAGGATCTATTTTGTCGAAAACCTGCTTGTTCATCTCTCAGTTGCTTGTCTATGGACTCTTTTAATCTCTTCAGGATGATTCTGTTTAATACTTTTTCTGGCACTGATAGTAACATTATTCCTCTATAATGTGTGCACTCTTGTAAATTTCCCTTCTTAGGCAACTTGATCAGATAACTTTCCTTCCATTCTGCTGGTATTTCCTCTCTCTCTCAGACTTTGCCAAGTAGTTTGTACAATATCTCTGTAGAGGTATCAATATCTGTTTTGATGGCCTCTGCTGGAATGCAATCTGGACCAGTTGCTTTTCCATCTTTCAGAAACTTCATGGCTTTCTTTATTTCTGCTCTACTTGGTCGTTCACAGCTGATTTGTAGCTCCTCTTCTGCTGGCTGGATGTCTGGGGGATTAGTTGGAGATGGTCTATTGAGAAGTTCCTCAAAATGTTCTGTCCATCTCTTCATTTGTTCTTGTATATTACTAAGCAATTTTCCATTCTTATCTTTTATGAGGCCATTTGCTTTCTTATATTTCCCTGTTAGCTTCTTTGTGTTGTTGTACAGGTCCCTCATTATTCCTTTAGCTGCAGCTTCCTCTGCTTCCCTTGCCAAATCGTCAACATATTTCATCTTGTTTCTTTTGATGTTTCTTCTTACTTCTTTGTTTGCTTCTATGTACACTTCATGAACATTGGCTTTGGAGCTTCTGGTTTTGCTTCTGTTTAAATCTGCTTTCTTGTTTTTCCTGTCTTCTATCTTACTAATGGTTTCTGTTGTTATCCATGCTTTGTGCTGATGTTCTCTTTTTCTCAGTACTTCTTCACATGTCTCGTTCCATATATTTTTTACTTGTTGCCAGTGGTCTTCCGTATCTGTTTCATCTTCTAGCTGTTCGAGTACTTGGTATTTGTTGGATACCTGTGATTGAAATTTTTTCTCTGATTTCCTGATTTCTTAGATATCCCACATTATACTGTTGTCTATAGCTACATGCTGTTGTAAATTTCTTGAGTTTTAATTTTGTTTTAGCCAACAGAAGATGGTGGTCTGATACAACATCTGCTCCTCTACATACTTTCACATCATGCAAAGATGACCTAAACTTCTTGCTTATGCATATGTGATCAATCTGATTCTCAATTCTGTGGTCTGGTGATATCCATGCTGCTTTATGTATTCTTTTATGTGGAAATATGCTTCTTCCTATAGCTAGTTGATTTGAAGCACAGAAGTGTGCTATTAGTTCCCCATTCTCGTTCATCATACCTAATCCTTGCTTTCCCATGATTTCTTCAAAGCCAGTGTTGTCTGTTCCTATTTTCGCATTTAGGTCCCCCATCAAAATTGTGATGTCCTTTCTTTTCTTATTGTCCAAGACACTTTGTAGTCTGGTGTAAAAGTCTTCTTTCATAGATTCTTCTTTATCGTTTGTTGGTGCATAACACTGAATTCATTCATAACTCTCCACTCCCAAAGGAGCAAAGGCCTTCAACAAACACATGCCAAGTCCTCCCGTCACGTGCCATCATCTCAAGTTATTTCCACGCTCTCCCCATCATCCTCTTCTCTGTTTCCAGCTCTCTCCTCCATGTGCCTCTCGGTCCACCTCTGCCTCTCTCGCCCCGGGGGTTCCAGAACAAGGACTGCCCTGCAATGCCATCAACAGGTCCCCCCAGTGCGTGTCCCATCCATCGCCATCGCCCCTCCCATCTCCCGCCCCACCGGCAATCATCCAGCTCCCGTCACCAGTCCCACGCCGGTAACCCCGTCACACCATCCCAATCCCTCCACTCCACGCAAGCACCCATCTACGAAAGCCTGCAGCTCCTTGGCCGCCGTCCCTGTTGCTTCCCACGTCCTAGAGCCACACAACAGGACCGACCTCACAACTGAACCGAAGACCCCTATTTTCGTGTCGGATCCGATTTCCTCCGATCTCCATATATCTCCCAACGCCATGAAAGTTCCCCCCCCCCCGCCCTTTGCACTCCCATTTTGATATCACTGTCTGTCCCCCCAACCCTGTCCACACCACTGCCAAGACATGTGTACGACTCCACATCCTGTATTGGTGCCTCCTCAAGTTCAAACCTGTTTTCATTACCTGCATTTATTCTCATTATCTCCGTCCTTTCCCCGCGTACTCCCAGACCCAATTGCCGTGACCCCTCATCGAGTGTTTTCAACTTGTCCTGCATCCGACTACGGTTATGGGACAGAAGAGCCAAGTCATCAGCAAAATCCAGATCATCCAACTGCGTAGTCAGAGTCCACTGGATTCCATTTATGTTGTGTGTTGTTGATGATCTCATAACCCAGTCTACTGCTAATAAGAAAAGAAATGGAGACAAGAGGCATCCCTGTCGCACTCCTGTTCCTATCCCAAATGGTTCTGTAAGCTGAAGGATGTTTATATTTACTTTCTTTTTGGCTGTTTAAACCTTGCTGTTATAATTCGGGGTGCCATTGCTTCCCATTCTATAAGTGCCTTCTGTGCTTCCTTGGACAGCATTAGAGCCACCCCTTCACTGTGGTGGGCTTTTTCCTCCTCAAGTCCTGAGGACAACACCATTTCTCTCTATGCCTTTCCACCGTGTCTCGAAGAGACCCAGGATATCAATCCTGTAATTTATAATTTCTGCTGCTACCTGTGCAGTATTCCCTTGTTCACACAGAGTGCGAACATTCCAGGTGCCAATCCTGGAGATTTTCCTAGACGAAAAAAGGTTAGTCGGCAACCCAGACTCCTTCCGGCTTTCTCTAGGTTGCTTCATGCGCCTCCTTTCCAGAGGACCTTCTTCTGTCTTGGGCGGCTGAGTTGATTTATATTCTTTATTTGACTTGTCCATGTTTGTTGAAGTTTTTGTGGTAAAAAGTTTTTTACGGGAGGGAGTAACCAGCCCCATGCCCAACCCTCCTTAGTCGCTTTTTACGACATGCCTGGTAGGGTACAGTGTTACTATTCTTTGCTCCCCTTTCGGGCCCCGGTAACACACGAGTGTGATTCTTCAATATTCAATTATTATCTTTCGGCTGACTGTGAGGCATAGAACTTCAGCGTATTCACACCAGATCTTCTTGTCCTGTTTCATATGTTCAGGATGTTTTCATGTCTTTGTTATCATTTTTACAACTATTTTTTTTAGTTGAATTCCTTTGCTCCGCTGGGAGCTTATGGCTAGTGATGATGATGATGATTATGATGTTGGTGATTGTGGCGTAATTTGTCAACACATGCCTCGTTTCGTGAAAGCAAGACGGAACGCAGCATACTAGGGTGTGACACGGCGTGGAATATTTTTTTGCTTTGAACGTTAACGCAAGGCAGCAAATGTTAGCCAGTGCAGATCCGGTTCGTTAAGGGATACCCCTTTCAAAAAATTTACTCTCGGCCCCATGATGTGTGTCGTGAATTCTGATTCACAACACGTCATTCATACCACAACGGCACACCATACTTTATAACAGTGTATGCTAGACGGACGAATGAAATGGCATCTTTATTCACATTGTTTACAAACGTATTAGGCTAACATGGCCGGCTTCGAATCTGTGCAACATTGTTAGAATTGGAGGTAAAGTACAGAATTATGAGCAAAGTACCGCATGGAAGAGGTCAGTAATTTTATAATAGGACTATTCCTGTATCAGAAGGTACAAAGACTTCCATGAAAAACATTATACTAATGGAGAAATATCGAGTTGAATGCATCGAGACATCAGGCAAGTCGAAAATTTTGCTGTTTAGGCTATGCCTATGAAAAGATGTACGTATGAAAGTAAAAGACAATTATCTAGAAAGGTAAAGAAGAATAATCCAGGGTGTACTTTAAGCCTAAGATAAAGGAAATCGGTCCAGGAATAAGGAAGATATTAAGATTCCTAATTTTCCATACATGCACATCTGGACAAAATTGTGCCTGTGTTTGAGAATGCAACACACTTCACTATTATTGCCCTCCGCGACGTTCGGCCGTGACCTATATAATGACTTGCCATCTTTCGAAAGGAGGCCACAACAATTTCAAAACTACAGTAAGAGCGCCAGTCTGTCAGTGAGACTTCCTTTGCCTTCTGCATCTGACAGCAGACTGTATGACCATTAACAGCTCGACTGTATGTACTTGAGGGTAAGAAAGAATGTATAAATATATATATATTTCTAATTAATTAATCAAATTGTGCGTTAGGAAGTGTAACTGTGTTATAAACCACTGTGTAATTTTTGGAGGCAAACCAAGCCTGTGTATTTTCAGATAAATTGAGAATGGCAGCGGAAAGTGTGTTCATAGTTTTAGAAAAGCATTTAAAGAATTATTTCTTGAAGGAATGGAACACACACCAGGAACGAACGAAAGGATGAAAGGAATTGCATTACTGTACTGTTTAAGATATTACATAGTATTTTCCACAAGACCAAATAATTGTATGGAAGCGAATCATGGACAGATAGCTGTGACCAAGGAATTGGAGAAAGATTATATCCACAGTGAAATAGATTGTGTTATTACTGATTTATTATGCCCTGTGCGTCTCCCTGCACACTGTCTGAAACTGTCTCTCATCCCCTACATCTGTGATCGAGAGATAAGAGATATACAATACAGTGGTTAACCAATTGTATTTCAGGTTACATCCTGTAACAAACGTACACCTTTAAAGAGCCAGCCACAACTGAAGGAACTAGTGGTGCAAGCGCCCTTTAAGTCTAGAGGGACAGCCCCCCAATACCTACTGCCTGGAGGAAACACAGTTGACCGTTTCTTTCCCAAACAGAAGTGTGACAGGCTCCAAAACTAGTGAAGATAAGTAGCCATACAAGGCTACTGTAAAGTGTACAACAGAATTACCACAAACAAAGAAACTAAGACATAAAGATGACAAGTCTGTGCATCTAGATAGGCAAATTCATAATCAGTGATTGACTGTAATTCATTAACTGTGAAGAACTATTATTGATCCTAAAATAAAGACAGTCTACAACAAGATTGAGTTCAGCCAGGAAAGAAGAACTATACTTATAAATTTACAGACTGTAGTTAGTTGTGAACATTTTACAAATGATTTTACTAATTATATTTCCTAATCAATTTTGAGTTCAGTTCAGTGAAAAATTTTCACAAAAAAAAAAAAAAGAAAACTTGTACAAAATAAATTGTCAATTTTACCAACAGACTTACTTGGATTATTTAAGTTAAGTTACAGTTCTTGTTGGTTAATTGTTTAGTTTAATACCCCTAGCAGAGCCTAACATTATAAACAGAGGAGGATCTTGAGAGGAGGATTAAGGAACCTAGGTTAATACACTATCATCATACCTATGAACTTTTACAGCTTGATCTTACCTTTGATGTCCATACACCCTTACTCTTTTCAGAGAAGGGGGTATTGCTTATAAGACCAGTCTCTTATCTGGCACTATCCTGGTATCACCTGATACAACTTTGTGTCCAGGATATCTTTCATTTAAAACAATACTTCCCTCTCGTGACAATGTGGTACGATGATGCTTTCTATCACAAAAAAGATAATCTCTGCAAGTTTTTAAGCATACCATAAAAGAATGTACATCTTTCTTTTTTTCACCTACGAAGTTTTCTGTAACAGGCCTTTTGCGTAGCGTTTTCAATTTCCTCTAACACTTTAGCTTTGTTCTTTATAAGTGTGCTAGCTTGTAGTGCCAGTTACACCTAGCTTGCGGCTTGTTTCAGCATTTGAGATGCCTTGTTCATTAAGCTTGATTAGCTCAAGCTTTTCTTGCAAACTGAGAACCTAAGGTTTCTTTTAACTTTGTCGCTACACTTAGGACCCATTATGAGTAGTATAGGGCCTAATCGCATAAAAAAGTACAGTATGAATACTGTACACGTGTCTTATAATCACGATATCTTCTTCTTCCTCCTCGTTCGTCCTGAAAAGGACGTTGGTTGCGTTGTGTCCGTTTACAGCGCAGCTGCGATATTTGCGCCTATCGGCCGACACATCCAACTTCACCACGACATTTTTTGGGACCGGGTTTGCCTTCCCTGTCAATATACTGTTATCACAAAAATAACTATGAACTGTTTACAGTATAAACACAAAAATAATATAGTATAAATAATTTGGTTATTTTAATCACAAAAATAAGTAGTATTAATATGTTTAATCACAAATATAAGAGATTCAATGCGGACAACTTTAAAAAACAGTGCGCACCGAACGACTTCTGAAGACTGAACGACGAAAGAAACAAGATGACGCGCGGTTGTGACGAAATGCGACGAAAGAGCGAAGCGAGTGACAAAATTTGGAAACGTGGTTATAATTGAATGCCGACGAAAAAGCGAAGCGACGAAACTCGAAGCGACGAAAGTCGAGATATGCCTGTATATGGAAATACAGAAGGAAGAGGCGGAGACGTAAGTAGTATTAGAGAAATTTAAGATTTTACTTAATCATCGCATCTTGTACTATCAAAACGATAGACTTTAGAAAATCCTAATAAATACATGCCTTATCTGATTTCGATTAAAACCACACAAAATGGAAGCTCCCAATCATGAAAATAAAAGTAGTAGTATAAGAAAGGGACAGATAGAATTGTTTAGTGTGGAGGATACATGCACATAGTCACTCATAAGGATGGATTCTTGAGGACAAAACTGTACCACACCGAGGAAACTCTCCGATACGCCCGCGCCCGAAATATATAGAGGCAGCGCTAGGTTCAAAAGACCTTAAAAGACATATACATAAAACAAAGGAAAACATATAAGGTTAGCACTTCAGGAAAAACATCCAACTAAATAGAAATTAAGCAGCAAGAACTAACAAAGCATTAACAAAAAAACTAACTAATCATAGGACAAGGAAAGACAACGAGGTATTTAAAAAAAGGGCAACAACTCAAAAAGAACTAATACAAATTAAAACCAAGAGTAAAGGACAATTGTTATCTATAAACAATACAAAAGACAAAATAAAATGGACAAATACTAATATAAATAAAAATCAGCAACTGCAAAAGACAATAAGTTATTTAAATTGAATACAAAATTAGTAAATAAAATGACACTAAATACCCCAATTATAACCAACTTTCAGATTGAACAGGGTAGACCAAGATGGAACGAGAAGAGGCAATAATGGTCAGCTGTTAAGTGCCCGCTCTCCACCCTTCAACTCATCAAAACAACAACAACATTCAAAAGCACACACTAACACCAAACCGCCAGAGTGAGAGACTGAGGAAGAAAAGTAGCTGCCAAGACTAATACCGTCCTATCTGAATGCAGTGAAGACATACTTCACTACAAACCAGTCCTACACTAAGCTTATATCGATTCTAAAGGGTATGCAGGATTACTAAAGATATTTGTATGAATGATATCATTTAATTTCAGGTTTTGTTTACAGATTGAGTCTATCAGACCTAACATTTGTCTATAAGGGTATGCTTGATGAAGATTGAGACCCGCAATATAACCTCCACAGTCCTTGTCAGGGTTAACCTAACCAGTCCTTGTCAGGACTATATAACCATGCTAGTCCTTTTCTGGGATACTATAACCTACCAGCAAGTAAATCACTGACTTGGCATGTATATATGTGCAAGGCAAAGGTTGCATCATACCTATGTACTCATATTATTTGATTTATTCATGTACTATATTATTTGAAAATGTTCTGCAAGTAGACACTTGTCTTATCATGCTATATCTGACTTGTACTGAACCATGTATCATTCATCCATACATACACTGAGATTATCTCATTTCATGAACAATAGGGAATATGTGTGCTCTGTGCAACAGAATAGCCACATATTACTTCTTGTTCCAAGTTCATATTTGAGTCTTCGAGCTGAAAGAAGTTATTCAATCCCGCTGCCTATAACTTCAAAGAAGCCCAGTGGTTGAAACTTTACAGACCTTTAGTCCCCCTCAGTCATTGCGTGGGCTAACGGACCAGACTTTCAGCAAGAGAGAAATGTGTCACTACAATTGTTCAAAAAGATGAGTAATACAAGACTCATTCCAGTGATCTATGTGAGCAGTCAAAAGAAACATTTTCACAATGACGAATAACGTTCAGTAAATTTCCAGGATAGTTAAAGACTAGTGCCAGAAAACTTGTGGAAGACTTTAGTTAAAGAATTCAACTGGAAAATCCAATATTGTTTTATTAAGTTATATATATATATATATATATATATATAAATAAATAAATAAATAAATAAATAAATAAATATATATATATATATATATATATATATATATATATATATATATATATATATATATATATATATATATATATATATATATATATATATATATATATATATATATATATATATATATATATATATATATATATATATATATATATATATATATATATATATATAGTAAAATCATCAGCTATAAATATACTTGTCCATTTACACCATCTTCCAACACTCACCATTCATTACAAAAGTTAGATAGAAGTAAATAAAGAGGATATATTAATTGTATTCAACAGCTTTACTTATTCACTAAAGTTGACGTTGAGTTTGTTCAATTGTTAGCACTAGTAGTCACACAGCGGGGTGGCACAATAACGTCTGGCTCTTCTATTTCAGTTCCTGATACTTTAGCAGCCGTGACTATCGAGTGATACCAGTGTACTTCTCTGTCACTGGGACCTCACACATTCTGAAGAGTAATATTATTCTATTCCCTCTCGAACACTATCATCACACCTTTAAAAACCTTATGCTACACTGGGGTCTCGATCGCGGGATATTCTTGTACATCCTGAGCCACCTTCTATCTAATTCATCCATCTTTAGCTATCTTGTGCCATAAATATATTGTAAAGTAAAATTTTGAATAAAGTTATAAACTTTGAAATTTTTTTAGGAAAGAGTACCATCGAGTACCAATTAAATAGTTGACGCTCACAAGGTTGCACGGAATTTTAATTAGTTCAATTAATTAAATAATTTGGTTAAAGGTAAAACTAGATACCCTTTGGTAAGTAACATCATGGCTGATTTGGTGAAGTTCACAACTGCGATCATGCAGATGAGAAAGGAATTAGGTTTGACAGGTAGTGATTTTATTCAGTATGTCACAACTGAAGTGGACAAACATATGGACAGAGAGGAAAAGAGAGAAACCAAGAAATTAGAGGTAGAGAAAGAAGCCAAGAAATTAGAGGCAGAGAGAAGCCAAGAAATTAGAGGCAGAGAGAGAAGCCAAGAAATGAGAGGAAGAAAGAGAAGAAAAGAGACTAATGTTGGAAGCCGAATCTAAGAAGTTGGCAATGGAGGCTGAGGCTCAAGCCAAGAGACTAGAAGCTGAAGAAAAGAGGCTGATGTTGGAAGCTAAGACCTAAGCCAAGAAATTGGAAGCTGAAGAAAGAAGATTGGCATTGGAGGCTGAGGCTGAAGCAAAGAAAGTTGAGGATGAGGAGAGGAGACTGCAAGCTGAGAGAGAACATCAGTTGCAATTAAAAGAGCTTAAGCATCAGGCTGGCACCAACACAAACGGAAATGGCTCACCTCACTCTAAGAATAGCTTCAGCAAAAGCACTTCAAATGGAGCCATGAGCTTTCATCTGAACCCATTTGTTAAGAAAGAAGATGGAATAGAGGATTACCTTGACAGATATGAACGATTGGCCACTACTTATGGCCTAGAAAAAGAAAAGTGGAATTTGGAGTTGTCACAGGGATTTAGAGGAGTAGCTTATAACGTCTACTTGAAGATGCCAAAGAAGATCAGGAAAATTATGAAGCTTTAAAACAAGCATTGCTGGTTCGTTACGAACAAAACGCAGAAGCTTATAAAAGGCGATTTAGAACTGCTTAGCTCAAGACAGGAGAAACATATCAGCAGTTTTCAGCAAGGTTGGAAAGTTACTTGCTGAAGTGGTGTCAGCTAGGAAACTTTAATCAGGATTTTAAAGGGATCTAGGAGATAATATTGATAGAACAACTCGTGGAGTCCATGTCTCATGAGACAGAGACATTCCTCGTAGAACATAAAAGAGAAAGATTAGAGGAAATAATCGTCTATGCAGAAAGTCACTGTCGTGAGAAATTCTAATCCACATATATAAATTAAAAAGTAAATGTAAAGCCTAACAAATAAATTCTATAAAAGGAAGAAGAATGGTAAAGAACAGTGCTGTCACAATGACAGTACTCGAAATCCCCTTTGTTTTATGCTTCGTCTGCAAATTGTAACGTTTCCACGTTAAATATAAGCCACTGCATAATACAAGCGTTTCCACAACACATTAAAACGGGTATTGCATTTCTAAGAAAAAACATTGAGAGGCACACTGCGTATGACCTAAATTAATTACACTACGAATGGACAGATGGATGTAGGATGGAAAGAAGAGAGGGCTGAAAATCAGGAACGCATGCAACACTAAACACGCGTCTCGCTATTAATGCCACCCCCAACAAGCGTAACGCGATATACAATTACTACTATCACGCGTGTAAGGCCACATGCACTAACTTTTTTTTCAGACGGACAGTGATAAAAACACTACCCTTCCCAGAGTTAGGTTTTAAAAACCTGAAAAAACGCTTATTAGGAAAGATGACATTAGATGGGTTTACGTTTGAAAACATGACAGTACCCAGACACCACATGGGGATTGAAGTGAACAGGAGGTGGTAGAAAATGCACATTTTGAACGCAGCCACCTAGCTCCCTTAGATTGAGATATTTGGATTCCTTAGGGCTTGCTGACACAGAATATGTTAAGTGTTACGCAAATAGTCCAGGAATTAATAAATTATAGGCAAAAGAAAATAATGAGGGTGTCAGACAACCTAAAAACTCGGAGTCGCTCAGTGGCAGAATTTTAAACCACCATTGTACGGAAATAGGCCACAAGTTACATTTGAATTGATTGGATGGAATGATATGTAAGGCTAAACACGATTAGTCGGACTATAAATGCTATCTTTTGTTGTCAAGGGAGACGGAAGTAAGAGTACTTTTTTTCAAACTATTGGGTAGAGATAGCCTGATTGGTTAGGTCGGTTAATA
The DNA here is from genome assembly GCA_024509875.1 of Oreohelix idahoensis. Classification (NCBI taxonomy): domain Eukaryota; kingdom Metazoa; phylum Mollusca; class Gastropoda; order Stylommatophora; family Oreohelicidae; genus Oreohelix; species Oreohelix idahoensis. The sequence continues at coordinate 469,634 of JAMPIV010005594.1, read as the reverse complement.
TAGTTAATTGATAGCGTTAGTTCGAGACCACTAGTTCAAATAAGCTTGATAAAGCAACAGTGCGTTGAAGCCAGCTCATATTTTTGCTAAATAAAAGCCTGGAACATAAGCAGATGGGAATTTGTGCCAGTATTTGTGCCTACATTCAGTGCTAGTCAACGTATCTGTGTTTATTTCCTTGAATTTTGGTAGGTTGAAATATTTGATCTCTTTTTAATGAAAATTGAATGTACATTGATAATTTATGTATGTATATATGTGCAGTTCAGTAGCGAACATGAGACAAGGCCTATATCTATATATATATTGCTCCAACCTGAACAGAAGGTGTCGGAGAAAAGTCAAACTACATGGAATTACCAGATAGTACACTGACACCTACCTTATGATATGGAAGGACTTATAGCTGAAAGTGCAGAGGCGTAGTAACCATTAAGGAGGTTAATACTGGAGTAAACTGCTTCAGAAGAAGATAGCAGTAAAAATAAAGCTCTGAACTCTGTGTTTGTGATGTATTGTGCTCAGTCTAGCCAGATAGTATAAATTAGTTCTGAAGTAGGAGGTACATCCTTCTTGTTTCAGGGACTGTGGTCCTAGTTATTGAAGCCGCACCTGGTCTGAGCGTTTGCTGAATCCAGAGGCTGACAGCATACTCTTGGGTCCCTATAGTAACCAGTGAGGTGTCTTCAGAACCAGTGAAGAAGTCTAGCAGAGGAGTCTTTGCCTGCCGCCATCACGAAAGTTAAGCCCTTCGTGGCCAACAGAGCTCAACAATTTGTACCCCTCCTTTTAAAATGAATTGTATTAATTAAAGAGGGGCAATTAATTGTTTTAATGTTCGGAACTGAGACCATCTCCAATACTAGTTCCAAACATACACAAGCACATGCAGTCATGATGTCTAATAAGAATCTATCTTGAAGAACAAAACCAATATTACCTCATATTACCACATCACAACTCACACACATAGATTACTAATATTGTATGTCAATGCAAAGACCACATTTATATCTGTGTACATAATATTTGTAATTACATGTTATAATATTGCCTGGTTCACTGTGTAGTTGAATCAGGATCACTATTGTAGAAAAAATCAATACATCTGTATATATCTGAAATTTATCATTGAATCTTTTAAGATAGTCTTCTAGAGTGTTGACTGTTTGTGAGTGTCACAGTATTGTCAAGTATGGTGGAATAATTAATGTAGCGGGAGGTTATTTAAAATTATTATATGAGTAAGAGTATGCCAGTAAAGAGTTCTGACCTTACCAGTAATACCCCAGTCTTAGAAATAAGCACTGGTGTATTGTTATCATAAAAATAGTCAGACTGTGAAAACCCTGGCCCAGTTGGTAAGAAGTAGTACCAGGATTTAAGGTGTCTCCTCCCTGTGACTATCTTATGATTACTTATATTCTAGGGGATAAGTAAAAGGTACATTCACTGAACCCACAAAATGGAAAAAGTGAATAAATCCTCAGGTACAGTTAAAATAGTTTAATAATTACACTAATATTCTATTTACTAGTTGGAAAAGAGTATACACATATATATAAAAAATATTCACACAGTTACTATTATTGTCTGTTTAGACTTCATTCATTTTAAATATATCACGGTTTTTAGTCCTCTGATAAATGTCATCACTTGACTATTTATTGTGTTTCATATATTGTGGTAGTCAGTGTCCTAAGTGACACTTATCTGTTCAACTTGATACTGCTGACACGGAACTGTCCTGTGCTGATATCAGACTTGGTAGGCCCAACAGTAGGGATGCCAATGACCAGTTGAAGTTCACTCTTTGGGGTCCTGCACTTTTGTGGGATTGCCTCTGATGAGTGACACCGGCTTCTGATTCTGGACAGTCTGGTTTGAGTTATTTCATGGAACCCTCAGACTTCAGATACTGGACTTAAAAATGTTTCTGGCGATCCGCTCACAATTCATGGGTAGTGGCGAAACTCTGCCTCCAGTCTGGCTCAAACCTCCTTCGATGTGTATCTCTCTCAGTTTACCGATCCGCTACTTATACGCAAAGCGCGGACGTATCGGAGAGTACCGACGTCACAGCTTAAACCTAACCTGAAAAATCCTTCCCGAACAGTGATTTCGGCCGATCTGTGCGTCGACTGAAATTTTGCGTTTCTCATTCACGGCATATATCATATCCATATAGTTCCATCTTATCTAGTTTTATACAGCTGATAAAACTCTATCTTCCTATCCATGTAATTTCCCAAACTGTTATTTGTTGATTTTAATATTTAGAACAGAAGTGGGTTTACATGCTTTTAGCGTAACTGTGAGCAGCCGAAATACGCATATATCTCCGTAAATGAGAACTTCCTACCGTTCCATCTTATATGCAGTATACACCATCCTTCCCTGTACTGAAATGTAAAATCCTTTTCATACGGATTCCCTTCTGTTTTTATTTATCGTTGGCGATTTCCTCTGTCCGATACACATTTCGCTGATACGCCGCCATTTTGAAAGCGGTCACTCGATCGTAGATGGGTTTATAAATCTAACTGAACCCATTTGCAATGACTTGAAACCAATTTTGCGACATAGCTCCCCCATATTTTAAGCTGGATGATATCTAGCTTAACTATTGGGTACAAGACAATTGCAAATCGACCATTCCGAGGTTAGTTTTCCTTCTTTCTATCCTCCTCAAGCTCTGTGAGATGGCGACTTAGAAAATCTGCGCCCACATTCTGTTTTCCCGGAATATATTCAATAGTGAAGGAATATGGCTGAATCAATAATGACCATCTTAGTAAGCGAGTATTTGCATGACGTGATGAGGCCAAAAATGACAGGGGTTGATGATCGCACTGGACCACAAATGGCTTGCCATACAAATAGGGTTGAAACTTATTGATGGCCCACACCAATGCTAAACATTCCCTCTCTATAGTAGAGTAATTCTTTTCTGCCGCGTTCAACTTGCGGCTGGCATAAGCAACAGGAAACAGTTCCTCATTCTGAGATTTTTTTAAAAGCGCGGCCCCAATTCCTACATTGCTTGCATCAGTCCGTACTATAAACTCTTGCGTCAGATCTGGTAACTTCAGAATAGGCCTACTAGTGAGTTTATGTTTCAATTCTGAATATGCATGCTCACACTCTGCAGTCCACTTTATTGTGTCCGGCTTCCCTTTCTTTGTCAGATCCGTCAAAGGTGTACATAAGGTATTGAAGTCTTTGATGTACTTTTGATAGAATCCTCCTAAGGATACGAACGACCTCACATCCTTTTTTGTCTGTGGTCTAGGTGCATTCCTTAACTTTTCTATATTTTTGGGATCAGGAGACATGTTTCCATGACAAATTGTATGTCCCAAAAATTCTAATTCCTGACATCCGATTACACACTTTGTTGGACGAGCAGTCAAACCTGCCTCTCTGAGTCTACCCAGTAACATTGATAGAGAATGTAGATGATCCTCAAATGTTTCCGTGGCTATGAGAATGTCATCCATAAAGTTGGTGATGTTAGAGTTGTTCAAGGGTTCCAGCAATTTCCTCATCATCCTTGAAAATACGCTTGGTGCGTTTTTCAACCCGAATGGTAGTACATTAAATTCGTAGTGACCATCCGAAGTGCTAAAAGCCAGCATGTGTCGGATCTCGGGTTTGACAGGAATCTGGTAATATCCCTTACTTAAATCGACCTTAGAGAAATATTTCGCAGTACTTAGCGTCGAGAACAGCTGATTGGTATCCGGTAATGGATCAGCTTGGGTTTCTGTGATCGCATTTAATTTCCGGTAATCGATACAGAGTCGGTGTTCTCCACTTGGTTTTCTCAACAGTACAACACTTGAACTGTAAGGTGATTCTGACTTGGAAATGATTTGTTCTTGCAACAGATAATCAATTTCCTCCTTCAATGCCTGTGCCTTGGCATATGGTATAGGGTAGGTCTTCATGCAGATAGGTGTTGGATCGATGACCTTCATATCATATGTCAATAAGTTGGTGCATCCTGGTTTATCAGTTAACACATCTGCATGTGTTTTTAAAACTTCTTTAACTTGCTCCCTCTGTTCCTGAGTTAACTGAGTACTAATTTTGACTTGTTCATATGTCTCAGTCGGTCTTAATGGATACTCTATTGAGGTAAGTGGTTCATGCTTCATTTCGGTTGCGATGGCCAGAGTCATCATATGAGCTACCTCCGTTGATGTCCTGTCATAATATTTCTTTAACAGATTAACATGGTACACCCTTTCTTTGCCCTTCTTGTCAATTTTGTAATTAGTCCTCGATATTTTCTCTAGCACGTTATATGGACCCTGCCAACCAATCTGCAGTTTGTTGTTACTGCTGGGCAATAGAAGAAGCACTTTTTCTCCAACAGCAAGTTCCCTATCCTTTGCTTTCTTGTTATAGTATTCAGTATGTTTCTTTCTGGCTCTGCGAAGATTGTCATTAGCCAATTTCCAGCCCATTTTCAGTCGAGTGGTCAACTCATTTACATACTGAATTGATGAGGTGACACTTTCCTCTGCCTTCTCATCTGTCCAAGTCCGCAGCAATGCTTCCAGTGGACCTTTTATAGGCCGACAAAACAACAATGTGGCCGGTGCCATTCCTGTGGAATTGTGTGGGACTTCCCGGTATGCGAATAATGCAGCGGGTAAGTATACATCCCATGTTTCAGGTTTTTTACTTGCCAGCTTCCTGAGAATAGAAATGAGCGTACCGTTGAACCGCTCGACTTGACCATTTCCTTGTGGGTGATAAGGAGAGCAATGATAATGTCTGGCTTGAAAAATCCTGAACACTTCTTGGGTTAGCTTTCCCTTGAACTGGGAACCATTGTCCGTCAATATTTGATGTGGAAAGCCTAACCGGGTGAATATTGTCAACAATGCCTCTGCCACATGCTTAGAATCTATAGATGCCATGGCTACGGCCTCTCCCCACATAGAGCATGTATCAACTAGAGTTAAGATATAACTATTCCTTCTCTTAGTCCTAGTGAGGGGTCCAACAATATCCACTGCAACTCTCTCGAATGGAGTACCCATGATTGGCATTTCTCCTAGAGTTGCTGGTGCAGTCCCATGCTTGGGGGCTACACGTTGACACTCTGGACAAGATTTCACATATCGTTTGATATCTTCCGTGATCCCTGGCCAGTAATAGTGACAAGCTATCCGTTGACTGGTGGCACCAATTCCCATGTGTCCACTAAATGGAATAGCATGTGCGAGCTCCATAACTTTCTCCCTGTATGACTTTGGTACTACCAGCTGTCCATGTCCTTGAGGTCCTGTACCAGCTTTTCTATACAGTAGTCCATTTTTCATATACAAGTCTCCTTTTTCTGGAGGGTTATGGGCCTTTGGCAATTTGCCAAAACAAGGCTTCAATGTGTCATCTTCTGATTGAGCCTGTTTCATCTGCTCTGGCTGAGTATTGTTAGGATTTTCCTCCTCGTTTTTGGTGCTCGACCTGGTCTGGACTGCTGCCAGGACAACAGGTTTTACTGGGTCACCCAAAAATACATACCTACACCCCAATATCAGCGGGTATATAGGGTCATCTATCACTGCGGCTGTTATCACTCCTTCCACGTAGCGAGATTTCACATTGATCCTAGCTATAGGAAGTGTCATGGTTGCTGTTCCCTTAGTTGCCCCTTGTATTTCCACGGTGTCTGTGGTAATTTGATCAGAGTGCACTAGGGTTGAACTCACAACTGAGTCGAAATCCAGGCCGGTATCATATAAGCACATGACTCGATTGCCGTTCACGGTTACGAGCTCACTCACAGGGGGATGACGGAGGCTATTCTGACTCCCTGTCAGTTCCATCATATCTGTCCTATTCCCTGTTGCTAAACATGCAGCGTGATGAGGGGTTTTCCTTCTACAATCTACAGTGTTGTGGTTGCTCATCTTACAAATTTTGCACCACTTATCTCCCTGTTTGTAGGGTTTCTTTTCCTGAGTCTGAGGGTTCTTGTCCTTATTATCAAATCTTGGCTTATTTCTGTATGGATGATCCTTCTGGTCAAACTGGGTATTCTGCGGTGGTGGCTTATATCCTTCTACCTGCTTCCTTTTCGTTCCTACTAGTTCAGCTTGAGCGGCTTGGTACCTCTCTGCACATTTCAAAGTGTCTTCCAGCCTCTCTGCTCCTTGTTCCATAAGGAATTTCCGCATTTCTTGAGACATGGAATCTTTCACTTGCTCTAACATAACCATTTCTTTCAGATCCTCGTATGTTTTCTGATACTTACCTAAACTACTCCATTTCAACAAATACGTTTCTAGCCTAGCTGAGAACTGGTTATATGTTTCTCCAGGTAGAGGTTTAGAAGTTCTAAATTTCTTCCTATATGCCTCAGAGTTCTTTTCATACCGGATCAGTAAGGCTTGCTTTAGTATCTCATAATTTTCCTGATCTTCTTTGGGGAGTTTCAGAAACACATCATATGCAATACCTCTCAATCCCTGGGATAACTTTAGACTCCATTTTTCCTTTTCCAGTCCATAGGTAGAGGCTAGCCTTTCATACCTATCCAGGTATGACTCAATTGCGTCCTCCTTTTCAACAAATGGATCTAGGTGGAAGTTCATGGCCCCATTTGCTGTGTTCTGAAAAGAGCTATTCGCAGAATGAGGTGAGCTATTACCATGGGTGATAGTCCCAGCCTGAAGTTCAAGATCAAGCTGTCTCATTTTCAGCTCATGGTCTCTCTCTGCTTGTAACCTCCTTTCTTCTCTCTCAGCTTCTAATTTCTTGGCTTCTCTCTCTGCTTCTAATTCTAATTTCTTGGCTTCTCTCTCTGCTTCTAATTTCTTGGCTTCTCTCTCTGCTTCTAATTTCTTGGCTTCTCTCTCTGCTTCTAATTTCTTTGTTTCTCTCTCTGCTTCTAATTGCTTTGCTTCTCTCTCGGTGTACTTTTCACATTCCGTCGTGACATACCGGATCAGAGCGTCACCATCCATGCCAAGCTCTTTTCCCACCTGCAGTGTAGCAGACCTAAATTTGACCAAGTCAGCCATGATGTACCTGTAGTCTAGTAGGGCAAGCGATCTTACTCAAACTAATTTACTACAATATAATTAACTTATATAAAATTAAAGTTAATTAAACTGACTTCACCATATATGAAACAGCTTTCTTTATCTGTACTCAATGGTACTCCTAAAAAATTATATATTTCCTACTATGTTAACTCTTTCCAAAAATTTTCAAAAAAGAAAAAAAAAATTTTTCTACACAGCAGAAATAGAAAGTTGGCTCAGGAATATCAAAGATATATCCCGGACGAGCCCCCACTGTAGCGGGAGGTTATTTAAAATTATTATATGAGTAAGAGTATGCCAGTAAAGAGTTCTGACCTTACCAGTAATACCCCAGTCTTAGAAATAAGCACTGGTGTATTGTTATCATAAAAATAGTCAGACTGTGAAAACCCTGGCCCAGTTGGTAAGAAGTAGTACCAGGATTTAAGGTGTCTCCTCCCTGTGACTATCTTATGATTACTTATATTCTAGGGGATAAGTAAAAGGTACATTCACTGAACCCACAAAATGGAAAAAGTGAATAAATCCTCAGGTACAGTTAAAATAGTTTAATAATTACACTAATATTCTATTTACTAGTTGGAAAAGAGTATACACATATATATAAAAAATATTCACACAGTTACTATTATTGTCTGTTTAGACTTCATTCATTTTAAATATATCACGGTTTTTTAGTCCTCTGATAAATGTCATCACTTGACTATTTATTGTGTTTCATATATTGTGGTAGTCAGTGTCCTAAGTGACACTTATCTGTTCAACTTGATACTGCTGACACGGAACTGTCCTGTGCTGATATCAGACTTGGTAGGCCCAACAGTAGGGATGCCAATGACCAGTTGAAGTTCACTCTTTGGGGTCCTGCACTTTTGTGGGATTGCCTCTGATGAGTGACACCGGCTTCTGATTCTGGACAGTCTGGTTTGAGTTATTTCATGGAACCCTCAGACTTCAGATACTACTGGACTTAAAAATGTTTCTGGCGATCCGCTCACAATTCATGGGTAGTGGCGAAACTCTGCCTCCAGTCTGGCTCAAACCTCCTTCGATGTGTATCTCTCTCAGTTTACCGATCCGCTACTTATACGCAAAGCGCGGACGTATCGGAGAGTACCGACGTCACAGCTTAAACCTAACCTGAAAAATCCTTCCCGAACAGTGATTTCGGCCGATCTGTGCGTCGACTGAAATTTTGCGTTTCTCATTTACGGCATATATCATATCCATATAGTTCCATCTTATCTAGTTTTATACAGCTGATAAAACTCTATCTTCCTATCCATGTAATTTCCCAAACTGTTATTTGTTGATTTTAATATTTAGAACAGAAGTGGGTTTACATGCTTTTAGCGTAACTGTGAGCAGCCGAAATACGCATATATCTCCGTAAATGAGAACTTCCTACCGTTCCATCTTATATGCAGTATACACCATCCTTCCCTGTACTGAAATGTAAAATCCTTTTCATACGGATTCCCTTCTGTTTTTATTTATCGTTGGCGATTTCCTCTGTCCGATACACATTTCGCTGATACGCCGCCATTTTGAAAGCGGTCACTCGATCGTAGATGGGTTTATAAATCTAACTGAACCCATTTGCAATGACTTGAAACCAATTTTGCGACATTTAAATTGTTTATCTGTTTGTTGTTGTGGTGACTTACACTTCATCATTTGCATAACCCTAGACATATAACGTTGCCAACACAATATTCCAGAATAATTCTGACTGAGATATAAATATGTGGCAGTAAGTAAGGTTATCTGTAAAACACTACACATATTAGATACAGATACCTTCACAGCTGATCTCAGTCAGTACACTAAGTCCCTATAAATATTTATATCATCCCACTTTACCACATATATTGGGGTCCGGTCCGGGATATTGAATCCTTTACTAGTATAAATATTGGGGGTAATTCACTTCAGGGAATATAAAAAGTTAAAAGGTATCCTTGGGTGGAATTAAGTAAGGTTGAGCTCTTGGTGCCTGTTTTGTCCATTGGATAAATAATTACAGATTATATTGTTTAGTTAGATATTTTATTTATTTACCTGATATAAAATGGCGGACCTGGCCAAATTTCGATCTGCGGCTGTACAGACTGCAAAAGAGTTGGGATTAGAGGGGCAAGTTATGATTACCTATGTCACTACTGAATGTGACAAATTTATTGAACGGGAAGAAAGAAGATTAGAAAAAGAGGCCGAAAGAAGGTTAGAGGCTGAAAAGGAAATTAAGAGGTTGCAGATTGAGGCTGAAGCTAAGAGGTTGCAGATTGAGGCTGACAAAGAGGCTAAAGCATTGGAAGCCGAGGAAAGAAGACAGGCTGCAGAAAGAGAAGACAAGAGATTAGCTGCAGAGAGGGAAGCCGAGGAAAGAAGATTAGCTGCAGAGAGGGAAGCAGAAAAAGAGAAGAGATTACAAAGGGAACATGAGTTACGACTAAGGGAGTTTGAGTTTCAAGGCCATGCTCCTGAAAATGGTGTCAGTCCCTTTGCCTCTGATGCTACGGTTACTCAGGGAGCCTCAACCTCAGCTATGAATTTTCATTTAGATCATTTTGTTGAGAAAGACGATGATATTGAGAGCTATATAAATAGATACGAATTATTAGCTACCACATATGGGTTAGAGAGAGAAAGGTGGAGCTTAAAGTTATCTCAAGGACTTCGGGGGGCAGCTTATGAAGTTTTTGCCAAAATGCACAGAGATGATCAGGAAAATTATGACATGCTAAAGCAGGCTCTTTTGTTAAGATATGAAAAGAATGCAGAATTTTACAGAAAAAAATTTAGGAATGCTAAACTACTGTCAGGTGAAACCTATCACCAGTTCTCTGCACGGATAGAGACATACTTGGAGAAATGGACTTCTCTGGGGAAAACCCAAGATCTTAAGGAAATGGTCCTTATAGAACAATTAAGAGAGTCCATGGCTCCAGACCTGAGAAAGTTTCTCATGGAACAAGGTGCAGAGAGACTGGGTGAGTTGCTAAATGTTGCAGAAAGGTATCAAGCGGCCCAAGCAGAAGTATCAGGTAATAACAAGAAACAGGTGGATAATTTTAGGGCACCACAGAACTTTAATAAATTTGATCATAGGGATCAAAACAAAGGTAAGCACCAATTTGATAGGCCACGGTATGAAAATAAAAATTAAAACCCACAATTCGATGAAAGGAAATATGATGAAAGAAAATCCTTCAACCAAGGGAAAAGGTGGTGTAAGAATTGTAAGATGAACAATCATGACACTGACCATTGTAGAAGGAAACCTCCTCATTGTGCTGCTATGACATCGGGGAAAAAGGAAAAAAAGGTCAAACCTGCAGAACTACAGGAACCATACCACCCCCCAGTGTGTGAAGATGTCATCTGTAATGGTGTCACTATAAGATGTTTATATGATACCGGTTTAGATTACGATTCCGTTGTGAGTTCTCACCTGGTGCAGGCGGATCAATACACCACAGAAACAGTGGAGATTCAAACTGCAACCAAGGATGTAGCTACCATGACACTTCCCGTCGCCCGGATAAAGGTGAAAACGCGATATGTGGAAGGAATCATAAAAGCAGCAGTGATAAATGAGCCAATCTACCCTCTGATATTGGGGTGTAGATATGTCTTCTTGGGGAATCCCAAGAGACCTGTGATATTGGCAACAGTGCAGACCAGATCACAGTCTAAAAAGGAGGAGGATAATCCAATAAATACTCATCCAGATGAGATGAGAAAGGCACAGGCGGAGGACAAAACACTCAAGCCGTGTTTCAAGAAGTTGCCCAAATCACATACACCTCCAGGCAAGGGAGAATTCTATATGAAAAACAAACTGATTTATAGGAAGGCTGGATCTGAATCCAATGGTCACGGACAGCTGGTTCTTCCCACTTCATATAGGACTAAAGTGTTGGAACTAGGGCACGCGATTCCCTTCAGTGGTCATATGGGGATCAGCGCAACAGGACAGCGAATAGCTTGTCACTATTTCTGGCCAGGAATAACTGAAGATATCAAACGATATGTAAAATCCTGTCCAGAGTGCCAACGAGTAGCACCTAAACATTGGACTGCACCAGCAACTCTGGGAGAAATGCCCATAGTGGGAACACCCTTTGAGAGAGTTGCCGTGGATCTTGTGGGACCTCTCACTCGAACTAAGAGAAGGAACAGCTACATTCTGACTCTGGTGGACACTTGTTCTATGTGGGGAGAGGCGGTAGCCCTGTCATCGATTGATTCTAAACATGTGGCAGAGGCATTACTCACAATTTTCACAAGGTTAGGCTTTCCCAATCAAATCTTGACTGATAATGGCTCTCAGTTCAAGGGGAAACTAACTGAAGAAGTTTTCAGGATCTTCCAGGCCAAACACTACCATTGTAGTGTGTATCATCCCCAAGGAAACGGCCAAGTGGAAAGATTTAACGGCACGTTGATGTCGATCCTGAGAAAGTTGGCACACGAAAAACCAGATACATGGGATCAGTACCTTCACGCCGCCCTCTTTGCTTATCGGGAGGTACCCCATAGTTCAACCGGTATGGCCCCGGCAACATTATTGTTTGGAAGGCCAATAAAAGGTCCACTTGAAGCACTGTTAAGAACGTGGACGGATGAAAAAGCAGAGGAAAATATTACATCCTCATACCAATATGTAAATGAGCTGACCACTCGTTTAAAAAACTGGCTGGAAACTTGCCAATGAAAATTTGAAACAAGCCAGGAAGAAACATGCTGCTTATTATAACAGGAAGGCAAAAGACAGAGATTTGGCTGTGGGAGAGAAGGTACTGCTTCTTTTGCCCGGAAATCAGAATAAGTTACAAATTGGATGGCAAGGTCCATATACAGTTCTAGAGAAGGTGTCTAGAACCAATTATAAGATAGATAAGAAGGGGAAAGAAAAAATCTATCATGTGAATCTCCTGAAGAAATATTTGGAAAGAGAACATCAGGAAGAGACACACTTGCTAACCTTGTCCATTGCAATGGAGATGAAGAAGGAACCACTTTCATCATTTGAATATCCATTACACCCCTGTGAGACAGCGGCACAGGTGAAAATCAGTACACATTTAACGAAAAATCAGAAGGAGAGAGTGCAACAGGTTCTAGATAATCATACAGAGGTGTTAACAGATCGACCGGGGCATACAAACTTATTGGAATATGACATGAAACTGATAGACCCCACACCTGTCTGTATGAAGCCTTATTCGATTCCTTTTGCTAAGGAGAAAGCTTTGAAGGAAGAGATAGACTATTTGTTGAAGGAAGGAATTATTTCACACAGTGAATCCTCGTATAGTTCCAGTGTTGTACTTTTAAGGAAACCCTCTGGAGAACATAGACTCTGTATAGATTACAGGAGACTGAATGCTATTACAGAAGGACAGGTGGATCCATTGCCGGATACAAATCAGTTGTTTGCCAGACTAAATAAAGCTAAGTATTTCTCAAAAGTGGATTTGAGTAAAGGATACTATCAAATTCCAGTAAAGCCTGAGGTTAGACCATATCTAGCTTTTAGTACCTCAGAAGGACACTATGAGTTTAACAGATTGCCATTTGGATTGAAGAATGCACCTAGTGTATTCTCTAGAATGATGAGAAAATTATTGGACCCTCTGAATAACCCATGCATTACAAATTTCATGGATGATATCCTTATAGCAACAGAAACATTTGAGGAACACATTGACTCTCTGAACATGCTGTTTAATCGACTTAGGGAAGCGAATTTAACAGCCCGACCAACCAAATGTTGCGTTGGATGTAAAGAATTGGAATTTTTGGGACACACAGTTTATCAGGGAAACATGACCCCTGACCCAAAAAATTTAGAGAAACTAAAGAAAGCCCCGAGGCCACAAACCAAGAAAGACGTGAGATCCTTTGTCTCATTATGTGGTTTCTACCAAAAGTATATCAAAAACTTTAATTCCATATGTGCACCGTTAACGGAGTTGACACGTAAAGGACACCCAGATCGAATTACATGGACACCACAATGTGAAATGGCTTACCAAGAATTGAAGGAAAAGCTCACAAGTAAACCTATTTTGAAACTACCTGACTTAAGTCAGGAATTTGTAGTAAGGACTGATGCCAGTAATATTGGGTTAGGTGCAACTCTGCTACAGAAATCAGATGCATTGGATGGGGAACTAAGCCCAGTGGCATATGCTAGCAGAAAGTTGAATAAAGCTGAAACCAACTACTCAACTAGCGAAAAAGAATGTCTTGCAGTAATATGGGCGATAAAGAAATTCAATATTTATCTGTATGGGAAGGCATTTAAGTTGCAAACGGATCACAAACCTTTGTCGTTTCTGGCACAGGCTAGGCATGAGAACTCTCGTTTACTCCGTTGGTCTTTATTGATCCAGCCCTATGAGTTTTGCATAGAGTATATAAGTGGAAAAACAAATCTGGGAGCGGATTTTTTAAGCCGCCATCCGTGTGATGAGAATCACCGTAAGCCCCAGAAATAATAATAAATTTCTCTATGTGTATATAGAATTATAGACTGACATATAACGTCTGTTTTAAGAGGGGAGGATTTGTCGTGAGAAATTCTAATCCACATATATAAATTAAAAAGTAAATGTAAAGCCTAACAAATAAATTCTATAAAAGGAAGAAGAATGGTAAAGAACAGTGCTGTCACAATGACAGTACTCGAAATCCCCTTTGTTTTATGCTTCGTCTGCAAATTGTAACGTTTCCACGTTAAATATAAGCCACTGCATAATACAAGCGTTTCCACAACACATTAAAACGGGTATTTCATTTCTAAGAAAAAACATTGAGAGGCACACTGCGTATGACCTAAATTAATTACACTACGAATGGACAGATGGATGTAGGATGGAAAGAAGGGAGGGCTGAAAATCAGGAACGCATGCAACACTAAACACGCGTCTCGCTATTAATGCCACCCCCAACAAGCGTAACGCGATATACAATTACTACTATCACGCGTGTAAGGCCACATGCACTAACTTTTTTTTTCAGACGGACAGTAATAAAAACACTACCCTTCCCAGAGTTAGGTTTTAAAAACCTGAAAAAACGCTTATTAGGAAAGATGACATTAGATGGGTTTACGTTTGAAAACATGACAGTACCCAGACACCACATGGGGATTGAAGTGAACAGGAGGTGGTAGAAAATGCACATTTTGAACGCAGCCACCTAGCTCCCTTAGATTGAGATATTTGGATTCCTTAGGGCTTGCTGACACAGAATATGTTAAGTGTTACGCAAATAGTCCAGGAATTAATAAATTATAGGCAAAAGAAAATAATGAGGGTGTCAGACAACCTAAAAACTCGGAGTCGCTCAGTGGCAGAATTTTAAACCACCATTGTACGGAAATAGGCCACAAGTTACATTTGAATTGATTGGATGGAATGATATGTAAGGCTAAACACGATTAGTCGGACTATAAATGCTATCTTTTGTTGTCAAGGGAGACGGAAGTAAGAGTACTTTTTTTCAAACGATTGGGTAGAGATAGCCTGATTGGTTAGGTCGGTTAATATAGTTAATTGATAGCGTTAGTTCGAGACCACTAGTTCAAATAAGCTTGATAAAGCAACAGTGCGTTGAAGCCAGCTCATATTTTTGCTAAATAAAAGCCTGGAACATAAGCAGATGGGAATTTGTGCCAGTATTTGTGCCTACATTCAGTGCTAGTCAACGTATCTGTGTTTATTTCCTTGAATTTTGGTAGGTTGAAATATTTGATCTCTTTTTAATGAAAATTGAATGTACATTGATAATTTAGGTATGTATATATGTGCAGTTCAGTAGCGAACATGAGACAAGGCCTATATCTATATATATATTGCTCCAACCTGAACAGAAGGTGTCGGAGAAAAGTCAAACTACATGGAATTACCAGATAGTACACTGACACCTACCTTATGATATGGAAGGACTTATAGCTGAAAGTGCAGAGGCGTAGTAACCATTAAGGAGGTTAATACTGGAGTAAACTGCTTCAGAAGAAGATAGCAGTAAAAATAAAGCTCTGAACTCTGTGTTTGTGATGTATTGTGCTCAGTCTAGCCAGATAGTATAAATTAGTTCTGAAGTAGGAGGTACATCCTTCTTGTTTCAGGGACTGTGGTCCTAGTTATTGAAGCCGCACCTGGTCTGAGCGTTTGCTGAATCCAGAGGCTGACAGCATACTCTTGGGTCCCTATAGTAACCAGTGAGGTGTCTTCAGAACCAGTGAAGAAGTCTAGCAGAGGAGTCTTTGCCTGCCGCCATCACGAAAGTTAAGCCCTTCGTGGCCAACAGAGCTCAACAATTTGTACCCCTCCTTTTAAAATGAATTGTATTAATTAAAGAGGGGCAATTAATTGTTTTAATGTTCGGAACTGAGACCATCTCCAATACTAGTTCCAAACATACACAAGCACATGCAGTCATGATGTCTAATAAGAATCTATCTTGAAGAACAAAACCAGTATTACCTCATATTACCACATCACAACTCACACACATAGATTACTAATATTGTATGTCAATGCAAAGACCACATTTATATCTGTGTACATAATATTTGTAATTACATGTTATAATATTGCCTGGTTCACTGTGTAGTTGAATCAGGATCACTATTGTAGAAAAAATCAATACATCTGTATATATCTGAAATTTATCATTGAATCTTTTAAGATAGTCTTCTAGAGTGTTGACTGTTTGTGAGTGTCACAGTATTGTCAAGTATGGTGGAATAATTAAATTGTTTATCTGTTTGTTGTTGTGGTGACTTACACTTCATCATTTGCATAACCCTAGACATATAACGTTGCCAACACAATATTCCAGAATAATTCTGACTGAGATATAAATATGTGGCAGTAAGTAAGGTTATCTGTAAAACACTACACATATTAGATACAGATACCTTCACAGCTGATCTCAGTCAGTACACTAAGTCCCTATAAATATTTATATCATCCCACTTTACCACAGTCACAAAATCGCTCATCCCAGGACTCAAACGAGAAAACAAGGAGATAATTTTAGGCAAAACCAAAACGAAACCAAGTTTGAACAAAAGGACAATACCTATAAGAACAAACCAAGACTTGAATATAAAGACAAGAACCCTCTAGGATCAGATAAGAAACCTCCAAGAAAGGAGGATAAGTGGTGTGAAACTTGCCAAATGAGTGACCACAACACTGCAGAATGCAGAAGGAAAAACCCTCCTCATTATGCTGCATGTCTCGAGGTGAGGACTTCTTATAGGAAGGATCTGACAGTCAGAGTAGCCTCCATCACGCACCAATACAAGAGGAATTGACCGTAAATGGCAAACAAGTCACATGGATATATGACACAGGTCTGTCTTATGATGCGGTCATTAGTGCATCTCTAGTGCGCACTGAACAAATCACCACAGAAACAAGGGCCACTCAAGGGAGCATTACCCCTAACTTTTCCCATAGCGAAGATTCATGTCAGTTGTCGCTATGTGGAAGGGGAAATAAATGCAGCAGTATTAGAGAATCCCATCTACCCCTTGATGCTCGGGTGAAGATATGTGTTCTTGGAAAATCCGATAAAACCTGTAGTTGCGGAAGATACCCGGACCAAGTCGGGCTCTCAGAACCAAGAGAGTGACCATAAATTTAGATTTCATCCGATTGAGATGAAAAAGACTCAAGTAGCAGACAGCACATTGAAGCCCTGCTTTAGCATATTGCCAAAGGCTCATATCCCTCTTGAGAAAGAAAGGAGACTACTATAGCGAAAACTTCCTACTCTACAGAAAAGCTGGAAAAGGACCTAAAGGGCATGGACAGCTGGTAGTTCCAAAATCATACAGGGAGGAAGTTATGGAGCAAGAGCATGCTATAGCAGATAATGATCACAGAAGAAAGGGGACCACTTGTCAAAGAACAGCATTGCAATATTACTGGCCATATATCACTGAAGTCATAGATCGGTATGTGAAATCCTGTTCAGATTGTAACCAAGTAACCTCAATAGGAAGAGTGGACCAGGTACAGGGTCTAGGGAAGCATTGTGGCGGACGTAGGTCTAGGAAGAAAAACCAGAAGGTAGATACAGTGGTTAGGGGAAAACAAAACCACTAAAAAGTCTATCAATACATCAGTAACCATGGCAACTCTCAGTATTGTACCGAGAGAGGACTCAAGACATCCCACCCGACTAGATTATTTTGGAACACCATGAACTGGAAAATCAGAAAAGGGTGGTTAGACAGCAAACAGTAGTAAAGAAGCTGCGAAAAAGACCCAAAAACAAAGGTGGTAGAAGACCAGGCTGTACCAACTATTTGACGGAAACAGGCCACAAGTCATTATACTGCCCATTACATTAACAATGGGTGTGGTTCCGGCAACGTTGTTGTTTGGCCGGCCCATACACGGTCCACTGGAAGCATTGCTGCGGACACGGACTGATAGGAAAAGCACAGGCACTCAGGGAAAAAATTGACTATTTGCTGAAAGAGAAGATTATCTCAAAGTCAGAATTTCCCTACAGCTCAAGTGGGGTGCTATTAAGGAAACCTAGAGGTGAACACAGGTTATGCATTGATTACAGAAAGCTAAATGCTATCACAGAATCTCAGGTGGATCCATTACCTGATACAAATCAGCTGTTTTCTACTCTGAGTAAGGCTAGGTATTTTTCCACGGTGGATCTAAGCAAGGGATACTACCAAATACCAGTGAAACCAGAAATTAAGAAAATGCTGGCATTTAGTACATCGGTTGGACATTGCGAGTTTAATGTACTACCTTTTGGGTTGAAAAATGCTCCAAGTATAATTTAAAGAATGATGAGGAAATTGTTGGAACCTCTACAAAATCCCCATATCACTAACTTTATGGATGACATTCTTGTTGCTACAAACACATTTGAAGAGCATATAGTAGCGCTCTCCATGTTGTTTGACAGACTGAGAGAAACTGGATTGACTGCACGTCCAACCACGTGCTATATTGGGTGTAAGGAATTGGAATTCCTGGATCACACGTTTTCTACAAGTCACATGTCTCATGACCCCAAGAATGTAGAAAAGTTACGAAAGGCACCAAGACCTCAAACGAAGAAATATATAAGGTCCTTTGTGTCTTTATGTGGGTTTCACCAGACATATATACCCCATTTTAACTCATTGTGTGCACCGTTAACAGACTTGACTAAGAAAAGACAGCCTGATTGCATCCAATGGAACGCTGAGTGTGAGAAAGCTTACACAGAGCTAAGAACAAAACTCACCAGAAATACCCCATTCTCTGAAAAGAGTAATGGTGTGTCGACATCAAAAGTATACTCAAGCTGTATAGGTTCCTAGATGAGATGGTAATGTACTATCTTAGGTTCCTATGATGCCCCTCTCCAGACTAACCTTAGATTATGACTCTGCTAGGGGGTAATTAACTATCCAACAAGAACTATTGCCCAAACTTAAATAATTCAATAAAGACTGTTGGTACAATTTATAATTTATTTATAAACAAGATCTTTCTTTGTTTTGTTAGATTATTTGGAAATGAAATCACTTTGATTCCAAAAAAATAAAAGGTGTCACTTTCAATTATTTACATTACATTTTTACAGTTCATCTTCATCTGTTAACTTGATCCTTTATGACAACTGTCTTTCCTCTATGCTGAACTTGAACAATGTTAATTTTATTATTTCACAAAGTATAAAGACTGTTTCTATGTTCTTACACCACAATCTTATAAGTCATCATTACTCTGTTCTTCTGTAGATAATATATATATATATATATATATATATATATATATATATATATATATATATATATATATATATATATATATATGACAGTGCCATAGTCATCTCGCCTGTTTTTCCACCGCCATTTTGTCGTTATGTGGCAGCCATCTTTGTTTACATCTAAAAATAGCTACCTTAGTAGTGCCGATACGGATAGCAGCCAATCAGAGAAGAGAATCGTCCAGGCTAGCGCGGCAGTTGAAAATTCTTTATTCATTCTGGTCGCCGTCGCAGAGAGAGAACAAGCTTTGAGAGCTGAAGTCTAGTTCAAGAACATGCCTAGGACTTAAAGTCTATGAACACTGCCTGGGTGTTCGGTAGTATTAAATGTTGATCTGTATAAGGCTTTGTGTTGCTTGAATTGCTAAGTCTGCTGCTGAGAGGGTTGCAAGCAACCAATAATTGCAACCCCTGTCAAACGATCCTTAATAAATTTTCTTAGTGCATGGGTCTTGGGTGTGAGGTAGCCACATCGACATAAGTTCACCACCACCACACCTAGCCCCTGTCTCACACACACACACACACACACACACACATATATATATATATATATATATATATATATATATATATATATATATATATATATATATATATATATATATATATATATATATATATATATATATATATATGTGTGTGTGTGTATGTTCCATGTACTTGGACTCTATATTCTTTAAGTTTTAATTTCTTGGGTGTGATACTGTTATTTTATAGTCAAGTAGCCCAAAACAAGGCTACTTAACTGTAATAAGTCTTCTAGGCCTGTTCCAGCACTGCACTGAAAAGAATCCCACTGCTGCGGTTCTTTCAATATTAAAGGTGACACTGTTGAAGACCCTCTGACATTTCACAAGGGCTTAAACAACATGAGCTCCCTCCAGCTGATTTAGGCTCGATAGAATTAGTACCTCTTCAAGGCAGGAATTAACTTGAAATATAATAAGTACATATCCTACGTAGTATCGTTCACTATCTCCTTATCTAGTCAGCATGTAGGATAAGACAGTTCAGATAATATGTGGTTACACATGAGAATCATAGTTAGTCAAAAATAACATAATTTATTCAATTAATAACATAGTATTCCAGTAACACTCTGGTTACAGTTTATCCATGATTTGTTTCCTTAAAATCAGATAGGCCTTGTGGAAAATGATAAGATACAACTCAATTTACTCAGTAAAACAATTTCTTTCCTTCTGTCCATCTTCCCAATAGGTTTGTCCATTTCAGCAAGCTTAACATCTTCAAAATACTTCCCTAAACTATCATCAAAATCAACTCGTCCATCTGCTTTCATTTGACGATTTAATTTAGTTACCACAGGCTTGAATTCTTTCACAGTGATTCTACACACATTTATCCACTTCTTTAAGGCACATATCAATAATATAATTATATATACGTATGTAATAACATTCTCTCTTACCCTCAATCACATGCAGACCGGCTTTTAATGGTTCTACACACTAGTTTCCACATGCAGATGGCAATGGAGTCTGGTAGTAGACGTTTGCACGTGGCTTGTAATTTAAATTTTGCGGCAAGTGTTTGACTAACGATCCTTCCGCTATATATACTCAGTTGTCTCCCGTACTAAAAACATCTAGGCCAAAGTATGATGCAGTATCGAAAAAATGTCAACAGTAGGCCTTCTGTGCTAGTGCATAAATCCGAAATCATTCTAGTTTCTTTATTTCTGAACTGATTTCCTTCATCTAAAGCTTATATTATTCTCAGGACTAAGCACTATCTATTGAGATGTCTATCCTTTTCCTAGGTTAATCCGACTTTTCATTGGAGCAGCCTAAACAGGGATAAGCACAACATGGTTCATGCTTCGCTGTCTTAAAAAGACAATAATTTCTGCTTCACACCACATCCAGTGAAATAATAGGTTTCTGCCTAAAGCTAATGATCCCTATTATCGAAATGAGTCCTTCATTACCAACGTATACCGTTATTAACTGCACAGTGTCTTTCGAAAAATTGTCAACATCTACACTTTCTCGTCTTCCTACTAAAAGGCCTTACAAATTATTAGCATTGCGAGACCCGAGCTGCCGTTTTGATTGGCTTCTCGGAATTTCTGTACGGTGTAATGTTTTGAATGATAGCCGAGATAGGATTCAGACTCATCACAATGGCTATTTTTCTCACGTTTGTTCCGTGTATCAAGGATGTGCCCACATCTTCAGAATACAAACAAATAGACGAGCAAAAGCGTTTCAACATCAACCCCTTGTCTGATAGAGGTCTTTTATAGCAAAGTTTCTTACCCTTCTTTGTGCCATTGGGCCCCTTTGATTGTCTGGTAAAGGTTTCGGACCACTTCTTAGAAACAAACATGTACATAATACAGGGTTGTGGAGTCGGTCAAAACATTATCCGATTCCGACATGTTAGAAGTTCGACTTGGACTACTGACCGACTATAGCTTTTTTCACTAGTCATTTGACACAAAATTATGGACTCATGTAGAGTTATATGGATATGTATGGTATAGGTGTGAATAAATAAATACGCAGCTTTCATAGATTAAATTTTTAACTACTCATTAATTCATACAATAATACAAAACAAAAAACTAAAAAAGTATATAAGAATAAGATAATTTTTTTTAAATATAATTTAAATTGAATCGGTTCTTTAAAAAAAAAACACGACTCTACATGCATGACACACAAGCACAATTACACATTTTACATTTGTAATTTTATATTATGTACCCTCTAGAATCCAAGTTAGTCCGTGGCCCACAGGTTAAGAAGCTGTCATACAGCGACGCATCCAATCAACATAAAAGGGATGGTTTTCGGAAGATCACACGATACACAACAAAGGTCTTCGTCTTGACATTTTACGCTGGCTGGAACAAACGCGGCAGTCTTGACATTTCACAAGAGACACATCTCTCTGTAGCAAGTTTAAATTATCCTTAGTTCTTTTCTCAAATGATTATCCCAGCAATTACTCCATTCAAACATCAATGTTAACGTAATTCTTTGAGCCGTTTTTAAGAAATTCAACGTCTGTTTTGTTTTTCTTGCGATGTGAAGAATGAAAATATAAATTCAAACTGGTAAAGAAAAAACACGTTTTCGGGATCCGCTTTCATTATTGTTAACATTTATATATATACACACAACACACAGTACGGTCCTGATAAGTAGGAGTCGCCAGAACCATCTTAATTACTTTTACTTATTCGAAATTCTGCTTATCCGAATTTGGCTCATAGGAATAACATGTAAAGCATGAAGATATTATTTTAACCATTCAGAAACACGTATTTTGATTTTAAATATATATTTATGTCTCGACATTATTGCTTGCTGTTTGCTATATACGTAGTCATATTCTCACTTGGTTAATCTGACTCAACGTTCCCATACATTGCTGCGACTGTTTCCCGTTACCTATTATTTCCTCTAGTTTCCATACATTAACACAACGACTCAGCGTTTGACGTCAGTAAAAGAAGTCTTCAATACGTTCATGACGTCATCATTAAGCGAAGTATGTTGCACTGTTTCGTTGAGCCTGTGGCCCAGTGCATCCGATTTCAACAGGCATTTCTGCAGGGTTGCCTTCCATAGCCCATGACTGTCCCCAGCCTGTCTGCAAGGCAACAGGAGTGTGTGTGTGTGTATGTCTCTCTGTACCTGGTCCCTACCCTTCGACCTGTCCGGTCATGGGGGCATACAAGCTCGTCTACCTCGCCAAGGTGGAGACACGGTAGAGAAGAAAAAGTTCATGATAAATCTTCGTGTTTTGTGCCATCCACTCAAGGTCATTCTATGTCGTCTTTATGCCTGTCGTTTCCGTCTCCACTTGTCTTCTCCATGAGTTTCTTTTTTTATTTATCTCCCTCTACCTCTTTTATCCCGTGAATTCCAGAACTTACTTACTTACTTACTTACTTAGTCGTTGCCCTTCTACCGTGAGGTGTAGAGGTTTGGAAGAGAGAGCGCCAGACTATTCTATCGGCTGTCTTCCTCCTGGCCTGGTTCCATTCTAGTCCAGAACACGGACAGCAATGTAATGATAACACTAGGTTTCCTCATTGTGTGTACTATCTATCACAGATATCTACATCTTGTCAGCATTCTCCCTGGCGTTTGTCTGGTTATTTTTGTCGTCAGTTCCACATTGGTGATCTGGTAA
The DNA here is from genome assembly GCA_024509875.1 of Oreohelix idahoensis. Lineage (NCBI taxonomy): Eukaryota > Metazoa > Mollusca > Gastropoda > Stylommatophora > Oreohelicidae > Oreohelix > Oreohelix idahoensis. The sequence continues at coordinate 446,580 of JAMPIV010005594.1, read as the reverse complement.
TACCATTTCAACCTTCTATTTACCTTACTGAAGACCATCGTAGAAGGCAGAGTTGAAGGTAAACGTGCAAGGGGAAGAGAGCGCTATAAGTGGGAAGATAACATCAAGAGATGGACAGGAAAGAGTTTGTCAAAGTGCACCATCAAGGCAAGAGATAGAAGACGTTGGCGATCCATTGCAGCCGACTTTCAGTGTGAAGATGGCACCTGATGATGATGATTCTACTCAAGTACCTATTTCTGAATGTATAACAGATCTGATGGAGAGCATCAAAGATTAGGATCTGTGGAAGAACATGATCTCCAACGCCTCGCGGCACTGCACTTATTTGACCTGAAGCGTTAGACCATTTCGGTACTTATCCTACGTGCCGTCTCAGACTAAACAGTTTACTAGTGATGTACGGGCACAGCAAATATAGTGCTCTCAAAATCCCTGAAGTGTATCTTGACCTCATCGACCAGACGGTGTAGGCAGAATTGAGTGCCTTGAAAATACTACTCCCGTAAAAGTCAATCCCAGCTGAATGAAATGACCAAACTGTTGTGTTAAGTTCTGGACGTTTTGTTTTCTTATAACACCGGCAAAGATGTCAACACAAATATATTACTAGCAAGTAGCGATCGTCAGAAAAAAAAGGGAAACTGTACACAGGATAAATTGACATATTTAGAAATCGCACACCAGTGTGCTTTCCTGTCATTTATTATATCAGTTAAGGTACGAAATTTCAATTTTTTTGTTCTTATTTTAAAAATTATTATTATTATTATTATTTGTTTGACTTGTCCTTATTTTGTTGAAGTGTTTTGTTAAGCAGTTTTTCACGGGATGGGGTAACCAGTCCCATGCCCAACCCTCTTTAGTCGCTTTTTACGACATGCCTGGTGGGGTACAGTATTACTATTCTTTGCTCCCCTTTCGGGCCCCAGTAACACAGGGGTGGATAACAACAGAAAGCACAAACAAGATAGAAGACAGGAAAAACAAGAAAACAGATTTAAACAGAAGCTTAGCTATGGAAGCGAATCGCACTATCCTTTCTACCAACTAGGCACAACTTGTTGATACGTTGAAAAGGCAGTCGTTGTTCTAAAAGTCTCAGGGCAAGAGAGGTGAAAAGGGGGGGGAGCGAAAAACACACGGAGAGGAAAAGGACAGACTTAAATGAAAGGAATGAACGAACGAACGAACGAACGAAATCTTTATTTCATCAGGGTAAAGAAATAGGCATAATTGCCGTTTTACATTTCTGCCCTGCAATACAATTTTCAGCGTTTTACAAATTAAAATTAAAATATTAACAACTTCAGACAGGATTAATTAATATTATCATCAGAATCAGAAACTAAGCATACACAAGTACATTTACTCATAGTCATTCACGCACATAGAGAGAGGGATAGAGAGAGAGAGAGAGAGAGAGAGAGAGAGAGAGAGAGAGAGAGAGAGAGAGAGAGAGAGAGAGAGAGAGAGAGAGAGAGAGAGAGAGAGAGAGAGAGAGAGAGAGAGAGAGAGAGAGAGAGAGAGAGAGGGGTCAAGCAATAAAGCTACTTAATATTTAAAATTCAATGTAAAATTGAAAATATTACAATGACAGTTAAATGCTCGTGGAAACGTTGAAATAACTGAAACAGAATTGTCGTTAATTAAATGTGTGTACAAGATTTCATGACATGTGAATGCAGATGTCTTTTGAATGAGATGTAATTATCAGTTTTGACGGACTAGGGTAGGGAATTCCATGCTTAAGCACCTGCATAACTAAAACTACTTCGGAAGAGGTAGAAAGACATTGAGCCCAAGACACGAGTCAATAGAACGTGACATAAGTTTACAGACAGCCTATGCTCGTTGAGGAAAGGAATTCAGAAACGTGTACGTCTTTAAAGTAAAGTAAAATAATGTACGACCTAACCAGCTTCAGCAAGCAAATTCTCTTTGACTTGAAGAGGTGAATTCAAACAAACACATGTGAACGTTTCCCTCTAACTTTGTGAAGAAAAATTAAGCAGGCTCACACTCGTACATATATCAACAAGCTACCTGTACCTGTCAAAAGAAGGAAGGAGTAAAAAATTAAACCCAGCATTGTAACATTTCAGCATCTACTGCACACTTACAAGACCGTGGATCTTGCGTGGATTTAAATTTGTTGATTCTGAACGAAGTTACCTTACAAGTATTTCTAAACTTTTGGAGAAAACAAAATTTTTATTGTTGCGTACTTTTTGTCATGGGATCTAATTAATGTTCCCTAATAAGTGTCTGTGACATAATGTGTGCGCTCTCTTCTCCTCTCCGGCAGTACTGAACGTCATTTGTTATGCGTTCTGAATTATGTGCATTATTCAATTGTTAGCACATTATTTTTCCCAACTGCCATTGTTCCATTTGTCACACTTCACTTCGTACGTCCAGACAAGTATATCGCCCATCCCTGAGAGATTAATTGAATCACTAAAACGTGTTAATACCATATTGATTCCAGGTAGATGCGAGCATGACGTGTTTGTTTAAGATTTCATAATCACTTCCGACTCGACTGTTCGGGACATTTAATTATAGATAAACGCAATCTTGGAAGACATTTCGAAGAGTGAGCAGGAAGTATGATATAAGTTAACTTTGACAACCTTTTACGGATATTACAACTCCATATATGGACGATGACTGTTTTAATTTTTCAAACACATGAATCATGGAGAATACTACATGAGGAAAAGTTTTCATAACATGTACTTTGAATACGGCTGGCATTTGAGGCGCCAATAAACAATCCCGATGATTGGGAGTTTGTCAGAAAACTCCAGGTGGAAGCGTGGGCCGTAGATAAAGTTTTATATACGTCACTGCATTCCAGAAAACAGCTTAGCCCGTGACACAGAAAAGAATAGAGTTGGATTCTGAAATTATAGGAACGAACAAAACGTATTAAGAGCATTTATTTACATCAGAAGAAACCTCACTAATATTAATAAGGAACCCGGAATTCTAATGACCACTCACAAGTCACAGAGGGATTCTGAAATAGAAATAATACCCCAAGACGTGTGTTTAAGGTATTTGTGTTAAGTTTCCAAGACTATTCTACTGAGCAAGAAGTCTAGAATTTCTAAATTATTGAGTTTTTAGTACCAGTACGAGGCAATCCGACTAATTACGGTACGACCCTGTCGTGAAACATTCTAAATCCACATATCTAAATTAAAAAGTAAATGTAAAGCCTAACGAATTAATTCAATAAAAGGAAAGAAGAATGGTAAAAGAACATTGCGGTCACAATAGCGTACGCCTGTGTTATAGAACGTCATACTAGCTAAAAAGAAAACCCCTTTTTATGCTCCGTCTGCATAATTGTAACGCTTTCACGTTTACTAGTAAAGCCTACTGCATCAACTACACGCGTTTCAAAAAAATAAAACCGGTACTGTGTTTCTTAGAAAACCTTGAGATAGACACACTGCGTAATGACCTAGATTAATATTACATTAATGTTATTTTATGCACTACGTAAACAAAAAGACAGACGGGCTTAGAGAGAGAGCGAGAGAGAGAGATGTACGGAGGAACGCATGCAATACTACCACAGTCTCGCGATATAAAATTAATGCCACCCCACGCGAAAGGCACGCAGGCTTGTTTTTTTCAAATAAACAGGGACAAAAAACACTACCAATACGAGGTTAGGTTTTAAAAAACATGGTTAATGCTTATTAAGAAACGTGACCCAATATTGTTTTACGTCTGAAATCCTGACTTTAGCCTGACAGTACAGAAGACACCCCATCGTATAGAAGTGAACGGGTGGTAGAAGAAAATACACATTTTGAACGTAGCCACTTAGCTTCATTAAACTTATATATTTGGGTGCCTTAGGACTTGCTGACAAAGAATATGTTAGGTGTTAAGCAAATAGTCTAATAATTAACAAATTATAGCCAAAATACTATAGTGGTGTTGTCTGACAACACAGGATCATATTTGCTCATAATGGCGTGTTTGGACACGGCTTTAGAGGAAATGATGCCACCACGTTAAATCCGATTTGATTGGCTAGAATTATATGTAAGGCGAAACATGATTAGTCGACTGCAAATACTATTTTTGGTTGTTAATGGAAACGGTAGGAAGGGTACTTTTTTTCAAATGCTTTTGTAAACATGGTCTTATTGGCTAGACCATTTAATATAGTCAATTAGGAGCGTCGGTTCAGTGCCACTTTTTGAAATTAAACTGTGTAGAAGCAAGTGCGTTGAGAACCAGTTCATATTTTTCTAATGAAAGCCTGGGAAAGAGGCAGATCGGAATTGTGCCATAACTCATCGCCAGTCAACGTATTTGTTTAATATTTCCTTGAATTGTGGTAAGCTAGACATATTTGATCTCTTTTAGATGAAAATTGAATGTGAATTGATAATTTATGTCTGTATATGTGTGGTTCAGTAACAAACATGAGGCAAAGCCTAGATATTGCTCCACCATGAACAAAACTTGTCGGAGAGGAGTATAACTGCATGGGATTGCCAAATAGTACTATGACACCTATCTTATTGAATAGAAGGAAATAATGCTGGAATTGCAGAGGCGTTGTAACCATTAGGGAGAGGAATACTGGTGTATACTGTTTCATGAGAAGCTAGCAATTGGCCTACCGCGCTGAACTCGGTGTTTGTTATGTATTGTGCTTCAGTGTGGAAATTGATTATAAATTAATTCTGAAGTAGGAGGTACAACCTTCTTGTTTCAGGGACCGTGATACTAACGTATTAAAGCAGCACATGGTCTGAGTTTTGCTGAATCCATAGGCTGGTAGCATACTCCTTGGTCAAGATATCGACCAGTGTTGTTTCTCAAGAACACGGTGAAGCAAGCGAGCAGTGGAGACTGTTTCCTGTCGCCCACACAGAAGTTAAGATTTCGTGGCCAGAGCAGCTCAATCGTGTGTATACCCCCCTCTAAAAGTGACTTTACCTTAAATCAAGAGGGACATTTATTTGTTTCAAATAAAAAGAAACTGTGAACCTTTCCAATATTATTTCCACCAGAAACAAACACTTGAAGTCATGATGACAAACAACAACCTAGCTTGAAAAGCCAGTATTACCTCATAGTACTACAGCACAACTTACACACATATTGCAATAATAATATATGTCAATACAAAGATCCTATCTATAAATTGTGTACATACAACTTGTGATTACATTTGATTGTGATTCCTGGTTCAGGATATCTATTATTGAAAGGAATTAATACATATTTTTAAAAGTTACACTTGACTTATTAAGATAGTCTTATAGAGTGTTCTATGTATGTGAGTGTCACAGTGTTGTAAAGTATTGTGGATTAAATTAAATTGTTTATCTGTCTGTTGGTTGTTGTGAACATACACTTCATCATTATCATAACCCTAGACATTCAACGTAGTCATCACAATATTCCAGAATAAGTCTGACTGAGGTCTAAATGTGGTAGCAAAGTAAGGTCATCTGTAACACACCACACTTATTAGATACAGATACCTTCACAGCTGATCTCAGTCAGTGCACTTTTTTTTTTTTTTTAATAACCAGCGGCACTCGAGCTTTCCAGCTCTTTCGGCCCAATGACATGTCATTGCGAGGCTGGGGGGTCAGTGGACTTTCCTTCCAACCCGGTCAGGAGCTTCGCTCCTTCCCATCCACACGGGATTTATGTGCAGGAGCCGTTCAGGTTATTCAGTCAAATTTCCGGTCGTAAACATTTCTTCAAACGCCGACGGCCGGGTTTGAACCATGAACACCTGGTCGCAAGTACAACGTTGTAGCCATTACACCAGCGCGGCTCCCAGAGTCAGTACACTAAGTCCCCTATAAATATTTATATCATCCCACTTTACCACAGACCCGGAGAGACCATTTGCTGTACTACTAGACTGGTTCAAAGCTTGAGATCGACAGTTGAAGATTCTTGCCTTGACTCGGAGCGGTTACTTCCTGAACTGATTTGGAAACATGCCCCTCACCACAGAGACGAATCTACGGAAAAGTAGCATCGGCACTTCAGCATTTTGGCAAGTCAAAATTTTAGCAGGTTAAAACAACAGAAACGGGCTGATCACCCGTTTGCCAGTCACTTCGATTACGGAAACAACAGCAAATGGATTGATTTGCCGTTGCCCTAAAGACGCCAATAGGCGTGATGGGAAACAATGGCAAAGAAAACCTATCTGCTGTTGCCCTAAGACGCCACTAGGCGTAATGGCCACTGACTGCTTTGACGGTCGGTGGCTAAGGACGGAAGAAGAAGAAGAAGAAAACAACAGAACTTTATTTTGCTAAATTCACTGTGACGAAACGAGTTTGTTCATGTACGTTTGGGCCCGTCTCTCTCTCTCTTTCACTGCGGCAGTATCACCTCATTTCTTCATTTTCTTCGATTATCGTCCTATTATTTGGCATATTTTATGCCCTACATTCTTTCTGCTGTGACCGCACCTCAGACTTGTTTATATTCCGCCAGGGGAACTGTAACAATACCCAGTTAATTACACCGGCCTGCGGTGATACGTTTATCTCTTTGAGTCAGTCTAGCCAACCTTTGTTAGAGACACTCTGTATTGACACAATATGGTCTCGTACGAGCAATGAATAGTAACCACGTTGTCTGTCTGGGAGATGTCTGAGGGAGGCACGAAAACATTGGTGATAATGAGATAATAGCGCCCGGGACCATCCCTGTATCAAGGTTATTACAGACAATCTGTCTGGGGGAGGCAATATTGGACGGTAGCATCTGGACATCAAATAAGTTCACAAATTTGTTTGTGAGTTGGCGGAAGTATTACAGCATTAGAAAGAGGTCACGCGATGGAATTTTAAAATGTAATATTTTAAAACGCGCGGGGGAGAATTAAATTAAACTCTCCTACCCACATAGTTCAGAGCTTACCATTGGTTTGATTTGAGAGCTGGGATATACTTTGGTTCTCACTGGCAAGTTTGCCGAGAAGTACAATCTGGGATTTGAACTAAGAATGAGAGATATAATCTAGCGAAATCGGAGACACAGATCAGACTGCATCGCAACGTCAAATTAGCAACTCCCAGAAGCCAGAGAGAGCAGAATCGGACTAAGGATTCAACGATTATAAGTGACAGATTGAAAGTATTTGGGCAACTTTGAAACGTAAAAGTAAACCCGCATTTTAACTACGAAGTCTGGATACCTAAGGAATCAGATTCTAGTCATAAGAGGAATAATAGTTTCCCAGGCCAAGTGATTCGCAGAACATCCGTCATAAGAAGATTACTAACATTTCCCAGACCACGTGATTCGCAGAACACCCGTCATAAGAGGACTACTAACATTTCCCAGACAAAGTGATTAGGAGAACACCCGTCATAAAAGGACTACTAAAGTTTCCCAGACTAAGTGATTCGCAGTACACCCATCATAAGAGGACTACTAACATTTCCCAGACCATGTGATTCGCAGAACACCCGTCTTAAGAGGACTACTAACATTTCCCAAACCAAGTGATTCGCAGAACACCCGCCATAAGAGGCTTACTATAATTTCCCACGCCACATGATTCGAAAGCATCTAAATTTAGTTGCTAGTGCCCTTTCTAAACTGTGCGAGGAGATTCTGTTCCCACATTTTGGCGTAAGTGTAAACATTTAAATACCTCGGAGCTATTATAGACCGAAAGGGAGGCATCAAAGAAGAGTTGGCCACTCGAAAAGCAGCAGCTGGGAGACTTTTTCAGGCCATAAATCGAGGATTCCTCAGCAAGAGAGAGGTTGGTAAGAAAACGAAGATGGCTGTGTACCGCTCCACCTATGTCCCAGTCTTGACATACGGATGCGAGTCATGGGCAATGACTACAACCCATAAAAGCCAGATCCAAACCTCAGAAATGAGGTATCTGAGGAAGGTGGTTGAAGTAACAAGAAGAGACATGGTACGCAACCAGACGATGCGTCAAGGCCTTAAATCCTACCCCCTGCAGACCCAAGTAGAACAGTCCCAATTAAGATGGTTTGGCCATGTCTGCAGAATGGGAGAAGATCGGATACCACGACAAGCATGGGAAACAAAGAGCCAAGGATCCAGACCCCGAGGACGACCCAGAGTCCGCTGGGAGGACAACATTAGACAATCTTTGAAGGATCGAGGACTAGAATGGAACCAGGCCAGGAGGAAGACAGCCGATAGGATAGTCTGGCGCTCTCTCTTCCAAACCTCTACACCTCACGGTAGAAGGGGAACGACTAAGTAAGTAAGTAAGTAAACATTTATTTTACAAATGTAAATTTGACATGTTTTTCTTGCTAAGTGGTTGTATATGAGGCTAGCAACCTCAACCTATGACAATAGTATATTCATAAACCACTACAGCAAGCGCTGGGGATTTTTTCTAGCTAGACGTACCGAAAACCGATAGCAAAGGTGACCCCAGAATCCGATTGGAGCAGTGATGAGTGATGATTACATCACCAGTGCCTCGAGTGTATCATATCATTTTGTGAGATTTATGTATCTTGCTAATTGTAATTCAGGCAAATCATTGCATTTCTCGCTGTCCAAGTACATATTTGCCCAGTTTAATACGCAGAAGAATATTTTTTATTTCTATTCATCTTCCCTGAGTTACGCTGTGTATACTCAAGAATATAATTATTCCGAGAGAATAAAATTGGTTGGTGCACAGCGAGACAATGCGCCTGTTAATTGGCAGCCCACAAATGTACTTAGCAGAGGCATTTGTTTTTATTTTGTCAAAACGATCGTGGTACTAAGCTATCAGACCGTTTGAGGAACGAAGCTACAAGACTGTGAAGTGTCATCATAACAAAAGAATTGACGAAAACCACGGCTGCAGGACTCGCTCATACAAGCTAAGTGCTAACTAACAGGCACTAGCAACCGGACATTAAAACTTAATTTTTATTTTAAATTTAAATCCTCAACCCAAGTCTCAATGACGAGAAATTTGATTTACATCTAAAATTCACCATCATTTCATCTCTACCTCTGTAGCGGAATCTGTGAAATAATCGCTAAATTCAGTAAGATTTTAATCCTATAATAATAAATAAACCCGACCGTAAGTGTGTGCTTAAAGTCGTCTCTACGCCAGCATAGCGCTGCCTTTGGTGCAGAGGAAATGCTTATAAAACGATCCCGCCGTAAAATCTAACCCGCTTTCCTAGTTTCGGTTTTGAGACTTACAATTAACGATCTGCCAGAACTGTGACACCAACCTACCGTCTGAATTAACGTACGATTTTAACTTTAACGCCTAAATTAGTAGTAACTCGGACATTTTCCAGTAGTAAGAACGAAACAACTGTAATAATTAACGCAAATACTACCAACGCTTGGCAAAAACCTCTCTTCGCTCTGCACGCGGGACTAATACTATAACCTCTCTGTTGGACAAGCCAGAATACATAAACACACAGACAGTGTTCCATTCTCGCCGAGTAGTGTATTTCTGACGTAACACAACTAGTTGGTTTATTTAAATGAAAAAATGATAGAAAAGGAGGGGGAAAGATGGCCGACTTTTGGAAAAGTTGAAATTGACGATTAACAGTGACAAAACTGAAAATCTAAACGACAAATAATATAGCCATAAAAATCATATATAAAGATAGCTTAGGATCCCCTGAGCAATAATATACCTTAATATATATGGTAGTCTAATATTAGCCAAGATATTGAAATAATACTATGTGTCTACGAACACTAAGACGGACAGACTGGTGGTCTTGCTCATTTATCCATAACGTTAGTGGGGACGCATGTTTAAAAAAAAAGCATTAGATTGATTTAAATCCGATGGTAGAAGAGTATAGGAAGGAGGGTATTGGTAAGGCAAAAGCTAAATATATTTTGAAGACTCACTCCTAGAAGTTTGGAGTTTTGTTTTTTAAAATTTGAATTGAAAAGCTAGACCCTCGCTGATCGGCCCGGTCTGTTAATATTGGCAAAAGCTTTCAAAGGCTTGTCGCCAGTTGATACAGAAAGTTTTGTAAGCAAGCTGCGTTGAGAACAGCAGTGCCTAGAGTGAAATAATAATTCTTGGCAGTCTGGACTGGGGCAAAGCTAAACTTACCTTAATGCTAATGCCAGTCAACGTATGTTTGTGATATTTCTTTGAATGGTGGGTTTTTTGTTCTGGTACTATGTTAGTGAATTTACTTGAGAGAGAGAGAGAGAGGGAGAGAGAGAGAGATAGAGAGAGAGAGTGAACCTTTACTGGACCAAGCGGTCTACCATACTATACTATACCAGGGATTGTGGCAGTCTGGTCATTCGAGTGAACGAAAGGAATTGTCAGCATCATACTACTATCTACATCAAGATAAGTGCCTATGTGTCGGCACTCAAAAGTTTATCCACTGACTTTATTGAAAAGAACAACATATTTGATTATCCAATATATATTCCACAAGAGATTAAAACAAAGAGAGGGGATGATGAAAACACCCCACCCCCACCATTAGTTACCAGTGTTACTTAGTTTAGAGAAATACCTAAATATAATTAGATTAATAGTCCTTTGTATGGACAAAAGATCCATTGTGTGATTAATCTTTATGTAATAAAACCATAAAATTTCATTTTGTTGTTGGTCCTGACTCAGAAAATTCTGAATCAAGGCAAATAAATTGTAATCTAGCATATTACATAATTTTCAGCCACAGACTTCTATAAGATATATAATAGAGTGTCAGTTTGTTTGTGGTTGTGGTATTGACCCTGTCTTATATCTTATATGTGATAGAATTTAAATGTATTTGTAGTAATTTTACTTACACTACATTACACATTATCATAACCCTAGACATTATACGTAGCTATCATACATACTAGTCAAGAATAGGTCTGATTGGGGTCATAAGGTGGTAGCAGAGAGGTACTCTGATAACTCAACCCAAAATATGTTATAATCAGGGACCTTCACAGCTGACCTCATTCAGTACACTAGAAATATTGAATGATAACATCTATTAACATCAAATCCACCACAACCTCTAAGATGTTAAATCTAATTGATTATTATATTTTTTACATGTTAATCTAAAACATAACAATCACAGTTTATTCAGTTATTAGAAGTGTGAAAGCAAACGTATGAGCCAGACTATTATATATATATATATATATATATATATATATATATATATATATATATATATATATATATATATATATATATATATATATATATATATATATATATTTATATTTATATTTATATTTATATTTATATTTATATTTATACTTCTATAGAGCTACTTCTTGTAAAAGGGAATTTTGCTGGATTAATATCAGCTGGGGGCTTGAACGGGCTATAAACCCATTGCTTAATTCTTCACAAAAGGCGACGGAGCGATATAATTTAACAATTGCCCTGCCATTACCGCATTGTTCTTTGCTTCGGAAATATCTTGTGAATACTCCCTTGAAATAGAAGCGTCATTACCCTTCTATCTACAACTCTGCCAAGATTAATCTTGTGCGAAGGTAGACACCTTTGACGACCTATTTTAGATACTCTTGAGTTTTGGCCACTGTTGGACCACTGCTGCAAAGCAGGGGAGGAATCCGTGACATTCATCAAGCCTAAAGACTTTTCGGTGAAGAAACATAATAATTTTTCATAATCATAAGTCCTATTTATTTACAAGTGTTTCTTCTTCTTCTTCCTCGTTCGTCCTGAAAAGGACGTTGGTTGCGTTGTGTCCGTTTACAGCGAAGCTACGGTATTTGCGCCTTTCGGCCGACACATCCGACTTCCGCACGGCATTTTTTGGGACCCTCTTCGATCCCTACTCCTCAGCCAGACTGCAGTGATGCAGCCTGTTTCCAGGACCACCACGTGGAGGTGGAGTAGGGTCTTAGTCAGCTCTGGTTCGCTGACCCTGACGCAGGCAGTCAAGCTATTGGTCGCTTACTGCATTCCTCACTTTTGATGCTTGGGTCCCATTTACAAGTGTTTCAAAGTAATTGATCATTAAATTTGCATATGTTGATTTTGACAAATTCATAGTTGAATTAATCATTACAGAGAGAAAAGCATATAAAACATATAAAGATATATATATATATATATATATATATATATATATATATATATATATATATATATATATATATATATATATATATATATATATATATATATATATATATATATATATATATATATATATATATATATATATATATATATATATAACTAACAGGAATAATTTCGCTGAATTAAATCAGCTGAGGGCTTGAAGAGCTAAATCATACAATATATATCTTCACAAAAGGCGGCGGGTCTGATAAAAAGTTGACGTGCTCAGATTAATTCAGCAATGTTCTTGACTTCTGAAATATATTGTGAAAACTCCCTCGAGGTAGAAGCATCATTATCCTTCTATCTTAAACCCTACCAGGGGTAATCTTGTGCGAAGGTAGACACATTTGAAGACCCACATTAGATACTCTAGGTTTTGGCCACTGTTAGACCACTACTGCAAAGCATGGGGATGCAACCCGTGGCAGTGTCCAAGGATAACCGCAAAAAAATATGCAATTTTATAAAATTATCTTATTACGTTTTTTTAAATGTTATTTTAAAATGTTATAAGTGTGCGCCTACTTAATTATGGGTGCAATTAAAAACAATGCATTTTACCTGCATATACGCTTGTTTTAGCTTGTATTAAAATTAAAAGCGATAAGAGCATTACATGAACTGTTTTAATTACTGAATTACACTCATCAACAATGTGCTTTATTTCCAAAACTCTTTAAAAGAAAGGTCAATAAATTATTACATTCTCACAGAAACTCTTTACAAAGAAAGGAAAATAAGATCATATTAATACCTTCTCTCATATGCACACTATTGATAAAGAAAAGTAAATATGATCACATTAATACATTCTCTCTGAAATTTATAAAAGTAAAGGTTTTTTTCACCTCATATTAATTTACACTCTGTAAAACTCTGCGAAAGTAAGGTAATTAAGATTATAGTAATACATGTTGTCTGAAATTGTATGAAAGTAGAGTAAATAAGCTCATATTAGTTCTTTGAAAAGTATGGTAAATATCTTCATGTTAATATATTCTCTTCGAAAGTTTTTGATACTGAGATACCTTGTAAATACATTCCTATTAATACATTTTCTCGGAAAATTTCTGACAAGAGGATAAATAAGCTTATCAGCATTAAATAGTTTTCGTAAAGACATGTTTGCAAATGTCGTAGGGTGACATTTATCCGATTCATTTTTTATCTATTCTTATGCTACACTCCTCTACACTGCCATTATTTTCCGTCATTATCGAACTTGTCGTCTTCATCTATCGATATTATCTTATTCTCGGGTTGACATCAGATATTTTACAGGCGTACCACCTTCCGGACCTGTTTTTCTGTCCTTTGTGGCCTGTGGTGTCTAGTGAAGATAGGAATCAGTGACACCTTTACTTGTTTGCTTAAGGTGCCAACAATAGACATATTAAGCCGTCTATGCCAGCACTGGATTGCATAATTACTTCCGTTCATCTAGTGAATGAGTATGGCAGTGGTAACACAGATGGTCATTTAAGAGATAACATGGAAGCAACCTGAAAAAATACAGACAACCTTAAGGTTATCTTGACTTTAACTATCTGGACACCAGACTCATCACGAAATTATTCCGGCAATTCTATTAACAACCTCACGCAAGATGTCTTGCTGTAATAAACAAATATGGAAAGAGAGTGCAACCTTGGAAGAGATTATCAGATGTAATGATGAAGGGAAGGTCGTGCGATATAACGGTTCTGGTAAAAATAACACTTAAGGGCAAAAGATTATATGGTCATGCCAATAAAGTTCAGAATCAGGGGTGATGGTAGCTGTGACGGTATTGTCTCCCCTGCGCAGTGGTGGTCCAAAACTGGCCAAACATAGAGTATTATAATCATTATGATGAGGGTATTCAAAGCTATCAACCTTCGCTCAAGATTACTCTTGGCAGAGATATAAATAAAAGAATGATGCTTCTACTTTAAGGAGCTTCCCAGAAACTTAAAGGAAAATAAGCATAACAACTCAGATAATATAAGCTGTCATGAACTTATTATTCCCCCCCCCCCCCCCACCCCGCCCCTTTTTTCTGTGAGGTAATATATTTTGGCTTGTATTTCTGAGACCCCAGCTGAAGGTGATTCAGCAATTATTAATCTAATAGCTCTATCTGGTTATGCATTTATAGCAATGTGAGTCATACCGGTGCAAACATACACTTAACTCAATAGTGATTAAACGAGCATAGCTTTACAGTTACAGATAAACAGGTTTAATAATCGCTTAGAGTCTAACATTGTAAAATAAAGTTGTTTATTAAAAAAAAGAAGCGATGATATTATCATCATCGGATGACTTAAACAGTGGTGAAAAAATTTGGAAAATTTTAAAATGTACTTTGGTTGCGCTGTCGTGATACTTAGCTTCTTGTGTGGGGTTGGTTCGCGTCTGCTTCAGCCGCTGTTGATTCCCACATGTGCATTGGACAGTACATCTCTACAGTAGTCAAAACTAGGAGCTATAACACATCTCACGCAACACGGCTGAGTTAATTACAAAGGTTGTCAAGCGTCTTCAACACCCGTCTGATGTTTGTGTCTAGCGTAGACTACTGGCAACTTGTACCACAAACCCGAGTTTGAGCTTAAGGCGCACAGTGATGTCTATTGATCAGAATCCTCATTTAGACAACATAGTCCATGAGGCCGTGGTAATGTCAATCAAAGACGTGCGTCATACAATCAATAAAATACATCGTTAGACTATAGACATCATTTACAATTTGTTCTGAATTATGTCTTGATTACTTCCCTTTGGTCCTAGTCATGCCAAAAGTGGTTTACCTTGAAAGATATTACATCAAAGAAATTGTAAATTGACCGAAGGAAACTAAGGAAGCAAAGAAGCAGTGGGAGAAGAAGAAGAGGAAGAAAAGACGAACTCTTTGGCATCCAGCATTGAAAAGCTAAGCCTTGAAAAGGATTGTAAGCTCTTATAGCTAGTACTGTGCAGTACTGACAAGACTTCTAGCTGCTGTTCAGGATTGTTCAGGTTATATTCAGTTTGGAAATCAATTTCAGTAATCAGCACAGGGTTTAGAGTACCAAGACTAAGACAGCAGCAGGTAATTAAAAGTCAATGTTAACATTATTATTAAATATTACAGCAATTTACGTAACCCCAAAATACTTGTAACCCAACGATTAATATAAGTTAACATACCCTTCAGACACATTATTGCGGATCTGAGCGAATCACTTATGCAAGTCTGCTCACAAGTAGGTCAGCTTTGCTAATCTCAGCTATTGGATGTGGCTATATGGCTTCGACAAGCGCGTGTCAATCCGCAGGACGTCTTTTCAGTTATAAAATATTTTGAGAGTCCAGAATTAAAACTGAGCTGGCTTATATACCCAACATAAATCTAACCCTTTCCTTCTCAGAGGTCTGCGCCTGAGTTCACTTTTCTACTTGTAACTTTCTTGGGATTTCACTTCTGTTGTGCGAAGTTTCCGACACATTCATGATTTCCTCGTCAATTATCAAAAATAATGATTGACCCACTGCCATAATTACATGTATTTGTAGATGATGTTCAAATACCCAAAAAGAATTATTCCGTTCGGGGCATTAATCATAAAATTGTAGCAGTTTCCAGAAGTCGACGCTGGACACCATCTATAACAGATGGTGTAGAAGGCACTCGAAGAGGCAACCTGAAGCAGTTACTCCGGAATAGTCAGGAATGTGCTGCTACCAAACCAATCGACTCCTGAAGAAAAGGAACAGATAAAACCACTGCGAACCAGCAATGCCTGATCCAGAAGTCAACGACAACCATTGTCACCACCTTGGAAGCTAAAAACCATGTACTGTACTGGCACATCTTATGGACTTTATATTTTATCCACCAAACCACAATCTCTTCCTGTAAAGAAACAATTAACTGTTTGTTTTTTCTGAACAAATCAATTTTAGCAATTTTAACCTTGTTGATCAAATGTTTCTTAAATAAATCTCTTTTTATATATGTAAATATACATCTAGAGTTGAGTCTATCAATTACTGAGTGAATTATATATATATATATATATATATATATATATATATATATATATATATATATATATATATATATATATATATATATATATATATATATATATGTATGTATATATATATATATATATATATATATATATATATATATATATATATATATATATATATATATATATATATATATATATATATATATATATATATATATATATATATACAGAAGTAAACATACAATTAATAATTTGTTGAATCACTTTCAAGGGCGGGGGGGGGGGAGGCTCATTGAATACGAGTCAAAAATTATATTTCTCACAGAAGAGGCGGGAGAATACAAAGTTTATAACACACTTAGATGACTCGAGTGTGATTTTTGTCATTCTAGAAATCCCTGTGAGACTTCATGAAATAGAAGCATCAACTTTCTTGTATTTCTCAGCAAAGAGTAATCTTGAGCGAAGGTTGCAACCTTTGTTTTTAAAAAAAAACCTTTTACTCTAATTTTGCTATTAGTGGACTACAACTGCAGAGCAGGGGAGACAACTCGTGATAGCAACCAACAATGAAAGAATCTCTTACTTAATTACTTAGTTGTTCCTCTTCTACCCTAGAGTGTAGTTAGTTTTTCAGAGAGAGCAAGCTATATTATACTTCCAGCTGTCCTTCATCCTGGCCTAGTTTCAATGTAGTCCTCGGTCCTTCAGAGATTGTCTAATGTCCTCCCAGCGAACTATTGGGCCGTCCTTGGCTCTTGGTTTCCCATATTTATGAAACTATGATTTATAATTATATAGTCTCTAAATTACGTAAAAGAACTATTCGAGGACAACAGAGGTAAAAAACCATCACCAGATTCTAATGAAGGCCCAAACATTCTCAGATCAGAAGTAGAGAATGCCATTCATATGATACAAAAAGGAAAATCAGCAGGCATGGATAACATAAAAATTGAATTGTTAGAAGCTCTGGAGAGCTTTGGTATAGATACAATCACAGAAATATGCAACGATATATACAATACAGGATATATACCACACGACATGAAGACATCAGTTTTCATAACATTGCCCAAAAAACCAAATGCAACAGAATATTCAGACTTCAGAACAATCAGCCGGATGAGTCATGCAATTAAGATACTGCTCAAAATCATAAAGGAAAGAATAAAAAGTAAAGTAGACAGCGAAATCCAAGAAGAACAGTTTGGTTTTAGACGGAACAGTGGAACAAGAGAGGCAATATTTTGCCTAAGAATATTTGTAGAAAAATATACAGAGGTCCAAAAAAGTATGTATATGTGCTTCATTGACTATAAGAAAGCTTTTGGCAGAGTCCATCATGAGCAAATAATTGAACGCCTCAAAGACATAGGTATTGATGGAAAAAATATAAGAATACTCAGTAACCTTTATTGGAAGCAAACTGCCACAGTAAGATCGGGAAGGAATTATTCACCATTCTCTTTTCTTCTTTGATCCTTAGCCGCCGACCGTCAAAGCAGTCAGTGGCCATCACGCC
Source organism: Oreohelix idahoensis (assembly GCA_024509875.1). Classification (NCBI taxonomy): domain Eukaryota; kingdom Metazoa; phylum Mollusca; class Gastropoda; order Stylommatophora; family Oreohelicidae; genus Oreohelix; species Oreohelix idahoensis. Next base: position 428,930 of record JAMPIV010005594.1, on the reverse strand, counting down.
TAGTGGCGTCTTGTAGGGCAACAACAAATTGATTCCACTTTGCTCGGTCGGTGGCCATCCTTCGTACAGTGCTCCAACTCTGATTCATTCTTTGCATCTCAGCCTCCACAGTCCTCCGCCAGGTTGTTTTTAGTCGGCCTCTCTTTCGTTTTCCTTCAGGGGTCCAAAGCATAGCTGTTCTTGTGATGGCATCGGGGTCTCTTCTGAGGACATGACCAACCCAGTTCCAGCGTCTGCCAGCTATGATGGTGTAAATGTCCTCTTGCTTGCTACGAGTAAGCAGATCTTGGTTAGTGATGGTATTCGGCCAAAAGATTCGGTGAATTTTTCTTAGGCATGTTGTGTGAAAAGAGGACAATTTCGACATTTCCTTCTCTGTAACTCTCCAACATTCCGCACCATAGAGAAGCACAGAAAGCACACAGCTCTGATATAATCTTAATTTTGTGCTTGTGCTGTATTGGGAGGACTTCCAGATGTTGTTTAGGCTAAAGAAGGCTGTTCTTGCCTTATTCATTCTGATGTTGATGTCTTTGCCTGCCCCGCCGTCTGGTGTTACTATGCTTCCTAGGTATGTGAAGGTATCTGTCTGTACCAATTGCTTATTCCTTACAGATATGGGCTCAGGGTTGCTCACATTGAGCGTCATGACCTCAGACTTCTTTAAATTGATGTTCAAGCCCACCTGCTGGCTAAACTTATTAAGTCTATCCGTTTTTTCCTGGATGTGTTGATGTGAATGTGCTAGCAGTGCAATGTCATCTGCATATTCCAGATCTTCCAATGTAGAAAATGTTGTCCATCTGTTGAAGGACTTTCGTGTGTGGTTACTGGTTGTGTTGCTTGAATTCTGATCGTGCTAATATTCGTACGCGAATGGGGTGAACCTCATTTTTGGTTTGTCGTAATGTCTGAACTTGGCATCAAGATGTAAACAACTGTTCATCTTATTAACTCAGCAACTTGATATAAAATGCATAATTCATAAGATTGAATGGTGTAACGTGATTCAATCAATAATGCCTCCGGTTCGAGTCCTTCACAATTTAATATGGATTACACACATACATAAACAGTTCAATTCACACATGAGGTACATGCATCAATCAATCAATAGCGTAGACTGCTGTTTTACGTGTCAATGTCCGTTTAAGGATACAATGCAGTAATTGTCGTCAGAACATCACAGCTATATGCACGCGCAGATAGAATGGCTACCTGCCGACAGTGAGACTGTGAGTCTAATTACTTCGTATAAAGTAGACGATTATCTTTCTCCTTCCAAGGATTTAGTTAATCACTAACCTCCATAAGTTTCCTCTCATGTAGAGTTCTGGGACTGACCCTGGTCCATCATAAATGCACATATAAATGGCTATATCATGCCATTGAATTGGAAGGTTAACAAAACGCAGCTATTCAGCTTGGCGGTCAAGTAGCAAAGGGTAGCGTTTCTTAGTTACCGACTGTGACCCAAACAACGCTATACACGTCATAATCGATCGTGTATGGAGCGTTCAATAATTGAAACATCTATCGCAATATATTAAATGCCTTAACCTTTACAATTGCACGTCTGATAACCTTTAGCAGACGGCGTTAATATCATATACCGTAACAATTCCCTGTACACCGGGGGGAAAAAAATCGATAGATTTTTTTTCAAGATCTATCCGACTTAACAATTTTTCAAAAAATTTAACACAATTGTGACATATGGCCGACGATGTTCTGAGTAGAACCGTGTTGCGGTCATGTCAACTAACTATTTGTCATAGTCATCTAACTGATAAGGGTGGATTTGAGCTGAAGTGGTAACTTGCCACCCTTATCGACACCTGGTATTAAAGTGTAAGATGTAGGTGTCTTCTCTGATTTAGGATGTTGCTGTGTATGTGGTAGTGGAACAGTTCACAGGGTTATCACACAGGCAACATGACGTGTAGAGTCATAGAAAGGGTAACTTCGTTGTATAAGTTTCTTCCATTTATTGCACGCCACAAAACAGTCATGATACTTATGACATCAACATAGTTAACGAGTTCAGCAAGATGATATGGCACATTGAAAACAATTTCTGTAGTCAGCAATGACAGCTGTTGTATATATGCGTCATAAGACATCACAGTTCAATAGATTCAGAAATTCATAAATCATAGAGTTCTAGTTCGTGAAGCTGTATAAATAATAATAATTTCTATAACTTCTGCAACAGTGTCAGCTACAGATCTTCAATGTTCATAAACAATAATAAATGCTCCCATTCTGATGCTAGCAGATCAGTTGTATACAATAAGTCCGTTCACTGTCTGCACGTGAATAGCATACATGGGCTACAGGTCAGCTCGACCTTTATAATGTTCCTAAGTCTAACCATCTGACTTGGACGTGATCTCTGATATAACGAATCCTGGAACACAGACAATAGTCTTGTTGGTCTAGAGCGACCCATATATATTTAACTAGTTCAGGTATAAAGCTACCGGTGACTTAATCCTAGTCAAAGTACCTCTCCATTTTGAATCACACAGGCGAGCAAATAGGCGACAAAATGACGAACCTCTAGATGATAGCATAAAGTTCGATACAAGAGGAATTACCTTATTTCGGAAAATCAACCATGAACATATGCCTCCAGGCAGGCGTGAATAATACTGGGAAATAGTCTAGTTAGCTAACTAACTCACAAAGACCATGTATTTCCCTCAGAAAATCACAAGACGCAGTTGCGTCTGCTCGCTTCTTAAACCATTTCTCAACTGCCGAACTGGGCGGAACACACAGAACGAACTCCCAGCTTTTGACATGCGCAGAACGACAATCTCTGAGTTGCCGTTCACAATAAGACGATTCTAAGAACATTCGAGATAAAAGTCTTACACAGTCGCGCCTTTTATGGTCATGAAAAGAAGCGTTAAGAAAGGTTTCAGACATCTACCATAGTTGACTGATACTACCAAATAAGGAGATGTGGTCACGCTTCGTTCAAGAAATTATAGACCGAACGTGTCTCTATACAAGAGAAGGCAAACTCCTAAAAAATTGTAGTTTCGATAACTCGGATTATGTCCCTTTGACCATAGAAAACATAATACACACTTCAGTCAAAAAAATGATCATACATATGAAAAATGTTTATACAAACGAAAAATAATAATGATCCGTGCGTAACATTACCGCACCCTCCCTGGAAAAAAAAATGAAACATTTTTTTTTAAATCCTGGAGCCGGAAAAAATCTAGGCTCCTAACGCACGTATGATGCGTGGATATATACCTAACAAATTAGCTCAACGCATGGAGCGACACTGAGATCATATCTCAGATCCTTAGAGAAAAAATTTATCTAAGTATACGCTGATATATTCCAGGAAGGTGCCACCAACACACGCCACAATGATGGCAACAACATAATGACAATCAAATTATTCTCATACCAATATATGAAATTAAATATATTATGTGTTATCATACAATGTGTTGCAAATAGCGGTGTAATTTACTAATATACCGCACTATATTATTACATTATATAAAGTAACAGTAATTAATAAGTAATACATGTGTTGATCTTCGGTGACATAAAACATTCAATAGAAGAAGATGTGGACATCATCCGCTCCCAATGTAGGACAGGACTTGATATCCTCAAAGTTCCACAATGGACATAAACTCGCAGACTTCAATGATGTGCTGCGAAAATATCAATAACACAAATCTTAAAGACAACTGGTAAATTTCTTAATACAATCCTGAAAATAATTTATTTAAATGTGGCCGAGTGATCTTTTGGCCCGTATATCACTAACTAAGCCTTCTTAGATAATTACATGGTACAATGTTATAAATTTCCCTCAAAAAAAAAAAAAGTGAGACAAAATCTACTAACATGTCATTATAACATTGGACTGTATATCAGGAAATATATATATATGACAGAAGAATCATGTGGAATCGTGTGGACATCTGGACAGAATGTCTGCCATTACATTATCCGAACCACGGATAGCTCGAACCGAGAAATGAAATGGTTGAAGAGCTATGGCATAACGAGTGGACCTCGAGCTCTTCAAGTTTTTGCTCTGAATAGCAGTAAGCGCTTTCTGGTCGGTTTCCACAATGAAATGTGCGCCTAGAAGAAATCTTTGTAACTTCAGAATAGACCATACCATAGCCAATAACTCACGGTCTAAAACCGAGTAATTCTTTTCTGCAGCGTTTAATTTCCTAGAGATATACATCACCGGATGCAAAGTATCAGAATACTCCTGCATTAGTGCTGCCCCAATCCCTGTTGACGAGGCGTCACTTCGAAGAACAAAAGTCTTCTCAATAGTAGGTAACTTAAGAATAGGTGGAGATGAAAATAGGGCTTTAACCTGGTCCAATGAGGATTGACATTCTTTAGACCAGCGGATCAGATTAGGCGACCCTTTCTTCAATAAAGTAGAAAGCGGTGCCATAATGGAGGACAGATTCGGAATGAATCGTCCGTAGAATTGAATCAAACCTAATAGACTCCTTACTTGTTTCTTCGTCTTAGGGACCGAAATGTTAAGTATTTTTGAAACATTGTGGTCCTCTGTCTTTAAAAGACCATGACCAACCCGATGACCTAGGAAAGAAATCTCGCTAAATCCTATAAAGGCTTTAGAGGGTTTTGCAGTCAAGTTATACTCGCGAAGAGTAGACAGTAATTCGTATAAACCCAAATAATGATCTTCCCAAGAATCACTGAATAGACAGATATCATCTAGGTATGCTATGACATCTGTACGATATATGCGAGAATTCGCCGCATCATGCGTACGAATGTAGCAGGGGCGTTCATAAGACCAAAAGGCATGAAATTCCATTGGAATAAACCCCTAGGTGTAGAAAAAGCTGTAAAAGGTTTGGCACGTTCAGTTAGCGGGACTTGCCAATAACCTTTAGACAAATCTAGTTTGGTAAAGAATCTAGAATTAGAAAGTTTATTGAGTAGCTCTTCTAATGAAGGCATAGGTTCAGCATCGAACTTCGTAACTTGGTTCAATTTGCGATAATCTACGCAAATGCGAATGTTATTATCCTTCTTTCGAACAATAACCATAGACGAAGAGTATGCTGAAGTGGATGGTTCAATGATTTCCAAACGTATCATTTCATCCAACTCTTTTTCGACTTGAGACTGGAAATGGATAGGTATTGGATATGGTCTGACTCTGATAGGATTGTGATCAGTTAGCACAATGTCATGTTCTATGACATGTGTGTGTCCCGGGATGTCTGTAAGAACATCCTGAAATGTTTGCAACATCGAAGAAACTTGTCGATGTTCCTCAGCGGAAAGATTTGGAGAAACGGTCACGTTTTTCCAAGATTCCGTAGAATAAAGTGGGACCATAGAAAGAGGAAGATTGACATCAGAAAAAGTAGTTTCCTCATCCTGTATAACTGACAGAGATGAGTACTGACCATGAGTTGCTTGTGAATTGTCCGTAGCCTGGAAAATAGGCTGCAAATAGTCAGGTCTTTCATAAAATTCTGTGAGCATATTTATGTGGAAAGTTTTATGCTTTCCATCAATATCGACAACATAGTCGACATCAGAAATTTTGGAGACTATTGCATATGGACCTTTCCATGCAATTAGAAGTCTGTTCTCCCTTGAAGGAAGTAGAACGAGAGCTTTGTCACCTGGACAAAGTTGTCGTAGACATCTATTCTTATTTGCAAACTGCCTTGCCTTTTCTTTAGCAAATTCTGAAGACGAAGTTGCTAGTTTGCATGCCTCGATGATCTTTTGCCTAAGAGCAATGACGTACTCATAAGAAGATTGAGTCTCATCGCTAATATTATCGGCAGTGATTAGATCGTGAAGTAAAGACATAGGGCCGCGCGGTTGCGCGCCAAAGACAAGTTCAAAAGGGGAAAACCCCGTATGTTCATTGGGGACCTCTCTATACGCAAAGAGAGCCGCGGGTAAGACCCTGTCCCAATCCTGAGGATGATCCTCAGTTATTTTACCAAGTAAAGTTTTCAGAGTCCTATTTAAACGTTCGACCAACCCATTAGACATTGGGTGATAGATACTGCTGAGAGACCTTTTAATGTGTAGCATAGACATTACCTGTGACATAGTGTCTGATATAAGTTGAGTGCCATGGTCTGACAATATTTCTCCGGGAAAACCCAAGCGAGAAAATATCAGCCAAAGAGCGTCTGCGATATCAGCAGTTGAGATGCTCTTGAGAGGTATTGCCTCTGGCCAACGTGTGCACATATCGACACATGTAAGGATAAATTGATGTCCTCTAGCCGACTTAATTCTAAAAGGACCGATAATATCTATTGCCATTTTTTGAAAAGGGCGAATAGGAATGTCAGCAGCCTGGATAGGCGCAGCATGTCGTGGTCCTTTAGATTTGACCTCCTGACATACTTTGCAAGAGCGACAGTACATTCGTATGTCCTTGCTCACAAATGGCCAAAAGAAAGCCGCAAGAACCCTCGACTTTGTACGGGAAAAACCCATATGTCCAGCACATTGCGAGTCATGAGCATGTTGCAATATTTGCAATCTCATGCTCTTAGGCACAAGAATTTGTGAATGAGTGGACGTAGTCGAGTCTTGTACCATACGTACAAGTACGCCGTTCTTCATAGAAATCCAAGATTTCCTATTAGTGTTCTGATTAGGATCACCTTTTTTTGCTAGAATGAAGAATTTTTGTAAAGAAGGATCTTCTTCTTGCAATTTGATAAATGAGTCACGTGTAATAGTCAAGTGACTATCTTGGTCATTTACTTCATCATTATTAGTTAATGAAGTTTGAGGTGGATCCAGAGCATGTGCTCTTGTGACCACCGCATTGGTAGCTTCAATGTTTTGCTCTTCCCAAACAGCAATCTGCTGTGGGGTACATTCCCTAACTCCGTGAATACGACCAATAATAAGGTCCGCAATAGGGTTTGGAAGTAGACACGCGTGGACCTCTCCCGTGAAGAAAGGAGTAGCAATGTGTATTATAGCAGTAGGATACTTTTCTAACGTGCCACCAAATGTGACACATTTGATGACTTTTCCTGTAGCACAGGATGGATCTACAAGAGATTGCCTAACGCCGACAGTAGTACATCCAGAATCAAACAACACTGAGACTGGATTACTATTTACTAGCCCCTTATGTAATATAAGAGAACCTCTCCCATCATGAGCAACATTAGCAGGAAGAGCGGGCAAAGGATGACCACAGCTTAGAGTACTAACGGTTTTCGGATCAAATAAAGTACTGCATTGGATACATTTATTTGCCCTACCAAAATCAAAAGATGAGCATCCCATAGCATTATGGTCTTTATCATTATTAACCTGTTTATCTGCTCCCTGAGATTCTTGTTGAACAGAGTTTGTCTGTTGATATCTTTTTCTCTTATGTTGCGATCTACCGCGACCATTATTGCCTCTGCAATTATCATTAAAGTCCCTACTGTAATTTTTATCCTGGTTTGAGTTCCAGTTTCCATAACTGTCATTACTATCTCTATGCTGTTGAGAACCTCTATTATCTTGGTATTGAGGTCTCTGCATAAAATATTTCCCTCTATACCGATTACCTTTGTGAAAATTTCTAAAGTTAACCGGAGTAGAATAACGTGTAGTATTCGGTTGTCTCCAGTTCTGGGAAGAAGAATCACCCTGGAATTGATCACTATGGTTCTGGGCATAATTACGATTATTCTTTTTATTGAAATTTTTTCTGGCTACCCTGAAATTTACGCATAAAATTTGGGCCATAAGGTGCTGCCGAAGCAACTGGCAGACCTTCTTTCACCTTAGAGTTACTAATGGTTATGTGCGGATGCGCAGTAACATACTGGCTACAGTATTCTTCCATTTCTTTTATGTTTTTAGGCTTACGCTCATGAAGAAAAGATAGAAAAGCTTCATTAACAGAAGACATAACCTTATCTCTAAGTAGTAAATCCATAAGAGCTTCAAATGTATTTTCTGTCTTAGACAACTCAACCCATCGTAAAAAAGTAAGACGGATGCCTGAGATGAATTCAGAGAATTCAACTCCAGTTTCTGGTAACATGGTTTTAAATTTAAGACGATATCCGTCCTCGTTAAGTTGGTACTTCTTTAACAATGCCGCCCTGACAACCTCATAGTTGTTTTTGTCAGGCACATCTACCATACTCAACAAAGTCAAAGCATCACCTCTAAGTATCTTGGACAGATGATACACATATAATGTTTTATCTATATTATGCACATTACATGCACTTTCAAATCTATCTAGATAAAATGTTATATCATCGATTGAGGGATTAAATGCTGGTAGATTAAGCTTGAAATCCTTAGCATTAGTCTTATTTGACACCTTATTTGCATCATTAGCATTACCAGTGTTCAATAACTTTAACTTCTCTAACTCTAAAGCTAAGACTTTTTCATCATGTTCCATTTTTGCTTTTCTCTCATCAGCCTCTCTTTGTAACCTTCTTTCTTCAGCCTCAGCCTGTAACTTTCTTTCTTCAGCCTGGGCCTGTAACTTTTTTTCTTCAGCCTCTATTTCAAGTCTCTTATTTTCAGCTTCTTTTTCAAGTCTCTTATTTTCAGCTTCTTTTTCAAGTCTCTTATTTTCAGCTTCTTTTTCAAGTCTCTTATTTTCAGCTTCTTTTTCAAGTCTCTTATTTTCAGCTTCAGCCTGAAGCCTCTTCTCCTGAAATTCTGCTTCTCTTTTTTGTTTTTCCATTTCCATTTGAAATCTTTTTTCCTCCACCTGCATCTGCAGTTTCTTTTGTTCTATTTCAGCCTCTATTCTCTTTTGTTCAGTTTGTTCTTTCATTTTCTTTTCTTCCGACTTCAATGCCTTGGCATATTGAACAGTCGCAAATTCTTCTAATTTATCACCTGTCTTCCCAAGGGCTTTACCCTGCTCAATAAAGTACTCAAATGTAGACATGATGTCTAAAATGTGAGTACAGAACCTGAAATAATTAATTATCTTATTTCAATGTTAAATAGCAACAAGACTTAATAAAGTTCTTGTATAATCTCCATGTTGAACCCAATCTCTGTGGGAAACAGGAGTTGACACCAACTTGTATTATCAAATGTATAATAATATCACAAGTCACTTCTTAATCATCAGTGCACTACCCAAATCAGTGCATAACCATCAGTTATTTATCATAACTGCACTACAATAGTGCATAAGCAAAAAACCACCAGTTTGTTATGATAAGTGCACTATAGACCAATAGTGCATGAGCATATATTAACAATAGTGAAAGCTAACTATGCAAGAACTATGTAAACAATAACAAGACAATGTAAACAATAACAAAGGTCACCAACAATGTAAACAATAACAAAGATCAAAGTCAATGTAAACAGCAACAAAGATCAGAGTCAATGTAAACAACAACAAAGATCAGAGTCAATGTAAACAATAACAAAGATCAGAGTCAATGTAAACAATCAACAAAGATCAAAGTCAATGTAAACAACAACAAAGATCAAACAATACGAAAACATTCGCATAAGTCAAATACACAAACAGCAAAACTAAAAAGAAATATGCGAAGATATGACTAACAAATGACGCTACAGTGTATACACAAAAATATACGTAAAGAACTGAATAATAGCAAAGGGGAGACCTACAAATACAAACAATCGAAATCGAAACTAAAAAACACAAAGAAAGAGAGAAAAGAAAAAAAATATATATATACAAGAAACAAAAATAAAGCACAACTCGTCACAACTAAACAGATATAGCAACGATTGTCGCTAGCAAATTTCACTGTAGGAAATTCGCACAGTCCCTAACGAAAACGCTAACAGTAGAACCTCTGTGACGTGGTATCTTCTACTGAAAGACACCGCCCAACCGAGAAAACCCGCTGAAATATAAACATATAAATATACAAATAACAAATAACATATAACATATAAACATGTATCATGAAAACAATAGGAGAAAGTGTGAAAGTACAGAAGGCTCAGTTAGAACATAAGGGCACAGTTCACAAACAAAACAGGCCACTTAACTTCTATAAATCCAGCGTCAGCACGGTGCAGAACAGGATGTAATCAGCATTCTGAGGATAATGATCCAACGTTGATTAACTTCTGCTCCCATAAACAGCCATGACGAAGGAAATGAGCTTCTAATACTGCAACAGTTGTTACGGCACTTGACCTTCTGAATCTTCTAAATTGATTTAACCGGCACTTGACCTTCTGAACCCGCAACAGTACCCCTGAGACCGGAACAGTTGTTACGGCACTTGTCCTTCTTTTCACCAGATCAGGAAATCCATTCGCTCGGTACTTGTCCTTCTAATCTTACATAAACTTCAAAATCAGCAACTGTCAGAAAATCCGGATACTTTCAATAAAATTTCTTGTAAGGTGGTAGTTGATGCTGTAGTTGTATCTAGTATGATGATGATGTCTGGGTTTGCTGACCCCCTTGATAGCTGGAATCAGAGTGAACCAACCTATGGCCACCAAAAATGATATGGTGCGCCAAAATATCAGATGATAGAACCAGCTCTGGCCACCAAAAATGATAAGGGTGGATTTGAGCTGAAGTGGTAACTTGCCACCCTTATCGACACCTGGTATTAAAGTGTAAGATGTAGGTGTCTTCTCTGATTTAGGATGTTGCTGTGTATGTGGTAGTGGAACAGTTCACAGGGTTATCACACAGGCAACATGACGTGTAGAGTCATAGAAAGGGTAACTTCGTTGTATAAGTTTCTTCCATTTATTGCACGCCACAAAACAGTCATGATACTTATGACATCAACATAGTTAACGAGTTCAGCAAGATGATATGGCACATTGAAAAACAATTTCTGTAGTCAGCAATGACAGCTGTTGTATATATGCGTCATAAGACATCACAGTTCAATAGATTCAGAAATTCATAAATCATAGAGTTCTAGTTCGTGAAGCTGTATAAATAATAATAATTTCTATAACTTCTGCAACAGTGTCAGCTACAGATCTTCAATGTTCATAAACAATAATAAATGCTCCCATTCTGATGCTAGCAGATCAGTTGTATACAATAAGTCCGTTCACTGTCTGCACGTGAATAGCATACATGGGCTACAGGTCAGCTCGACCTTTATAATGTTCCTAAGTCTAACCATCTGACTTGGACGTGATCTCTGATATAACGAATCCTGGAACACAGACAATAGTCTTGTTGGTCTAGAGCGACCCATATATATTTAACTAGTTCAGGTATAAAGCTACCGGTGACTTAATCCTAGTCAAAGTACCTCTCCATTTTGAATCACACAGGCGAGCAAATAGGCGACAAAATGACGAACCTCTAGATGATAGCATAAAGTTCGATACAAGAGGAATTACCTTATTTCGGAAAATCAACCATGAACATATGCCTCCAGGCAGGCGTGAATAATACTGGGAAATAGTCTAGTTAGCTAACTAACTCACAAAGACCATGTATTTCCCTCAGAAAATCACAAGACGCAGTTGCGTCTGCTCGCTTCTTAAACCATTTCTCAACTGCCGAACTGGGCGGAACACACAGAACGAACTCCCAGCTTTTGACATGCGCAGAACGACAATCTCTGAGTTGCCGTTCACAATAAGACGATTCTAAGAACATTCGAGATAAAAGTCTTACACAGTCGCGCCTTTATGGTCATGAAAAGAAGCGTTAAGAAAGGTTTCAGACATCTACCATAGTTGACTGATACTACCAAATAAGGAGATGTGGTCACGCTTCGTTCAAGAAATTATAGACCGAACGTGTCTCTATACAAGAGAAGGCAACTCCTAAAAAATTGTAGTTTCGATAACTCGGATTATGTCCCTTTGACCATAGAAAACATAATACACACTTCAGTCAAAAAAATGATCATACATATGAAAAATGTTTATACAAACGAAAAATAATAATGATCCGTGCGTAACACTAACATTAATCATATTATATATCAATATTATACATATTATTATATCAACTAGTGGGAGCCGCGCTAGCGTAGTGGTTACAACACCGCTCTGGCGACCGGGTGATACAGGATCAAACCCGGGCGACGGCATTTGAGGATTTTTCGTCGACCGGGATTTGGACTGGATTAACTCGAGACCTGGCGAGGACATTTAAAGGAGTGTCGTCGACCAGGGACTGGCGGCTCCTGAGCCGACCCAGCTGCAATGGGTACCTCCGAAATCGGCGAGTATTTGCCTGAATGGCGAGGGACACCTGTCTCTGTACAAGAAATAAAGGGATACTCACGTAAAATCAATGTCAGGTTAGACATAAAATAATAACCTGAGATTTCGCCTTGAGTATTAGCGGGCGAACGCAAAAAAAAAAAAAAAAAAAAAAAAAAAAAAATATCAACTAAATAAATGTCCAATGTTAATAGTGAATGATAGAATTAAATTAAAGTAAGGTCTGTCGTATTAGTATGTCATATAGGAATTAATTTGACTAATTAACATTAAATTAATTAATTAAACTAAGAGTTAAATTATTAAGGTTCTAATGTAACGCGATGTTATGAGAGAAGAAAAGACAAAATAAGTGAGAAGAAATAGAAAGAAATTCGAATATAAGTTTAACTTAACTGTGTGTGTTAAGTGTTAGTGAATAATAACTATCTAATTTAACTAACTAAATAACGTATAGGTACATTTAAAAAAAAAATATTAATCTAATACTTGTGTGAGATTTATTTTCTCTTTTCATAATTTCTTCTTTTTATATTTCGTTCTCTTTTTTTTTTCTTTCATTTCATTTTTTTCTCACATTTCATTTTATTGATAATAATTCAATTAAGAAGTTAAGTTAACTAATTAATTAGTATAGGATATGATGATCCATCCGTAGTCTTGATCCTGATGAATTCTTTTAGGCAAAAATGTTCAAACGTTTACGTTGGAAAGAAATGTCATTTATCCCAGCATCCAAGAATTAAGTGCACATCGGATAATAAGTTCGACTTGTCGTCAGATATTGTTCCATGATTGTTCAACGAATATTCATATATCGTGTATGGACGTTAGACGAAGTTTCAATGACAATATGTATACCTTGATTGTCTTTTAGTTCAATTCTGTGATGCATATAGTGTTTATAAAGTTTAAATTGAAGGCAAGGTTAGTTCCTTTATAGTTGATATGTTTTAGGAATGTTAATGTTGATTATTCGTCGTCAATAGGATTACGTGACAACGCATCCGCCACAATGTTTTTCAGTGCCAGGAATATGTTCAATGGAGAATTCAAATGGCTGTAGGATGATTGCATATCTGGCGAGTTTTTGGCTCTTATGGTTAGATCGACGCAAAGATGCTACAGCACGTTGGTCCGTCTGTATGGTGAAGGGAGCACCAAGCAAGAACTTTTCGAGTTTAGTTATTGCCCATATCACAGATAAAAGTTCCTTGTCCACTGTGGAATACTTTGTTTCTGCCGGCTTTAGCTTTCTTGAAATATATAAGGTAGGATGTAGAATGCCATCATGGTTCTGGAGCAGGCATGCACCAATGCCGTAGTTACTAGCATCTGTTCGTAAGAAAAATCTTTTGGAAGCATCGGGAAGTCTTAAAATTGGTTCATGCGAGAACAAATTTATAATTTTGTTGAAAGTTTCATTGCATGTACCAGTCCATGTCACCTTCACCGGCATGTCTTTTTTTAACAATGAAGACAATACAGCCGTGATGGATGACAAGTTTGGTATGAATCTACTGTAATATTGAACAAGTCCTAACAAACTCCTGACCTGTTTCTTCGTCTGAGGAACTGCTATGTTTAGAATTTTGGAGACTGTACTAGGTAACGTTCGGATATATCCCGATCCAATGATATGTCCCAAAAAGGTTATCTCATTACACGCGATTTGCACCTTTGTAGGTTTAGCAGTTAGATGATAATTCCTTAGAGTGTCGAAAACATATCTAAGTCCCGAAACATGTTCCTCAAACGACGAACTAAACAAGCATTTGTCGTCAATATATGTAATAACGTCTGGTCTACCTGATAAAATTTGTCGCATCAGGCGAATGAAGGTAGCTGGCGCATTAACAAGCCCAAAAAGGCATCACATTCCACTGGTATAGACCTTGTGGAGTGGAAAATGCGGTGTAGTACTTAGCCTTTTCGGTCAGTGGTATCTGCCAATAACCTTTAGTTAAGTCTATCTTACTAAATATAGTTGCGTTGGATAGACGTGGCAGTAAGTCGTCGATAAGTGGATGTGGTTCGCTGTCAACTATAGTCTTAGCATTTAATTTTCTATAATCAACACATAGTCTGATGTTATTGTCCTTCTTCCGGACAATCACTAATGGAGAAGAGAATGGCGAATTACTAGTCTCAATGATTCCCAGAGACAACATCTGTTCAAGTTCCTTAGTAGTTTTAGCAAGGAAATGTAAAGGAACCGAATAGGGATGTACACGAATAGGTGTATCATCATTGAGAGTAATGTCATGACTGATAGCCGATGTGCGACCCGGGACGTCGGTCAATACATCTGGATAAGATTGTAATAGATTAGCAATCTGTAGACGCTGTTGCGGTGTAACCGTTGAAGAGATGGTTACATCCCGCCAAGATTCAGTAGGTTGAACTACTGGTACCGGTAACGGTAACTGTACCTCAGGAAAAGAAGATTCTTCTTCCTGGATGACAGATAAGTTAGAATAATAACAAGTAGATACTGTGTTGTCATCTAGTTCATAAAAAAAATTGACTGTAAGTGTTCAGGACGTGTATGAAATTGCTTGAGCATGTTAATATGAAATATCTTTTTGTGTCCCTTGATATCTAAGACGTAATCAACGTCGGAAATTTTATCAATGACTTTGTAAGGACCATTCCAAGATATCAATAATTTATTGTTATTGTGAGGAAGTAACACATAAGCCTCGTCGCCTGGGAATAATTGGCGTAATCGTCGAGACCTATTTTGTAGAGATCGAGCCTTAGCTTTTGCAGCCTCAGAAGAAGCTGTTGCCAACTGGCAAGACTCAATAATGTTCTTCCGAAGATTAATCACGTACTCGTAAGATGACTGAGTGTCCTGAGTCATCTCCGCGTCAATTAATAAGTCTTTTATTAGTCCCATAGGACCTCTTGGGGGAGCACCAAAAACTAATTCAAAGGGAGAGAAGCCAGTTTGTTCATGCGGTACCTCCCGATAAGCAAATAGAACAGCTGGGAGTGCTCTGTCCCAGTCATGAGGAGGTGCTTAACAGTAACCTTATGTAGTAGTTGTTTAAGTGTACGGTTAAGTCTTTCAACCGCACCATTACTCATAGGATGATAAATACTACTTAAATTCCTATCAATGTTCCAAGTTTTCATGACTTCCTTCATGGTGTCAGATATGAACTGTGACCCATGGTCTGATAAAAGTTTTCTAGGAAACCCTATTCTAGAAAAGATGAGATGTAGTGCATCAGCTACATCTGTGGTAGTGGTGGTCTTTAATGGGATAGCTTCTGGCCATCGTGTGCACAAATCAATGCACGTAAGGACGAATCTATGTCCTCTGGCCGATGGTAGCAATGGACCAATAATATCTATGGCCATCTTGTCAAAAGGTCTTACTGAGATATCGCAAGCCTGAATAGGCGCCGTGTGAAAAGCTCCACGTGCTTTCACTTCTTGGCATGTAGTACAGGAACGTACATACTGCGAAATATCTCTTGACACTCCTGGCCAAAAGAATGAAGACAGTACTCGAGATCGTGTTCGAGTATATCCCATATGTCCAGCACAATGTGAGTCATGTGCATGTTGAAGAATGTACCGTCTAAAAGTATACGGGACCATAACTTGTTGTTTCATTTGTGATTTGTCATTAAAACATCTAATCAATATGTCATTTTTAATAACAAAACAATGTTTGTTATTATTACCTGAGGATAGATTGTCAACTTTATCAACCAGCTTAAAAATTTTTTTTAAAGATTTATCCTCTTTTTGTTTGGTTGCAAATGTTTCCCTGTCAATAGGTGAATTGACTACAAATTCCTCTTGGTTGTCTGCATCCATTTTATTATCATCAACTTTCTCCATGAGTTGAGTCTGCGCTCTAGTCGTCACGGCGTTTCCAGTGCATAGGTTATGTTTCTCCCATTCTATAATCTCATCTGGAGTACAATCTTTACTGCCGTGTATACGACCAACCATCAGATCAGCTATAGGCTTTTTTAGCATACATACTTTTACGTTCCCTGTGAAAAAAGGTGTGTTAACATGAATAATAGCTGTGGGGTAAAACTCAATAGTTCCCCCAAAAGTCATGCAACGGACATATTCCCCCGTTGCACAGCTAGGATGTACCAGCGACTGTCGTACACCAATCGTTTAGGATCCTGAATCCCTCAGCACTGAGACGACGGATCCATTAACTAATCCCCTGTTAAAAATTAGTAGGCCTGTTCCATCGTTGACTGCAAGACCTACCTCTGGTGTAATATGTCCGCAGTTAAGCACTGTTTCTTTCGCCTTCTGAAAAATAAGATTGCATTGTTGGCAACTATTTGCCACATTATAATTAATAGCAAAACATGCAGCAGAAGACTGTGTTGTATTATTGTCAAGTGGGACCTGAGCTATAGGGGTAGTATTATTTGTAACTGCCGCCCCTGTATTATGGTTGTAATGAGATGATCCCCGAGAATGAGATCGATTCCGAGTATAATTGTTAGAATTATCTCGTCGTCCTCTATAGTAACTATTATCTCGATGTCTCGAGCCATGATTATTACCATTCCAGTTACTATTATTATTGGGAGTATGTGATCGATTATAATTAGTGTTATGTTGACCATTGTGGTAGTTTGTTTGAGGTGAATAATTTCTATCTCGTGATCTACCTCTGTTGAACTCATTTTTATTGTTGAAATCATTATTATGTCCCTTCTGAAAGTTAATATTGTGATTTCTTTGGAACCTGCTTCTGTCTACACTGTGATGTCTTTGTTTGTTATTATGATTGTAGGCCATATTAGACGCCACAGGTAGAGGTTCTCTTAATGAGGAGTTAGAAATGATTGCATTCGGATGTGCCGAACAGTAGTTTAAAGAAATTTTTTCTAACTCGTCCATAGTACCTGGTTTACGCTCCTGCAAATATGCAAAAAATGGCTGGCTAACCGAAGATAATACCTTATCCCGTAGTAGTAAATCAACTAATTTGTCGTATGATTTGTTGACTTCTGCCAGTTCAACCCATCTATTAAACGTATTGCGTATGTTCGCAATGAATCCTGCAAAATCTTTTGGAGATTCAGGTAAAATTCCCTTAAATTTCAACCTACAGTGTTCCTCGTCCAGGTGAAACCTTCGTAAAAGCAAGGACTTAATAGCACCGTAGTTATTTGCTATTGATGGGTCAGCATTTTGAGAAGCCGTCAGTGGTTCTCCAACCAAGAATTCATTTAACTTGAGTACCCATGACTCTTCAGGCAAATGGTTAGTTTTGCAAGTTTGTTCAAAACGTGACAGGAACGATGAAAGGTCGTCCACGTTTAAGTTGAGAGTGGGTAATTTAAAGTTGTAGAAATGTTTAGTTTGGCTGGATGATGATCCATTTTGTGCGTTATTATTCTGGTTTGCATCAGCACTTTGTGCTTGTAATCTTGCTGTCTCCAATTTAATACGCGCCAATTCCATTTCTTGTTGTAAAATAATTTCCTCTCGTTTCAATTTATTCTCTTCTTCCTGTTGAGCAATTTCTCTTAATCTATTTTCCTTGGCAATTTGCTTCATCTCACGTTCTGCTTCCTCTTTCTTTAATGCAGCCTTTTGTTCCTCTTCCTCTTTCTTTAATGCAGCCTTTTTCTCTGCTTCTTTTCTTTCATGTTTTTCCAGTTCTGCCTCAGCAAACTGACGAAGTTCTTGAGATTTATAACCATATTCCCTACCAATTTTAACGAAATGGTCTATAGTAAGCATTTTGACTTTTATCTGTAAGTAATTATTGATAATTACTGATTAAAATAGTCAATAGTAGCTTCAGAGTAATTATTATACTTACTCAACTTAGAAATATTCAATATAAATAATCACAATAGTACTGAACTCTAATGTCTAAGTTCAACTAATAGACAATATTTTGTAACAATATTGTATCTAAATAATACTATATCATAAATAGTTATGATATCTGTTAACTATTATGTAATTACTTCACACAATTAATCTTAATATCCAATAATGTTGGGTATGATTCCTAGTAATTATATTGTTCAATGTACTAAGTCACTCTCTTAGTACCAGAAAAGTATATTAAATAATATACAATGGGTCTATTACCTCAAAGGTAAACTATAAGATTATTTTATTTGGTCAATATATATATTATATTATTATGCCCTAGGCATCTCTTATAAATTGTAGTGCTACTTTCTTGGACTATCACTGCATAATTATGCAATGTCCCATATTAACCTTAAATATCAGAAAAAATTAATTAAATTAAATTACAAGTGTATTATTGCATATAATATCATATTATTAATGTAGTATTTAATATATATCATGAGGACAAACAAAACAATGATGCAACTAAAGGGTACAAACAATGTTAAGACGCAAACAAGACATTTTCACAATTAAAAATGAATTTATGAACTAAATAAAAACAAGCGGAAGTGTCACAAGCCAAATGAAGGGTCAAGGTCTGACCCGAGGTCAACTTAATATTCAAAGTACACAAAAAAAAAAATGACTGCAAAAAATGATGACATCACAGGACTCATAACGGACGACCATTTAACAATCATCAAATAAATGATAGTAAGAGGAGACTGGACGAAATAGTTAACGAACATGATACAGAACTGAATAAAATTGTTAACTGAGTACGAATAAAATACACCAGTTATCTACGGAACGGTACAGCTAACACAAATCGTCAAACGACAGCAGATTTGGACAGATAGTCCAATGGTAAACCTCAATGGGGCTTCCAAAAGTGCAATCGTTTAACTGCCCTAAGAAACGACCGAAATCAATTCAGGCATCGTGAGAGCCACAGAATCTAATTTCGGTTCATCCTCCCTACCTCCCACGAATTAACAACACATTAAGACAACAAAAAGTACATTAAACATAGGTAAAAACATGCCGATGTAGGCAGAGGGCATGGACTCAGTTAGCACTGTTTGCAATAACAACAGTTAAACACCTAGACTTATCTTTTCCGTTGCTTATATCAGTGCTAGAGGTCGTCAACAGCTAGGCCTGTGCCTTTGACTGTCTGCTCCTGATGGGCAGGCAACGGTAGTCCATCTTGTGCATCTTGATAAATTTGAAGCGAACTAGAAAGGCGTTGAAAAGATGTCTTCTTCACGGCGACAATGCAACAGTGACGTCATGTTGCTATTCATGATCACGTGCGTCACGTCAGCTTCGTAATGGTCATGTGATCGAAACTTGATCGTAAATATTATGGTTAATCTGTGCGTAAGGAACAGAAGTTTGTTTCTTTTTTCTGTCGTTCCCCGCATTCGGCCGCCACTTTTGTTGAAGGACTTTCGTGTGTGGTTACTGGTTGTGTTGCTTGAATTCTGATCGTGCTAATATTCGTACGCGAATGGGGTGAACCTCATTTTTGGTTTGTCGTAATGTCTGAACTTGGCATCAAGATGTAAACAACTGTTCATCTTATTAACTCAGCAACTTGATATAAAATGCATAATTCATAAGATTGAATGGTGTAACGTGATTCAATCAATAATGCCTCCGGTTCGAGTCCTTCACAATTTAATATGGATTACACACATACATAAACAGTTCAATTCACACATGAGGTACATGCTTCAATCAATCAATAGCGTAGACTGCTGTTTTACGTGTCAATGTCCGTTTAAGGATACAATGCAGTAATTGTCGTCAGAACATCACAGCTATATGCACGCGCAGATAGAATGGCTACCTGCCGACAGTGAGACTGTGAGTCTAATTACTTCGTATAAAGTAGACGATTATCTTTCTCCTTCCAAGGATTTAGTTAATCACTAACCTCCATAAGTTTCCTCTCATGTAGAGTTCTGGGACTGACCCTGGTCCATCATAAATGCACATATAAATGGCTATATCATGCCATTGAATTGGACGGTTAACAAAACGCAGCTATTCAGCTTGGCGGTCAAGTAGCAAAGGGTAGCGTTTCTTAGTTACCGACTGTGACCCAAACAACGCTATACACGTCATAATCGATCGTGTATGGAGCGTTCAATAATTGAAACATCTATCGCAATATATTAAATGCCTTAACCTTTACAATTGCACGTCTGATAACCTTTAGCAGACGGCGTTAATATCATATACCGTAACACCATCTTATTCCTCTTGGACTGCCCTCTGTTGTCTGGCGCATCACCCAGTCTATGACTGTTAAAAATAGAGTGGTTGATAAGGGGCATCCCTGTCGTACTCCTGTCTTCACCTCAAAGGTTAGGTCGCTCTGCCCAACACTGCACGTAAAGTTTGCATAGAGGCTTTTTATGATTGACACTATGCAGCTTGGAATTCCGTAAGACCTCAGTATTTTCCATAAACTGTCCCCATGTATGCTGTAAAAAGCCTTTTCAAAATCAACAAAATTAATGTAAAGCTGTCTTTGCCATTCTGAGCACTGCTCTATAATGTTCCTGAGAGCATTCACCATACATAGACATAAAAAGAGGTGTCAGACAAGGTTGTGTGCTGTCTCCATGCCTATTTAATTTATACACCGAAAAAATTTTCAAACAGATACAGGAAATACCAGGACTGAAAATCAGTGGAAGGTCAATAAACAACCTTAGATATGCAGATGATACCGTGTTGTTAGCTGAAAGCGAACAGGAGTTACAAGAACTAGTGAAGCAAGTGAACAGTATAAGTCATGAATATGGACTCGACATTAATATTGAGAAAACAAAAACTATGATAATTAGCAAAACAGACGATAAACCCACATTAAAGATAAGCGTAAATGGGAAAATCCTGGAACAAGTCAAGAGCTAGTATATCTTGGTCATATAATAACAGAAGATGGCAGATGTGAAACAGAAATCAAGAAGAGAATAAGAATGGCCAAAGCTACATTCAACAACATGAAACATATACTGACATCCAAACAGTTATCTCACAAATTAAAACTGAGAATCATAAAGTGTTATATATATTCTGCATTTCTGTATGGTGCAGAAACATGGACGATGAATAAGCATTTGGAAGAAAGAATTGAGGCTCTTGAAATGTGGATATATAGAAGAATGGGGCGTATCTCATGGAAAGAGATGAAAACAAATAAGGAGGTCCTAGAAAATCTAGGTATGAAAAGAGAACTAATAAGGGAGGTCAAAGTTCGGCAGTTAAAATACTCTGGCCACATAAAAAGGCATAACACCTTGCAGAAGACCATAACAGAAGGGAGAGTTGAAGGCAAACGTACAAGGGGAAGACAACGCTATAAGTGGGAAGATAACATCAAGAGATGGATAGGAAAGAGTCTATCAGAGTACACCACCAAGACAAGAGACAGAAGACGTTGGAGATCCATTACAGCCAACCTTCGTTGTGGAGATGGCAACTAATGATGATGATGAAATTAGACCACTGCAATCTATGGAACAATTTGACCAGCTTCAAATAAGGAAACGGGGAGCATTGCACAAAGATAAATTGAGCACCCATTCAAAGAACATACACGGCTTTCCAATTATTTTTGTACATTTTGAGATTTCAATCCTCCTGCACAACCTTGTATTAGTCGCGTTATACTACATGTCTAATAACGTTATACTACATGTCTAATAACGTTATACTACATGTCTAATAACGTTATACTACATGTCTAATAACATTATACTACATGTCTAATAACGTTATACTACATGTCTAATAACGTTATACTACATGTCTAATAATGCAGTTGATCTATGTCTCCTATATCCTGTTATGATAAATGGACAGAAGACCCAGGACATCGTCAAAATCTATTATTAATTGAGCTGTTTAATAAGAATCTGTTGGCTGATGTGGTTATCTTAAACTCAATTTTAGCCAGTAGAACGAGGATTCATGACAAAAGACATTCCTACCACACTCCAGTTCTTATTGCAAAGGATTCTGTAAGTTTTTCTTCATGAAGAACTCTGCATTTTATGTCGTCATATTTTTCTTTAATTCGGCCACGTTTAAACATTATTCGAGAAAGTGGGTGAATCTTTCAAGAGGAAGGATTCCAGATCACGGCAAAGACGAAACTTCCAAAAATGCAATTTTGTAAATTATACAAGGATAAATAAAGTAAATAAGTAAAGTAAGTAATTAAAGTAAGTAAGTAATTGAAGTAGGTAAGTAATTAAAGTCACAAACGCTTCAAGGTAAGCCCACTTTGTAATACTGTTTGGCTTTAAATTCTGTTTAAGAAATGAGCTCGCTTTCTGTGGTGAGAAATGCTAATACCGATAGACGGAGCGAAGCAATGGTACTACGTCGTCTCGCGATTCAAAAAGGGAACGCCAATCACATGCGAAACGCATGAGGGCGATTTCAAATAAACAGGGATGAAAAAACTAAAGATTTAACAAAAGGTCCCGATTCAATCTTAGCTCTTATTGGGAAACATGACATTCTACTGTTTTACACCTGATTCCTGACTTTATACTGACAGTACAGTTAAAAAGATGCGGACAGTGGTAGTTTAAAAATAAACAATTAACATTGAAAAAAGACAGTAATTTTAAATAAGCCATTTAGCCCCATGATAATCATATATTCGGGTACCTGGAGACTTAGGGACTGAGAATATGTACTTAGTTGTCTAAATAGTCCAGTAGATAATTAAATATTGGCAACAAAACATATAGAGAACGTGGATACTGTCAGGTTTGGTCATCGTCTGCTTGGGGTTAAACTCCATTAATTTTATTGAAACAGAGTAGTGAAAGAAAGGTTAAGATCTTACGAAGCAGGGGATTGGCTGAACTTGGAAGTTAAAATAAATTTGATTGGTTGACCTCTGCATAGCTAGTAGATGCCTAGGAACGGATGAAAAGTGAATGAGAGAATAGACAACAACTGTGTATTAGTTTGAAAAGCTTCAAACTGATTGGTCAATGCTGTCGATATTGGCAGAAAAAATCGTGTAGAAGACGCCATATCGTTATACATTCTGGAGATGAGATCAGGAATGTGTTCTTATAATATAACTATATTATAGCAGCCTGGACTTTACCGCAGATTGAAACTGTACCAGTCATCTTTAGTGTGTTTTCCTTACGAATTGTGGTAAGCTAGACATGTTTAATATATATTTTATATGAAAATTGAATGTGAAATGATAAATTATGTCTGTATATGTGTGGTTCAGTAGCAAACATGAGGCAAAGCCTAGATATTGCTCTACCATGTAAAAGCCTGCCCGAGAGGAATATAAATGCATATATATATATATATATATTGGATTGCCATATAGTAAAAAAACATCTATCCTATTATATGGAAGGGATTACAACTGGAATTGCAGAGGCGTTGTAACCATTAGGGAGAGGAATACTGGTGTATATTGTCACATGAAAAGCTAGCAGTTGGCCTACAGCGCTGAACTTTATGTTTGTTTGTACGGTTCTGTAATTCTGTGTGGAAATATATAATATATTAGTTATGAAGAAGAAGGCACAACCTTCTCATTTCAGGGACCGTGGTACTGATGTTAATATAGCAGCACATGGTCTGAGCATTGCTTGATCCAGAAATCTGGCAGCAGACTCCTTGCCCAAGATATCGGCCATTGGGTATTTTCTATCAAACTGAGAAGCAAGCGAGCAGAGGATACAGTTTTCCTGCAGCCGCTATATGAGATAAGAATTTGTCAGCACGAGCCGCTCAACCTTGTATAACCATCCCTCAACTGAACGTTATTTAAAAAACCAAAAGGGACAGAAATTATAAAAAGAAAAAAGACTCTGTGAACCTTTTAATATTATTTCCACCAGTGACAAACACATGAAGTCGTGATGACAAACAACAACCTAGCTATTACTACCAGTATTACCTCATAATAGTACACAACAACACCACACTTATTGTACCATAACATTCTATGTCTGGAAACATATCCAGGGTGTAAATTCATGTACATAAAGATTGTGATTTTATTTGAATTGTGATTCCTGATTCACAGTTACAATAGAATCAGGATTAATATTGAAAGAAATTCAATACATTGTATAAAAGTTCAACCATTGACTTACTTAAGATAGTCTTCTAGAGTGTTATGTGTTTGTGAGTGTCAAGGTGTTAAAAGTGTTGTGGATTTTAATTTAGGTGGTTATTTGTCTGTTGGTTGTTGTGAACTTACACTTCATCACTATCATAACCCTAGACATTCAACGAAGTCATCATAAAATTCAAGAATAATTCTGATTGAGGTCTAAATGTGGTAGCAAGCAAGGTGATCTGTAACACACCAAATTTATTAGATACAGATACCTTCACAGCTGATCTCATTCCGTACACTAAGTCCCCTATAACTATATTAATATAATCCCAACTTACCACAAATATTGGGGGCCAAGCCGGGATTTTAAACCTTCTCTTAGCACATATATTGGGGGTAGTTCACTTCAGGGAATTATAACAATTAAAAAGGTATTCTTGGGTGGAAAATAGATAAGGTTGAGCTCTCAGTGCTTGTGGTTGTCCTTAGATAATTAGTCATAGATAAAACTGTTTAGTTAAACATTGTATAAATTTGCCTGTTAGAAAATGGCAGACCTGGCAAAGTTTCGATCTGCTGCTGTGCAGGCTGCTAAAGAATTGGGAATGGAGGGGCAAATTATGATTGCTTATGTCACAACTGAATGTGACAAATTTATTGAACGCGAAGAAAAAAGATTAGAAAAAGAGGCTGAAAGAAAGTTAGAGGCTGAAAAGGAAATTAAGAGGCTGCAGATTGAGGCTGAAGAAAAAAAGTTAGAGGCAGATAAAGAAATTAAGAGGCTGCAAATTGAGGCTGACAAGGAGGCTAGGGCATTGGAGGCAGAAGAAAAGAGACTGGCTACAGAAAGAGAAGAAAAGAGATTAGCTACAGAAAGAGAAGAAAAGAGATTAGCTACAGAAAGAGAAGAAAAGAGATTAGCTACAGAAAGAGAAGAAAGAAGACAGGCTGCAGAAAGGGAAGCAGAAAAGGAGGAGAAGAGATTACAAAGGGAACATGAGTTACGACTAAGGGAGTTTGAGTTTCAAAGCCATGCTCCTGAAAATGGTGCCAGTCCCTTTGCCTCAGATGCTACTGTTATTCAAGGAGCCTTAACCTCAGCTATGAGTTTTCATTTAGACCATTTTGTTGAGAAAGACGATGACATAGAAAGTTACCTAAATAGATATGAACTTTTGGCTACCACATATGGTTTAGAGAGAGAAAGGTGGAGCCTAAAGTTATCACAAGGGCTTCGTGGTACAGCTTATGAAGTTTTTGCCAAGATGAGCAGAGATGACCAAGACATTTATGACATGTTAAAGCAGGCTCTTTTGTTACGATATGAAAAGAATGGAGAATTTTATAGAAAAAAGTTCAGGAATGCTAAACTACTGTCAGGTGAGACATATCACTAGTTCTCTGCACGGTTAGAGACATACTTGGAGAAATGGACTTTTCTGGGGAAAACCCAAGATCTTAAGGAAATGATCCTTATAGAGCAGCTAAGAGAGTCCATGGCTCCAGACCTGAGAAAGTTTCTCATGAAACAAGGTGCAGAGAGGCTGGGTGAGTTACTAAATGTTGCTGAAAGATATCAGGCAGCTCAAGCAGAGGTAACAGGTAATAAACAGAAACAGGTAGACAATTGTCAGGCACAACAAAACTTTAATAAGTTTGATCATAGAGATCAGAACAAAGGTAAGCACCAGTTTGATAGGCCACGGTATAATAATAAAAATAAAACCCCACAATTCGATGAACGGAAATTTGATGAAAGAAAATCTTTCAACCCAGGAAGGAGGTGGTGTAAAAATTGTCGGATGGACAATCATGACACTGACCGTTGTAGAAGGAATCCTATAGTAATGGCCAGCCTTCAGGTCAGGTCGACCTCAAGAAAGGAGGAGGATATTATGATAAATACCACTCCAGAAGAGACGAGGAAGGCACAGGCTGGGGATAAGACCCTCAAGCCTTGTTTTAGATAATTGTCCAATTGTCACACACCTTCAGGAAAAGGAGACTTCTATATGAAGAACAAACTGATATACCGGAAGACCAGAACTAGATCCAAAGGTCAGGGACAGCTGGTACTTCCTAAAAGGTATAGGGCAGACTTAATAAGGAGCTTACATGTGAGAAAAGATGGGGACCATGAAAAAATAGGTACCATCATCCAAAAGGTAGCTCAAAATTATTATTGGCCCAAGGCAAGGTGGGACATTGAGAATTTTGTGGAAAGGTGTAGCATAGCACATGAGGGAACACCCAGAAGTGGGAACATTGATCAGGACCTGGACACACCGCTGGGCAAACTTAGGCCTGACAATAGAAAGAATAATAAAGTGGACCAAGTGGAATGGGAAGCCCCTTTTCACGGACAATCTTCAATTGACTGTTTTACAATGGCCACTATGCAGAGAGTGCAAAAAGATGTCTTACCCCAGGATAAGCCAAAAATCAATCAATCGGACTTATGTAAACTGGAGGAAGAAGATGTAGAGAGGAAATCTCTCATCAAGAATTCTAAGTGGGGAGAAAGCCCCAAGAAAAAAAATGGTAGCGGTCGTTTTGTGCATGATAATTCTGGGAAGAAAAGTCATCACAACAGTGCTTCAAGTGGAAGAGACCTGACATGTGCCAGGAAAAATAAGTTTGTGAATTTAAAAGTCCATATGTAACTGTTAAGAACGTGGACTGATGAAAAGGCAGAGGAAAATATTACATCATCATACCAATATGTGAATGAGCTGACCACTCGTTTAAAAACTGGCTGGAAACTTGCCAATGAAAATTTGAGACAAGCCAGGAAAAAACATGCTGCCTATTACAACAAGAAAGCTAAAGACAGAGATTTGGCTGTGGGAGAGAAGGTACTGCTTCTTCTACCCGGTAGCCAGAATAAGTTACAAATTGGATGGCAAGGTCCATATACAGTTCTAGAGAAGGTGTCTAGAACAAATTATAAGATAGATAAGAAGGGGAAAGAAAAAATCTATCATGGGAATCTCCTGAAGAAGTATTTGGAAAGAGAAAATCAGGAAGAGACACATTTGCTTACCTTGTCTATTGCAATGGAGATGAACAAAGAACCACTTTCATCATTTGAATATCCATTACACCCCTGTGAGACCGCTGCACAGGTGAAAATCAGTACACATTTAACGAAAGATCAGAAGGAGAGAGTGCAACAGGTTTTAGATGATCATACAGAGGTGCTAACGGACCGTCCGGGGCATACAAACTTTATTGGAATATGATATGAAACTTATAGACCCAACACCAGTCTGTATGAAAGCCTATTCGATTCCTTTCGCTAAGGAGAAAGCTTTGAAGGAAGAGATAGATTATTTGTTGAAGGAAGGAATTATTTCACACAGTGAATCTTCGTATAGTTCCAGTGTAGTGCTCTTGAGAAAACCCTCTGGAGAACATAGACTCTGTATAGATTACAGGAGACTGAATGCTATCACAGAAGGTCAGGTGGATCCATTCATAACCCTCCACTCCCAAAGGAGCATAGGCCTTCAACAAACACATGCCAAGTCCTCCTGTCCCGTGCCATCATCTCAAGTTCTTTCCATGTTCTCTTCATCATTTTCACCTCTGTTTCCAACTCTCTTCTCCATGTACTTCTTGGTCTTCCTCTGCCTCTCTTGCCCTGGGGGTTCCAGAACAAGGACTGCCTTGTAATGCTATCAACAGGTTTCCTCAGTGTGTGTCCTATCCATCGCCATCGTCTTCTTCTCATCTCTTGTTCCACTGGCACTTGTCTAGTTCTTGTCATCCCGCGAGAGGACCTTCCCCTGTCTTGGATGGCTGTGTTTTATTTTCTTTATTTGACTTGTCCATATTTGTTGAAGTTTTTTGTGGTTTAAATTTTTTTTACAGGATGGTGTAACCGGCCCCATGCCCAACCCTCCTTAGTCGCTTTTTACGACATGCTTGGTAGGGGATGGATCCATTGCCGGATACAAATCAGCTGTTTGCCAGGCTGAATAAAGCTAAATATTTCGCAAAGGTGGATCTGAGCAAAGGCTACTATCAGATTCCAGTAAAGCCTGAGGTTAGACCTTATCTAGCTTTTAGTACCTCAGAAGGACACTATGAGTTTAACAGATTGCCATTTGGATTGAAAAATGCGCCCAGTGTCTTCTCTAGAATGATGAGAAAATTGTTGGATCCACTACACAACTCAGATATCACCATATAGATCAACTCCTCATAACGTACAATTTGAGGAACATCTAATATTCTCGGGACAAGTCGTTGAGCAGACTCAGAGAAGAGCAATGGTGAATATTGATTGCTAAGCAGCATTAAGACAAGCAGTAACCCTTGCAGCTGTTCAGTATCATAACTGAAATGGATTCCTGGATTGCAGAGGTCTGAGGCAACCTTCGTCAGTAGTGCTTACTTTGAATTGACCCACCTGCATTAATCCATGATCAAAATAAAATCAGAGAAACGTTGATGCTGATTTTCTAAGCCGCCATCCGTGTGATGAGAATCAAAGTAATCACCAGGCATAGATAGAAATTTATCTATGTGTATATATATAATTATGGACTGACATATGATGTCTGTTTTAAGTGGGGAGAATTGTGGTGAGAAATTCTAATACCCATATCTAAACTAGAACAAAACTGGAAAAGTAGAACGAAATATAAGAAAGAAAGAAGAATGGTGAAAGACCAGTGCTTTCCCAATAGCGTAAGCCTGCGTTGTAGAACGCCATAATGGTTGAACAAGAGATCCCCTTTTTCTACTTCGTCTGCATGCTTCCACGTACGATAGTAAAAGCCTACACGCGAATCACAGTCGTTTCTAAAAATAAAACTGGTACTGTATTTCTTGGAAGACCTTGATATGCAAACTGCATAATGACCTAGATACAAATACTAAACATTAATGTCATTATACACACAAGGTTAACCTAAAAAGACAGACGGACCAAGCAGAGACGAGAAAGGATAGACGGAGCGAAGCAATGGTACTACGTCGTCTCGCGATTCAAAAAGGGAACGCCAATCACATGCGAAACGCATGAGGGCGATTTCAAATAAACAGGGATGAAAAAACTAAAGATTTAACAAAAGGTCCCGATTCAATCTTAGCTCTTATTGGGAAACATGACATTCTACTGTTTTACACCTGATTCCTGACTTTATACTGACAGTACAGTTAAAAAGATGCGGACAGTGGTAGTTTAAAAATAAACAATTAACATCGAAAAAAGACAGTAATTTTAAATAAGCCATTTAGCCCCATGATAATCATATATTCGGGTACCTGGAGACTTAGGGACTGAGAATATGTACTTAGTTGTCTAAATAGTCCAGTAGATAATTAAATATTGGCAACAAAACATATAGAGAACGTGGATACTGTCAGGTTTGGTCATCGTCTGCTTGGGGTTAAACTCCATAAATTTTATTGAAACAGAGTAGTGAAAGAAAGGTTAAGATCTTACGAAGCAGGGGATTGGCTGAACTTGGAAGTTAAAATAAATTTGATTGGTTGACCTCTGCATAGCTAGTAGATGCCTAGGAACGGATGAAAAGTGAATGAGAGAATAGACAACAACTGTGTATTAGTTTGAAAAGCTTCAAACTGATTGGTCAATGCTGTCGATATTGGCAGAAAAAATCGTGTAGAAGACGCCATATCGTTATACATTCTGGAGATGAGATCAGGAATGTGTTCTTATAATATAACTATATTATAGCAGCCTGGACTTTACCGCAGATTGAAACTGTACCAGTCATCTTTAGTGTGTTTTCCTTACGAATTGTGGTAAGCTAGACATGTTTAATATATATTTTATATGAAAATTGAATGTGAAATGATAAATTATGTCTGTATGTGTGTGGTTCAGTAGCAAACATGAGGCAAAGCCTAGATATTGTTCCACCATGTAAAAGCCTGCCCGAGAGGAATATAAATGCATATATATATTGGATTGCCATATAGTAACATAACACCTATCCTATTATATGGAAGGGGTTACAACTGGAATTGCAGAGGCGTTGTAACCATTAGGGAGAGGAATACTGGTGTATATTGTCACATGAAAAGCTAGCAGTTGGCCTACAGCGCTGAACTTTATGTTTGTTTGTACGGTCCTGTAATTCTGTGTGGAAATATATTATATATTAGTTATGAAGAAGGAGGCACAACCTTCTCATTTCAGGGACCGTGGTACTGATGTTAATATAGCAGCACATGGTCTGAGCATTGCTTGATCCAGAAATCTGGCAGCAGACTCCTTGCCCAAGATATCGGCCATTGGGTATTTTCTATCAAACTGAGAAGCAAGCGAGCAGAGGATACAGTTTTCCTGCAGCCGCTATATGAGATAAGAATTTGTCAGCACGAGCCGCTCAACCTTGTATAACCATCCCTCAACTGAACGTTATTTAAAAAACCAAAAGGGACAGAAATTATAAAAAGAAAAAAGACTCTGTGAACCTTTTAATATTATTTCCACCAGTGACAAACACATGAAGTCGTGATGACAAACAACAACCTAGCTATTACTACCAGTATTACCTCATAATAGTACACAACAACACCACACTTATTGTACCATAACATTCTATGTCTGGAAACATATCCAGGGTGTAAATTCATGTACATAAAGATTGTGATTTTATTTGAATTGTGATTCCTGATTCACAGTTACAATAGAATCAGGATTAATATTGAAAGAAATTCAATACATTGTATAAAAATTCAACCATTGACTTACTTAAGATAGTCTTCTAGAGTGTTATGTGTTTGTGAGTGTCAAGGTGTTAAAAGTGTTGTGGATTTTAATTTAGGTGGTTATTTGTCTGTTGGTTGTTGTGAACTTACACTTCATCACTATCATAACCCTAGACATTCAACGAAGTCATCATAAAATTCAAGAATAATTCTGATTGAGGTCTAAATGTGGTAGCAAGCAAGGTGATCTGTAACACACCAAACTTATTAGATACAGATACCTTCACAGCTGATCTCATTCAGTACACTAAGTCCCCTATAACTATATTAATATAATCTCAACTTACCACACTTTTAAATACGAAACTGTGCCCAACGGGTCCAAAACTGAACATAAAATGCGATCTTCATTCATAAGGTTTGCCTTAGGTATGTTTCTGACTGATCTGAAATATTGATCTCAAAAATGCTACCTATAAATAGACATACGATGTTGCTTAAGAAGTTTATAATCATCATTTTTTTCATTCTGTATGGAGCATGGAGCCACCGCTGCAGCTGATCCCCTTTGCAGGAAGCCTGCACAAGCAATCACATACTCTTGTATGGGTGGTTTCTGTAGCAATATGTTTTACACGATGAGGTGTTGCTAACTCCATGCAGAACCTCATGTCAGTCACATGTAAAACATGCCTGAGGGTTCTTTATTCCTGTTCTGTCTTTGTCTCTTCGGAGACTGGAAATACACTGGGCTTATACGAGATATATATGTAGCCACGACGTCTGTGGCCTAATGGATATGAACGCAGTTTCATAATCCAGATATACCAGGTTCGAAACCAGCTGCAGGCGGTTTGGTAGCAGATCGCTTTGTGTGGATTTTTAACAACGGTATAAGCGCTGTACCGTTCAGAAAGCAATGGCAAACTACTGAATGAAAAAATTGCCTAGAAAAAACCACGAAACTGGTGCAGAGCGAGAAGCAAGGATACAGTAACACAAAGTATGGAGCTATATCTTCTTCTTCTTTGATCCTTAGCAGCCATTCCGCAACGTATTGAGTTGGGAGTCCTGGTGGCGTCTTGTGGGAAGCAACTAATTGATTTCACTTTGCTCGGTCGGCGGGCATCCTTCGTGCAGTGCCCCAGCTCTGGTTCATTCCTTGCAACTCAGCCTCCACAGTTCTCCGCAAGTTGTTTTTGGTCGGCATCTCTTTCGCTTTCCTTCAGGGGTCCATAGCATATCTGTTCTTTTGATGGCATCAGTATCTCTTCTGGAGCTATATAGCACAACTGTAGAATGTGTCCCACTCAAACACTCCAGCTGGCAACTAACATACATTCCTGAACTGCATGAGAAAGGAACGCTATCTTTCCTTTGACAAATGCATCATCCTCACTCCCCCCCCACCCCCCCCAACCACCTTACCCCCCCCCGCTTTAAATTACACACACATACACCCATATATATATATGGTAGATCTTGGGGGGGGGGGCTCAGTATTACTAAAGTAGATCCCAAATGTTCTGTGATAGGAATAGGAGATAATTGAGATAGGAATAAGAAGGAATAATTAATGAGTAGTAGGACTTAGTTTCACGTGAGCATTGTGACACGAGAAATCCGTGCGCTTATGAAGAGTTGGGATGACTCTTCTCTCGTCGTATCGCTGAGATGGTCAGCACAGAGCAGGTCAGGTAGACTAACCGTAGGACCATCTAAAAACTTAGTGGACAGCTCAGGTATCATTGTGTTATGGTGCCGCTGCATTTCGCAGAAAAGGGAAAGATGTTCCCACGACAATTAAGTTTCATGTCGAGCTGTATCCAAGAGTATCGCAAGCAGTTTTATTCAAGCAAAACATGGTATGTAAACTCTCGAATAATTTGTGACGGGCAGGTGATCAAGGACAGGTGTTAGAAGTAGTGGTCCAGTGTCGGATATCTAAAGCAGACTTTATAAGACAGCAGTGGCTTAGAATAAGTTTCCAGTACTGGTGGTGACCCAGCTTATACTTCAAAACCATATTGAATTTATGGAGAACAGCCCATTAAGAAGTAGTGTATAGTAGACAGTATCTGAAGTGAAGGGTGTTCAGTATTTAGCGTAGATCAAGAGTTAACCAATTAATCCATGAACAGTGAGTGACATGATGTATGAAGGACAATGTAGAAGTCTCATGTATGCTATTACCATTTATAATTGGGCACAGGGATGCCAGCTGTGAATATGTTCTCAGTCAACAATAAAGAGTTTTGATGATCAACGACTAGACGATCAGTTATTTCAGTTGGCATAATGGTCTGATCATTAACCACCACTCATCATCACATAAACAAGGCAGGCAGAAATTGAGTGAGATATTCAATAACAGATGAGTGTACGTCAAGTCAAGAACAGACACACAAGGGTCAAACGTAACACATAACTACACAAGCATTAGAACCTGGGTTGAACTATCACAGTTCATTGGTCGCCGACCCCTGATGTAAAAGAAACTACGGAACAATAAGACATTAGATTATCTTGTTAGCGACCCATAGCTAGACTGCTTGCGTCAGGGTCAGCGAACCAGAGCTGACCAAAACCCTACTCCATCACCAAGTGGTGGTCCTGGAAACAGGCTGCATCCCTGCAGTCTGGCTGAGTGAGTAGGGATCGAAGAGGGAAGGCTAACCCGGTCCCAAATATGCCATGCTGAAGTCGGATGTGTCGGCCGAAAGGCGCAAATATCGCAGCTTCGCTGTAAACGGACACAACGCACCAACGTCCTTTTCAGGACGAACGAAGAAGAAGAAGATTATCTTGTAGAAGCAATGTGAGAACATCGCAGTATTGTTTCCAGTGGTCTCTACGAAGACAAAGAAACAATAAGACAATAAGACAGTTACTTTCTCTCAGGCAATTCGTATGAGGTAAATGTTATGAGCCTATGCGTGAGACTGGCAAGTACATCATTTAACCCACATCTTTACAGAAACCCTCACTGCAAGTGCACAATGTTGCTTTGGAACAGGCTTCCTGTCTGGGACCATATGAAATTGTGGCACCTTGCTTCATATGGAGTGACAATAAGGAATATGATTACTGTGTGAAAGAATCTAAAAATATTCTTATAATGCCATAAGTGAAGTCTATAGAAAGCGTGACAGTGTAAAACGGCGCGATTGGGGTGGGGGTGGGGTAGCACGATAACTCGTGCAAATAAACATGAAAATTGTTAACAAAATATAACTCACGTCTTAACCTTAAGTCGGCCAGGCGTAAAATTATTCCCAGTTAGCTCAAACAAGACAAACAAAGGAATGAAGTCTCTTTAGGTTCATGTGAGGTTACAGTGATCTCCCCTTGCCAATATGGCGACTTAACTTTTGACGTTGGTGATTTTCTACATGTTTGTTTTTAGAATCCAGTCAGACAGTGAGACCACACTGCTGCCTTGCAGGTAGGCTGGGGACAGTCAAAGGCTAAGGAAGGCAACCCCACATAAATGCCCGTTGAAATCGGATGTACTAGGCCACAAGCCTAACGAAACAGTACAGCGTACACCGCTCCATTATGACGTCATTACATAGAAAGCAAATAGTCAATAACTCCGTAGCGTTCCGCTGGACTACACAGAGTCAAAAGGCTAGAATTACTGACAAAGCTCAGAAAACACTCAGCATTCTGCAGTGGAATGCGGAAGGAGTTCGCAACAAGAAAGTGCACATGGCCGACGCCAGCTCCTTTCGTGGAAAAGCTTTACGGGGATTCAAATAGCCTCAAACTGACTACTGCTTTCTTTGATAACATGCAAGTGGACGTCAGAGTGTACGAAGAAGAAGAAGGTTCATGTGAGAATCCTTAGCAGAGTAAACCGGAAAAAACAAACAGTTTAACTAGAATGTAACAACGACATGCAGTGAGAAGTTATTTTAATGTCCCGCTTATTCCTCAGAATCTCTGGGGAGAAAAAGAAAGCATAACAAAGCGACTGATATCTCAGGCTTGTGGAATCGATGACAAGAATCAGACAAGAGCCAGTGGAATATGAGATAAGAAGGTGATGCTGGATATGGATGAAAAACACGCTGTGGAAATTTGTTGATAGCATTAATGGGTTCTCTTTGTGCTGGATTCCCCAGGGTAAGAAAGATTGAGAGAGACCAAGGAACGAATGGAGAAGAGGACTGGTAGAAAGACATGAATGTGACGAAGACATGAAAAGACTTTGAGTTGATGGCACAGGACAGGAAGACTTGGTATAAGTTTGTAGAAGGTCTATGTCACGTGACAGGAAGACTTGGTATAAGTTTGTTGAAGGTCTATGTCACGTGACAGGAAGACTTGGTATAAGTTTGTTGAAGGTCTATGTCACGTGACAGGAAGACTTGGCATAAGTTTGTTGAAGGCTTATGCTTCTTGGGCAGCTGAAGGGTGATAATGTCGGGCCGATGCTCATACCTCAGGCGTGTCGCTAGAAGCGGGTCTTTGGCAAGCTCATCATATAAGACAAAATGCTAAAGAAGCCACAGCTGCAAGAGCATATGGATGCTTTGATGCAGACTTCCTGCAAGAGGAATACTTGTTGAAAAAAAGCTCTTAAGAAATAAACATATTTTTCCATACAGTAATATTGCACGTACTTCAATCTAACCTGCTCTAATTGTTCTCATGAAGCTAAGCGCTCCACACTGAGCGAAAAGAGAATCAAAGTTTTTAGACTAAGGACTCATTCAGTACACTAGTAAGGTTCGTTATCTCACTCTTGATGTCATTAGTACATATGTTCGGGAAACCATTTTCATTATTTTGGCATCCGTCTTCTTCCATGTGTCACGAAATATGTTCGTTCTCTTGTTCTGGTCTTCAATTCTCTCCGGCATTTTTGCTCTACTATTCCGTTTACGTTCTAATGCTTCCAGTATTCATTGTTTACGCTCTCCTCAACCAAGGTTATCTTGTCATATCTTGCTACACCTCTCACGACCGACCTCTCTCTCCTTGTTATTTTCTTCTTTGTTATCGGCGACGCTTAGTGAAGGGGTGAATTTGCCACTTTGACTTTTCGCTTATCGCCAGCTCCAGACGGATTAAGAGTCTATACTGAGGGACATTCTTATTGTTAACCCAGAATATTTATCGGGGAAGATACACGAAACAATGTTGTCGCACGATAAGGTGCTAGTTTGCAAACGTGACAAGCCCAAATACACGGTCTATTTTATTGGGATGTAACAGGATAACAATATTGGTAAAAATTAAGACACGGGCAGTTGGGTAATACTTCTGGCAGAAGAAATTAGTTGTGATAATCAACTACCAGAAAGTAACATATTGCAGGAGATTATAATGTTAGATCTATGAAATAGCGAGTTTAGAAACATGACAGGCGAAACGGAAGAAGCAAGGACGTATATGGTTATGGAGTTCGAAACTCAGATCTTACGTTGCCATGTAAAAATGATCTACATGACAGGAACGGGGACATATACCGTTATCAAAATCAGATTTGTGGACTACGAAAAGGCATTTGATAGTGTAGACAGAGAATCACTTTGGAAATTGATGAGGCATTATGGAGTTCCCCTGAAGATCATTAATTTAATAAAGAAAACATATGAAGACATGACATGCAAAGTTCTTCACGAAGGACAGCTTACAGAACCGTTTGGGATAAGAACAGGAGTGCGACAGGGATGCCTCTTGTCTCCATTTCTTTTCTTACTAGCAATAGACTGGGTTATGAGATCATCGACAACACACAACAGAAATGGAATCCAGTGGACACTGACTAAGCAGTTGGATGATCTGGATTTTGCTGATGACTTGGCTCTTCTGTCCCATAACCGTAATCAGATGCAGGACAAATTGAAAACACTGGATGAGAGGTCACAGCAATTGGGTTTGAAAATACACAGAGAAAAGACAAAAATAATGAGAATAAATGCAGGTAATGATAACAGGGTTGAACTTGAAGAAACACCAATACAAGATGTAGATTCGTACACATATCTTGGCAGTAATATAGATAAAGTTGGAGGGACAGACAACGATATCAAAATAAGAATACAAAAGGCAAGAGGAGCTTTCATTGCATTGGGAAATATATGGAGATCAAGAGAAATGAAATCGGATCCAACACGAAAATAAGAATCTTCAACTCAAATGTGAAGTCAGTCCTATTGTATGGCTGTGAGACATGGAGAACAACAAAGACAACAACCAAAAAGCTACAGACTTTCATAAATGGGTGCTTGCGTAGAATAGAGGGATTAAAATGGTATGACAAGGTTACCAACGTGGAACTGATGACAAGAACTAGACAAGTGCCAGTGGAACAAGAGATGAAAAGAAGACGATGGCGATGGATAGGACACACACTGAGGAAACCGGTTGATAGCATTACAAGGCAGTCCTTGTTCTGGAACCCCCAGGGCAAGAGAGGCAGAGGTAGACCAAGAAGCACATGGAGAAGAGAGCTGGAAACAGAGGTGAAGATGATGAGGAGAACGTGGAAAGAACTTGAGATGATGGCACGTGACAGGAGGACTTGGCATGTGTTTGTTGAAGGCCTATGCTCCTTTGGGAGTGGAGGGTTATGAATGAATATGAATGAAAATCAGAAACTTATTTGCAAAAGGTTTGGCATTTGCGATGGTAAGATAGACAGCCCCTGATTGGACCTCTCCTCAAAGTAGCAACCTGAGAGCGTAGGCGGAAATTTTTGCTTATGTGATAAATTTAACCGTGATACAAAGTTAAAATATCTCCAAAGATAAAATGTAGGGATACAAATAATGCGTAAGCTACTAGAAGACATGATCGCCCATGCCGCGGGTCACTATCCGCCATGGAAATTAACTTGTTAGACGTGAAGGCAAAACGTTTACCCTTGGGACGGGATGAGAACGGAGATCAAAAAGAAAAATATGACTGAACACGTGCTTGAAACTACCAAGGCTAAAAAGACGCAATTGGTGGGGAAAGGAAAAAAATTCACGTCCCCAAATTGACACAAGGTAAAGAAATTGACAAAAGGGACCTTAGTTATTATACGCAACAGTCATTTCTTGGACGCTTTTACGATACTTAGTCCTTTTATTTGAATTCAGCGGCAAACGCATTACAGAAGATGCTCGAACATATTTCAAAAAAACAACTAACCTTGGAAAAGTAACTTTTTCTTAATAATAATGTTAGGAATATAAAACCTAGCTGGCCGGATGGCCCATCTTGAGCAGAGAAATAATATGCTTTCATTTATACAGACGGATAGATAATAGTGAAGATTTTGACAAAAGACTGTGTTGTTCATATCAGCGAGCGACTGCATTGAAACAAAAAAATGTCACTAATTTTCAAAAAATTGCGGCCTTGAGACTCAAGTGCTAAAATCTAGATGAATGAAGGAGAGGGGGAATTAGTGGAAAGTTGTGGCTAAAAATAACTCTAGAGGCAGATTCGTGTAGGAAATGCATGTATAAACAAGTGTGTTTTTGTAAAAAACGCAAGTAGAGACAGACGGACCAACAGACAATAATACATACTTGACTGAGGTATGACTGAATTGACTTTTGGTAGGAGGTTTGAAATTTGAAAAGGAAAAAAGGCGGTGATTGGCCACAGATAAACATATTATCGGCGCTCAGACGCGCATTTTTGCTATTCATCATAAGTTGTCCAGTAGTAGACACAGTAATTATTCAGTAGAGACACATTAATTCTTCATTGGTGTACCCAGAAGCTAATATAACCATACTAGAGCAAGCTCTCAGTGTTCTGCTATTCTGTGTTCTCTATTCATAATTCTGGTAAGACTGAAAGTATTTCTTTGTATATTTTAATATTGTTTAATGTTTCGAGTGATTTGATACTGCCATATCAAAATCTATCCCTTACAACAAGTAAGGATTCGCTCTAGACCCCCAGCCCCAGTTCAGGGTCTAGAGAAAAACAAAATACATAAACGCCAGCAAGGATTATAAAGGGCGGATCAAGTGTTGAGATCAGTGGAACATATCACCTATCCTATTCAATGGCAGGAAGCTAATGAACATATTTCAGAATAGGTAGTCTTGGGGAACTTATACTATGTGAAACCAACTTGGTAAGATGTGCTGTATGGTCAGAGAGATCTGACCCCGTCTATGTGGTGTTGTTGTGTAGTGTTGTGTGTAGAAGTGGCTCAGGAGGTAGAGTTCTGACACATGACCCAATACTTTTATTTCAGAACTGTGAGTTTTTTATTTGGCACCAAAGTGATGTCAAATGCTGTGTTGTAAAATACAAGTGAGGACCCGTGCAGTCTAATATTTTGGCAGAGCAGCCTATATTGCCCCCAAGCACGGAGAGGTGGGGCCACCAGATTCCAGCACCAGAACTACTCAGTCAAGATACGTGAGCGTCTGGCCTGCTGGACATTCACCAACTTATTTTCTAACTAACACCCAACTATATTCCCATCAACTAGAACATACCATGTTGGGAAATAAACTTGTATTCCTCCCATCAGTAAATGGACAATGTTTGGTAGTCATAGACTGGGAGTGATGAAGCCACCCCAACAGCACATCCATTAATCGTTCTCCCAGATAAATTACAAATATAAACAGTAGTAATATTAACTAGTCTTGTAAAATACATATGTACACACCTTTCATTTATTATGCCATATATTCATGCATTTTATTCATAATTTCAAAATCTTTCATATGTTCTGACCAAAATAAAACCTTGGTTCAGAACAAATAAACTTAAAGAAAATTTAATATCAAAATTATAAACAGCTTGAGTTAGTTCAGTGTGTTATAAATTCTATTAATATTATTAGACTTATTAAATATCTGTGTGTGTGTGTGTGTGTGTGTATGTAATCTACCACAACACATTCCATATCAGTACCCTAGATTTTTAACGTAGCCACATTCATTAGTAAAAAAAGATATGTGTGAGGTCGTAAGTGGTAGCAAGAAGGGCCTTCTGTAAATTCACAGCTACATTTATCTCAGGAGCCTTCACAGCTGACCTCATGCATCACACTAGGTAATATCACAACCATACAGTACCATCAAATCCACTACATATATTGGGGTCTCTTGTCCAGGGATAATTAGCTTAGCAGTAATATTAGGATCTCCTGGTGGGAGAATTAAATTAGGGGAACACATTGTAAAAATTAAAAGTGTCCCTTAAAATTAAAAGTGAAATTAAAAGTTGGTGAATCTTCACAGCCAGTGGTAATTAATTAGTTAACTGGCTAATTAGAATTACTTTAGACTATAGTAATTAGAATTACTTTAGTGGTTGGAAATTTTACCTTGATCATTGTATTTTGTGTGATGGCGGAGCTAGCTAAGTTCAGATCAGCTGCTGTGCTAACGGCAAAGGATATGGGAATGGATGGTCAGGGTTTAATTCAATATGTAACGGCTGAATGTGATAAGTATATTGAACGGGAAGAAAGAAGATTAGAAAAAGAGGCTGAAAGAAAATTAGAGTCTGAAAGATTAGCTGAAGAGAAGAGGCTACAAATTGAGGCTGAGACTAAGTGGCTGCAGATTGAGGCTGACAAAGAGGCTAAAGCATTAGAGGCAGAAGAAAAACGACAGCAAAGGGAGGCAGAAGATAAAAAGGCCGAAAGGGAGGCAGAAGAAAAAAGATTGACTGCCGAAAGGGAGGCAGCAGATAAAAAGGCCGAAAGGGAGGCAGAAGATAGAAGGTTGCAAAGGGAGCACGAATTACGACTAAGGGAGCTGGAGTTACAAGGCCAGGCTCCTGAAAATGGTGCCAGCCCTTTTGCCTCAGATGCTACGCCCAGTCTGGGAGCCTCAACATCAGCTATGGGGTTTCATTTAGACCATTTTGTTGAAAAAGACGATGACATCGAGGGGTACCTCGGACGTTTTGAGTTATTAGCTACTACATATGGGTTAGAGAGAGAGAGGTGGAGTTTAAAGTTATCACAGGGACTGAGAGGTACTTCTTATGAAGTCTTCGCAAAAATGAACAGAGAAGACCAAGACAATTATGACATGTTAAAGCAGGCTTTGTTATTGAGGTACGAAAAAAAAATGGTGAATTTTATCGTAAGAAATTTAGAAATGCCAAACTGTTGTCTGGGGAGACATACCACCAATTCTCTGCCAGACTGGAAACCTATTTGGAGAAATGGACGGCTCTGGGGAAGACCCAAGATCTTAAGGAGATGATCATGATAGAGCAATTGAGAGAGTCCATGGCTCCAGACATGAGAAAATTTCTCATGGAACAAGGTGCAGAGAAGTTGGGGGAGGTTTTAAATGTCGCTGAGAGGTATCAGGCAGCCCAGGCAGAGGTAAGTGGCTCTAAAAAGAAGCACATAGAAACTTTTAAAGCTCCACAGCCATTTAATAAATTTGAAAATAGAGAACAGTGTAATAAGGGCAGGACAAACTTTGAACGGCCAAGAAATGACTATCGAGACAGAAACTCACAGTTCAATGACCAAAAATCCAATGAAAGAAAACCGTTTAACCAAGGAAAAAGATGGTGTAAATGGTGCAAGAAAGATAACCATAACACCGAATTTTGTAGAAGGAAACCTTCAAACATTGCTGCAATGAAGTCGGGGACTCAAAGATTAAAGGTTAATCCTAATGGACAGCAGGAACCTTATCACCCCCCAGTTTGTGAGGATGTTATTTGTAATGGGGTCACCATAAGGTGCCTTTATGATACAGGTTTGGATTATGATTCAGTTGTGAAGTCTAGCCTAGTGGACCCAAGTCAGTATACCACAGAAACAGTGGAAATACAAGGGGCGACTAAGGACATACCACTCATGACACTTCCCATCGCAAGGATAACGGTGAAAACTCGCTATGTGGAAGGAGAAATCAGAGCAGCAGTGATAGATGAACCAATCTACCCTCTGATATTGGGGTGTAGATACGTCTTCTTGGGGAATCCCGAGAGACCTGTGACTCATGGCGACAGTGCAGACCAGGTCACAGAAGAAGGAGGAAGAAGGTGAACCTATAAATGCTCATCCAGAGGAGATGAGGAAGGCGCAGGCTGAGGATAGGACACTCAAGCCATGTTTTAAAAAATTGCCCAAATGCCACACACCTCCGAGCAAGGGGGAATATTTTATGAAGAACAGATTGCTATATAGGAAGACAGGAACTAGATCCACTGGTCACGGACAGTTGGTTCTTCCCAAGGTATATAGGGCAAATTTAATAAGGAGCTTACATGTTGGAAAAGATGGGGACCATGAAAAAGTCGGTACCATCTGCCAAAAAGTTGCTCGCAAATACTATTGGCCCGACGTAAATGTCGATATTGAAAACTTTGTAGAAGCATGTGGCATATTTCATGAGGGAACACCCACAAAGGGAAAATATGTGCAGGACCTAGAAACGCCACGGGGCAAAATTAGGCCTGGAAGGAAAACTAATTATACTCAGGTAGACAAAGTGCAATGGGAGCCCCCTTTTCACACCCAGTCTTCACTTGAATGGATTAACATGGCCACTATGCGACGAGTACAAAGAGTAAATTTTACCCAGGATAAGATGACAATCCCTCGGTCAGACTTATATAAACTGGAAGAACAGAAAAGAGAGCGAAGATCTCTCATAAGCAATCTAAAGTGGGGAGACAAACCCAAGAAAAAAATTGGTAGTGGTCGATTTGTGAGTGATGATTCTAGGAAGAAAAGTCCTCACTATAGTGCTTCTAATGGACGGGACCAGACGGGTTCCATGAAAAATACGTATGATAAATTAAAAATCCAGATGTAGCGCTATTAAGGACCTGGACAGATGAGAAGGCGGAAGAGACTGTTACCTCATCTTATCAATACGTGAACGAACTGACCACTCGTTTGAAAGCTGGATGGAAACTGGCAAATGATAATTTGAAACAAGCCAGGAAGAAACATGCAGCATATTTTAATAGGAAGGCAAAGGACAGAGAACTAGCTGTGGGAGAGAAGGTGCTGCTTCTACTACCCGGCAGCCAGAATAAATTACAAATTGGATGGCAAGGTCCATATACGGTTCTAGAGAAGGTGTCTAGAACAAACTATAAAATTGACAAAAAGGGGAAGGAGAAAGTTTATCATGTAAACCTGTTAAAGAAGTATCTGGACAGACCACTCCAGGAAAGCACCCCCTTACTGACCTTGGCTATCGCAACTCAAATGCAAAAGGAACCACTCACCTCACATGAATACCCATTACATCCTTGTGAAACAGCAGCACAGGTAAAAGTCAGTAAGCACCTGACTAAAAATCAGAGGGAGAGAGTTCAACAGGTTCTAGAGGAACATACAGATGTATTAACAGATAAACCAGGCCATACAAATTTGCTACAGTATGACATGAAACTGGTAGACTCAAACCCAATCTGTATGAGAGCCTATTCTATTCCGTTCGCGAAGGAGAAGGCATTGAAGGAAGAAATAGATTATTTGTTGAAGGAGGGGATTATTTCACACAGTGAATCATCTTTTAGCTCCAGTGTCGTTTTGTTGAGGAAACCGTCTGGGGAACACCGACTGTGCATAGATTACAGGAAACTGAATGCTGTCACAGAAGGACAAGTGGATC
Organism: Oreohelix idahoensis; assembly: GCA_024509875.1. Lineage (NCBI taxonomy): Eukaryota > Metazoa > Mollusca > Gastropoda > Stylommatophora > Oreohelicidae > Oreohelix > Oreohelix idahoensis. The sequence continues at coordinate 385,439 of JAMPIV010005594.1, read as the reverse complement.
CATTACCAGAAACAAAACAGTTATTTGCCAGATTAAACAAGGCAAAATACTTTTCAAAGGTGGACCTTAGTAAAGGCTATTACCAGATTCCAGTGAAGCCTGAAGTGAGACCTTATTTAGCATTTAGCACATCGGAAGGACATTATGAATTCAACATGCTACCATTCGGACTGAAAAATGCTCCGAGTGTATTTTCAAGGATGATGCGCAAATTGTTGGATCCCCTGAATAACCCATGTATCACGAATTTCATGGATGATATTCTCGTCGCCACAGAGACATTTGAAGAACACACTGACGCTCTAAAAATGTTATTTAATAGGCTTTGGGAGGCGAACTTAACTGCTAGGCCAACAAAATGTTGTATTGGATGCAAAGAGTTGGAATTCTTGGGACACACTGTATATCAGAGTAACATGACCCCTGACCCCAAGAACTTGGAAAAACTGCAGAGAGCACCTAGACCACAAACAAAAAAGGACGTGCGATCATTCGTGTCGTTATGCGGATTTTATCAAAAATACATCAACAATTTTAACTCTATTTGTGCTCCTCTGACTGATCTGACTCGCAAGGGACTTCCAGATAAAATTATTTGGACTGCGCAAAGTGAATTAGCGTTCCAAGACTTAAAGGAAAAACTCACTAGCAAGCCTATTCTCAAACTGCCTGATTTGACACAGAACTTTGTCGTAAGAACAGATGCAAGTAATGTAGGACTCGGGGCGGCTTTGTTGCAAAGATCATCTTCACCTGATGGGGAATTGAACCCAGTCGCTTATGCAAGCCGCAAATTGAATAAGGCGGAACAAGGATATTCCACAATCGAAAAAGAATGTTTAGCGTTAATCTGGGCAATAAAGAAGTTTCAAATCTATCTGTATGGTAGGACTTTTGTGGTCCAGACGGATCATCAGCCCCTCGTATTCTTATCTCAGGCTAAGCATGAAAACGCAAGATTGCTGAGGTGGTCTTTATTGCTTCAACCTTATCAGTTTAGTATCCAATATATCCCAGGCAAATTGAATGTCGGTGCAGATTTCCTCAGTCGGCACCCCTGTGATCAAAATTAGAGTAGTGGCAGGCGTGAGGAGTAATTTTATCTATGTGTATCACTGGTTTGGAACTTGCCGTAGGCATGTTTTCAAGTGGGGAGATGTGTGATAAATTTAACCGTGATACAACGTTAAAATATCTCCAAAGATAAAATGTAGGGATAAAAATAATGCGTAAGCTACTAGAAGACATGATCGCCCATGCCGCGGGTCACTACCCGCCATGGAAATTAACTTGTTAGACGTGAAGGCAAAACGTTTACCCTTGGGACGGGATGAGAACGGAGATCAAAAAGAAAATATGACTGAACACGTGCTTGAAACTAGCAAGGCTAAAAAGACGCAATTGGTGGGGAAAGGAAAAAAATTCACGTCCCCAAGTTGACACAAGGTAAAGAAATTGACAAAAGGGACCTTAGCTATTATACGCAACAGTCATTTCTTGGACGCTTTTGCGATACTTAGTCCTTTTATTTGAATTCAGCGGCAAACGCATTACAGAAGATGCTCGAACATATTTCAAAAAAACAACTAACCTTGAAAAGTAACTTTTTCTTAATAATAATGTTAGGAATATAAAACCTAGCTGGCCGGATGGCCCATCTTGAGCAGAGAAATAATATGCTTTCATTTATACAGACGGATAGATAATAATGAAGATATTGACAAAAGACTGTGTTGTTCATATCAGCGAGCGACTGCATTGAAACAAAAAAATGTCACTAATTTTCAAAAAAATTGCGGCCTTGAGACTCAAGTGCTAAAATCTAGATGAATGAAGGAGAGGGGGAATTAGTGGAAAGTTGTGGCTAAAAATAACTCTAGAGGCAGATTCGTGTAGGAAATGCATGTATAAACAAGTGTGTTTTTGTAAAAAACGCAAGTAGAGACAGACGGACCAACAGACAATAATACATACTTGACTGAGGTATGACTGAATTGACTTTTGGTAGGAGGTTTGAAATTTGAAAAGGAAAAAAGGCGGTGATTGGCCACAGATAAACATATTATCGACGCTCAGACGCGCATTTTTGCCATTCATCATAAGTTGTCCAGTAGTAGACACAGTAATTCTTCAGTGGTGTGATTCCCAGAAGCTAATTGCAATATTTAGAGGGACGCCATACTAGAGCCAGCAGCTCAGCTGAGTTTTGCTTGCATATAACTGTGTTCTCTATTCATAATTCTGGTAAGACTGAAAGTATTTCTTTGTATATTTTAATATTGTTTAATGTTTCGAGTGATTTGATACTTACTTACTTACTTACTTAGTCGTTCCCCTTCTACCGTGAGGTGTAGAGGTTTGGAAGAGAGAGCGCCAGACTATTCTATCGGCTGTCTTCCTCCTGGCCTGGTTCCATTCTAGTCCTCGGTCCTTTAAAGATTGTCTAATGTTGTCCTCCCAGCGGACTCTGGGTCGTCCTCGGGGTCTGGATCCTTGGCTCTTTGTTTCCCATGCTTGTCGTGGTAGCCGATCTTCTCCCATTCTGCAGACATGGCCAAACCATCTTAGTTGGGACTGTTCTACTTGGGTCTGTAGGGGGTGGCATTTTAGGCCTTGACGTATCGTCTGGTTGCGTACCATGTCTCTTCTTGTTACTTCAACCACCTTCCTCAGATACCTCATTTCTGAGGTTTGGATCTGGCTTTTATGGGTTGTAGTCATTGCCCATGACTCGCATCCATATGTCAAGACTGGGACATAGGTGGAGCGGTATACAGCCATCTTCGTTTTCTTACCAACCTCTCTCTTGCTGAGGAATTCTCGATTTATGGCCTGAAAAAGTCTCCCAGCTGCTGCTTTTCGAGTGGCCAACTCTTCTTTGATGCCTCCCTTTCGGTCTATAATAGCTCCGAGGTATTTAAAGTGGTCGACCTGCTCCAGGACCTGTTCTCCCAGCTTAATCTGATGTCTTCTTTCTTCTCGTGATATCACCATGGATTTTGTTTTAGAGCTGCTTATGACCATCCCTCTCTTCTCCAGCTCTTCCTTTCAGACTTGCAGGTTGGATTGGAGATGTGCCTCTGATTTAGCAATCAGGGCAACATCATCAGCAAATGCCAGCTCTGAAATATAGACCTGTCTCATCTTCCAGTACCCCACTGAATACTTTCTTGTTCTCTCCTTACATGCCTTGATGACATCGTCCATAAGGAGTATGAAGAGGTAAGGTGATAGGATATCACCTTGTCTTACACCAGTGGTGGTCCTGAACTCTTCTGACTTGTGGTTTGCTGTCCTCACATAATTTCTGCAAGACTTGTAGAAGCTCTGTATAGCATGAATCAGAGGTGCTGGAATATTCTTCCTTGCCAAACAGTCCCAAAGTTTGCTCCAAGGGACCCTGTCAAACGCCTTTTCCAGATCTATGAAACAAAGATGGATCTCTCTCTCTTATACTCAAGGGCCTTTTCACTCAGCTGTCTGAGTGTGAAGATTAGGTCTTGAGTACTTCGGTTTGCTCGGAATCCGCACTGGACCTCATCCAATTGTGGCTCAGCTAGGCGTCGGAGTCTCTGCTCTAGGATTCTAGAGTAGATTTTTCCAGGGACACTGAGAAGGGATATGCCTCTATGGTTTCCACACTGTCGATTGTCACCCTTTTTGAAAATTGGTGTTATGATGGCGATCTCCCAATCCTTTGGTATGGTCTTGTTGCACCATGCTGCCTGTAGGACCCTTAGGAGTAACAGGTCGCCTGATGCTCCCATGTACTTAACCATTTCTGGTGTTATACCATCATGCCCTGCTGCTTTGCCCATCTTGATTTTCTCCAGTGCTGCCTTCAGTTCTTCCATCTTTATGTCATCTTCATCACCATTGGTTTCCTCTTCTGTGCTAGTGGTTATCATTTCTGATGTTTGACCTTGCTCACCATCAAGGAGTTCTGAGAAATATTCTTTCCATCTTTCCATTACTTCCTTCGGGGCAGTAAGCAATTTGCCTTGCTTGTCCTTTATAAATTTGAGAGGGCATTGTTTTTCCTTCCTCATGTTCTTTAGGGTCTTATAGAACAATTTTCTGGTTTTCTTGTGCATCTTTTTCTAGCTTTTCTCCAAATTCTTCCCAGGACTTCTGTTTTGCTGCTAGCACTTTGTTCTTTACTTCTGTTCTGAGTGTCACATATTCTCTATATTTTTCCATTTGTCCTGTTGTGTTTTTAGCTCCTAAGTATTGTTTCCATGCCATTTTCTTCTCTCTTATTTTCTCTTTGACTTCCTCTGTCCACCAAGGTGTCCTCTTTCTCTGGTTCCCAAGTCGGACTTCACCACATGCTTCTGCAGCAGCTGTCTTTATGATATCCTTGAATTTAATCCAGAGGGTTTCCAAGTCATCAGGTTGTTCTTCTGTGTTGCTCACCGCTGCAGCAATAAGCCCCTGATATCTGGTCTTAATTTCTGGCTCTCTCAGCTTGTAGGTCCTAATGCTCATTTCTCCTGCTCGTTTACTTGGTTTCTTGCGTGATGTTGAGCAGTTCCTAGGCTGAGCAACTCTTTCAGTTGTTCGTTTGATTGTTAGCAGGTAGTGATCACTTCCAATCTCTGGCCCCCTCCAGACTCTTGCATCTCGGACATATTTTAATGAGCTTCTCCGAACAATGGCATAGTCGATCACTGACTTCTCATTCTTTGTTGGTTCACATCTAGTGTATGCATGTATGCGCTTATGGGGGAACTTTGTGTTTGTAATGATCAGATTCTGCTCACTGCAGAATCTAAGGAGTCGCTTTCCATTGTCATTGAGAGTATCTTCTCCATATCTTCCGATAACTCCACTCCATCTAGCATGGTCATTTCCAACTCTGGCATTAAAATCTCCGAGCATGATAACTTCATCTAGGCAGTCATCCACTGTCCTTTGAAGCAGCTCGAAGAATTCCTCCTTGACCTCTGCTCTCTCATCCTCATTTGGCCCATACACTATGACCAGGTTGACTATGGTTTCTCCTTCTTTTAGTTTCACAACCATAATGCGCTCTGAGACAAAGTTCCACCCCTTGATACTATCTTTTTGATTTTGGGCCACAATGCAACCCACACCCCCTTTAGCTCTTTCGGATATGGGTACACCACTGTAGAGCAGCGTGTTGCCATTGAGATCCATGACTCCTTGTCCTTTTTTCTTTGTTTCCGTAATAGCCAGGATTTCTAGTTTTGCTTTCCTCATCTCTTCCACCAGCTCCTCTTCCTTCCCATTTATACTTCTTGTGTTCCATGTTCCATAAGTCGTAGTCCGTAGTCCGTTCCAGTTCGTCGCCTTTAGAATCAGTCCGGTTTTCTCTCTTTTGTTACTCGTAATCGTGGTTTAAAGCAAACAGGTGATTGGCCTGTTGAGCCTTTGCATGGTGGAGGGGCTGCCTCCTTACGGCCTCCATGCAGGCCGCCCTCCTCCTTTTTCATCCGCGCTTGGGACCGGCATTGGCGGAGTTATGATTTGATACTGCCATATCAAAATCTATCCCTTACAACAAGTAAGGATTCGCTCTAGACCCCCAGCCCCAGTTCAGGGTCTAGAGACAAACAAAATACATAAACGCCAGCAAGGATTATGAAGGGCGGATCAAGTGTTGAGATCAGTGGAACATATCACCTATCCTATTCAATGGCAGGAAGCTAATGAACATATTTCAGAATAGGTAGTCTTGGGGAACTTATACTATGTGAAACCAACTTGGTAAGATGTGCTGTATGGTCAGAGAGATCTGACCCCGTCTATGTGGTGTTGTTGTGTAGTGTTGTGTGTAGAAGTGGCTCAGGAGGTAGAGTTCTGACACATGACCCAATACTTTTATTTCAGAACTGTGAGTTTTTTATTTGGCACCAAAGTGGTGTCAAAAGCTGTGTTGTAAAATACAAGAGAGGACCCGTGCAGTCTAATATTTTGGCAGAGCAGCCTATATTGCCCCCAAGCACGGAGAGGTGGGGCCACCAGATTCCAGCACCAGAACTACTCAGTCAAGATACGTGAGCGTCTGGCCTGCTGGACATTCACCAACTTATTTTCTAACTAACACTTAACTATATTCCCATCAACTAGAACATACCATGTTGGGAAATAAACTTGTATTCCTCCCATCAGTAAATGGACAATGTTTGGTAGTCATAGACTGGGAGTGATGAAGCCACCCCAACAGCACATCCATTAATCGTTCTCCCAGATAAATTACAAATATAAACAGTAGTAATATTAACTAGTCTTGTAAAATACATATGTACACACCTTTCATTTATTATGCCATATATTCATGCATTTCATTCATAATTTCAAAATCTTTCATATGTTCTGACCAAAATAAAACCTTGGTTCAGAACAAATAAACTTAAAGAAAATTTAATATCAAAATTATAAACAGCTTGAGTTAGTTCAGTGTGTTATAAATTCTATTAATATTATTAGACTTATTAAATATCTGTGTGTGTGTGTGTATGTAATCTACCACAACACATTCCATATCAGTACCCTAGATTTTTAACGTAGCCACATTCATTAGTAAAAAAAGATATGTGTGAGGTCGTAAGTGGTAGCAAGAAGGGCCTTCTGTAAATTCACAGCTACATTTATCTCAGGAGCCTTCACAGCTGACCTCATGCATCACACTAGGTAATATCACAACCATACAGTACCATCAAATCCACTACAGCTTACATGCTACAGCGTTGTAAGACTACTTCATTGACTAACAATTTCGCAAATAAGGAATCATAGACAGCTAGGAACACGGCGTATTAGGACTCAAATATAGGACAGGCCAGAGGACTGAACGTGAATTCTAAGATTAGAAGAGAGTAACTCCAGAGACATCACTTTGTGCATTAAGTTCTAGGATACTACATCAAGTACACACAGTTAGACACCTAACTCATCTGAAAGAGACGGCATTTTAAATCAATTGCCCAACAATATTCGGACATTTCCTGTGCAAAATATCAGTGGTCATCCCAGAACTTCAGGATAAGTTATAATGTGTATATTTTATCATTTTATATTTGCATTTTGACATGTATAATTTGTTTGTGGATGTACAGTGGTACATCAGGCTGGCAACCTCATCAATGTAAATAACTTGACACATGAGACACCACTATTCACTATTGAGTGAAATGTATGTCTTCACCTGTATGACTCATGTTGTTTTAAATACAAAACCAGATAGAGCTATTAGATTACAATTTTGCTGAATCAGATTCAGTTGGGGGCTCAAAAATATTTCCGCACAGAAAGGGCGGGAAAATCATACGTTCAAGACAGCTTAGACGATCAGTTTGATACTGCAAGATGAGACAGGTCTGTATGTTAGAGCTGGCATTTGCTGTCTGTGTTGTTCTGATTGCTAAATCAAAGGCACATCTTCAATCCAAACTGAAAGTCTGGAAGGAAGAGCTGGAGAAGAGAGGGATGGTGATCAGTAGCCCCAAAACAAAAACTATGGTGATATCACGAGAGGGAAAAGGCATCAAATTATCCTCGGAGAACAGGTCCTGGAATAGATCGACCACTCTAAATACCTTAGGGTTGTCATAGACTGGAAGGGAGGCATCAAAGAAGAGTTGGTTACCCAAAGGAACAGTAGCTGGGAGACTTTTCAAGCTATTCCTTAGCAGAACAGAAATTGGCAAGAAGACGAAGATGACTGTATACCGCTCCACCTATGTTCCAATCTTGACTTATGGATGTGAGTTATGGACAATTAATACAACCCACAAAATCCAGCTCTATGAGGTATCTGAGGAAGGTGGTTGAAGTAACACGAAGAAACATGGTCCGCAACCAGACGATACTTCGGAGTGGTTAAGAGGTAAGGCGTCTGCCTCGAATTCTAGAGGTACCAGGTTCGATTCCCAGTTGAAGGGAATATATATTTTGGAAAAAAATTTTCAGAACCAGTGGTCCTAATAATGCCATATTCCCCCCTGGTCTCCTGGGTAGTGAGATCGGATGCTTAGCCTTCTCGGATAAGGGCGACAAAATAGGAGGTCCCATGTGCACGTTACGCACGTTAAGAATCCCACGGGAGTTGGAAATCGTAAAGAGTAGGCCTATCAGGCCGCTGCCCTGGCAAAATTTAAAAATTAGAAACCTACCTACCACAAAAATATTTATAGAATGTGTGATTCCTATATACATACATTAGGATTCTCGCCGGTGCTACGGAGTTCGTGCACTGTGCTGAGATCCTCCTTGTATGATCTAAGGGAAGAGATCGGAGCACTGATGGAGTAGTCCGTGTGCAGTGAAGATAGTCTTTAAAACCTAACCAAACCAAACCAAGTTATTAAAGTTTAAAACTGCATAAGGACTTTTGTGGCACTCATTATAAATCGGTAAAATGAACAACTAAATATAAATATATATATATATATATATATATATATATATATATATATATATATATATATATATATATATATATATATATATATATATGATTTATTTATAATAATAATAAAAACATTAGTACAGTACTTTGTAGACCCGAGTGCAGAATCTCTTAGTGACTATTTCCGCAACGACGTAAGGAGAATACACAAAACAACTCAACCAGCAACAACATTTTTCGTTTATTATCGCACTTGTTTTCAGACGTGGATCATCTGGTTTACAACGGTAACGCGGCGCCACGGCAATATCATTTTAAAACATTACATCTCAAGATGGTCGTAGAAGTCATCCCTTAAGGATATAAACAAAATAATTTCATAATCTAAAACGTTATTGAAATGCGATCCATGTTTGAAAATCTTATGCTTGAAATATTAATATCTAATGAATGTCACATCCATTTTGTTGAGTAGGTTACCAAACTCGTATGCATTTTAAATGTTTTTACGAAAGATACTTAACACGATAACTATATTACTTCACACCAGAGAAGCTGTTAGTTATCAAATACACAATTTCATTACAGATGTTTTAAATGAAACTATGGGTTGAAGTGAACCACAGTGCGACTTGATCTACGATCTCGTACAATGTAATCCAAATAAGTCGTCTACATTGTTAGTGTTAGGACCAAGGTTAGCGTTAGCTTCAGGATTTTTAACCCTAACTCTTGCAACTTATAATTACGTCTCTTAATTCTTTCTAAACGCCGTATTGAAGAGAGACGCCCCAGTCTCAATCATTTCAACCGAAATTAAGATGTTTTTTTTTTTTTTTTAGTGACAGACTTTCATGGCGTCCCTTCGGAATGTCTCTTTTCTTTACCATCGTAATACGGTATCGCAAATAAATTTATATTAATTATTGTAACAACACAATCCTGTTAAGAAGACAACGCAGAAGACACTGATTTTCAAATAAGTTCCAGTAAAAGAATGAAAAACACGGACAACTTTCTCACCAATGGCAAGGTGAGATCATCTGTTTACTCACTCAGACTGAATAAGTGAAGAGTTCCAGCGCAAACAACCGTAAATCTGAAAATGCAGTCGTGTTATGCAAAGATGTCGAGAGCGATTCTCAACGAATCGGGACAATAACAACAAAGAAATGTCAGACTGTAACCAACCACGCGCCAGGCAAACTTGATTAGAATCGATACCAGAGGCGACCTCTTTTAACCGTCAACTAATTTTCATTCGCTGCAATGAGATCGGGTTATCATTTACGTAAAGTAAAGACGTAATCACGTTTTACTGATTTTGAATACTTGTACTGCAAAGCTCATCTGGTGCAAGTATATATATATATATATATATATATATATATATATATATATATATATATATATATATATATATATATATATATATATATATATATATATATATATATATATATATATATATATATATATATATATATATATATATATATATATATATATAAACTAGGGTTTCTATTTCGGGAATTCCCGGGGATTGTAAACAATTTTCATCAGTCAGGTCCCGGGAAAAAATTGGATGGGACCTGGGAAATTTTGAAAATTACTTTTATTAATAAAAATCTTAACAGATTTACGAAGCACACATCTTTTCTCGCTTGTTTACGCTTGGATTTTGTTTTGCCATGAATAAATCATGTTAAAACAAGAAACAATTCGCTGTTAATAGACGCTGTTCAGGTACAACAAGTTGCACACAATATTTTCCGATCTTTCTCTGTTTTCTGATTCCCATTGGGGGGGGGGGGGGAGAGAATTAGTTTAAGCTCTGAATGATAATTTAGCCGAAGAAATCTATGAAGCTCTTCTAAAAAGAATCAAAGAACGACGAGAGAAGAAAATTATTACCCTACTCAAGTACCTCCAAAATCCAGAGAGCGTAAACAGATAATAACATTGTCCCTTTTGTTCAGCAACTACCGTATATTCTTTCACAGAAGAATTAATAAGTAAATTCTTGGGCGACATGTCGTCATTGACAACGAAAACAAACGAAGATGAAGAATTGGATAAAACAAACAAAACCAGTGCCGTCTTAAGGCATGAGCACACTGGGCAGTGCCCAGGGGCCCCACGATTCTAGGGGCCTCATGCTGGGATGCTGCCATATTCTTCATAAGACATCATTTTTATTCCCGTGGGTGGGTAGGGCTGGTAGGGGCCCAGTGCATTGCGTTGCCCAGGGCTTACAATGCTGTTAAGACAGCCCTGAACAAAACTGATGATTGTTTATTAATGGAAATGGCCAAAGAAGACGATTACACTTTAAAATGAATAAAATGAATCACAGTAATCAGAAAACAGCTATCACTGCATTCAGAAATATATGAAGATTAAAACAAATCAGGTCCAAAACAAAAATCCGAATTTTCAATTCAATTTTATTTTAAAATAACATATTGCTTCGTTCTCGCGTGGCACGCCCCATTCAACCTAGACATAAGGTCCGCAGTAAATATTTGGATGCATGTCCAAATAACAAAAGTTCGTGTGGTCTGGTTTTCAGTTCAAAGGTCAAGTCAGCCCAAGTGTATGGCCATGAAACATGCAGAACAAAAAAAGCCAAAAGAGCTACAGACTTTCATAAATGGATAGTGGTTTGACAAGATGACTAATGTGGAGCTAATGACAAGATGACTAATGTGGAACTAATGACAAGATGACTAAAGTGGAGCTAATGATAAGATGACTAATGTGGAGCTAATGACAAGATGACTAATGTGCAGCAAATGACAAGATGACTAATGTGGAGCTAATGACAAGATCACTAATGTGGAGCTAATGACAAGATGACTAATGTGGAGCTAATGACAAGATGACTAATGTGGAGCTAATGACAAGATGACTAATGTGGAGCTAATGACAAGATGACTAATGTGGAGCTAATGACAAGATCACTAATGTGGAGCTAATGACAAGATGACTAATGTGGAGCTAATGACAAGATCACTAATGTGGAGCTAATGACAAGATGACTAATGTGGAGCTAATGACAAGATCACTAATGTGGAGCTAATGACAAGATGACTAATGTGGAGCTAATGATAAGATGACTAATGTGGAGCTAATGACAAGATGACTAATGTGCAGCAAATGACAAGATGACTAATGTGGAGCTAATGACAAGATGACTAATGTGGAGCTAATGACAAGATGACTAATGTGGAGCTAATGACAAGATCACTAATGTGGAGCTAATGACAAGATGACTAATGTGGAGCTAATGACAAGATCACTAATGTGGAGCTAATGACAAGATCACTAATGTGGAGCTAATGACAAGATGACTAATGTGGAGCTAATGACAAGATCACTAATGTGGAGCTAATGACAAGATGACTAATGTGGAGCTAATGACAAGATCACTAATGTGGAGCTAATGACAAGATGACTAATGTGGAGCTAATGACAAGATGACTAATGTGGAGCTAATGACAAGATGACTAATGTGGAGCTAATGACAAGATGACTAATGTGGAGCTAATGACAAGATGACTAATGTGCAGCAAATGACAAGATGACTAATGTGGAGCTAATGACAAGATCACTAATGTGGAGCTAATGACAAGATGACTAATGTGGAGCTAATGACAAGATCACTAATGTGGAGCTAATGACAAGATGACTAATGTGGAGCTAATGACAAGATCACTAATGTGGAGCTAATGACAAGATGACTAATGTGGAGCTAATGACAAGATAACTAATGTGGAGCTAATGACAAGATGACTAATGTGGAGCTAATGACAAGATGACTATAGTGGAGCTAATGACAAGATCACTAATGTGGAGCTAATGACAAGATGACTAATGTGGAGCTAATGACAAGATCACTAATGTGGAGCTAATGACAAGATGACTAATGTGGAGCTAATGACAAGATGACTAATGTGGAGCTAATGACAAGATCACTAATGTGGAGCTAATGACAAGATCACTAATGTGGAGCTAATGACAAGATCACTAATGTGGAGCTAATGACAAGATCACTAATGTGGAGCTAATGACAAGATGACTAATGTGGAGCTAATGACAAGATCACTAATGTGGAGCTAATGACAAGATCACTAATGTGGAGCTAATGACAAGATGACTAATGTGGAGCTAATGACAAGATGACTAATGTGGAGCTAATGACAAGATCACTAATGTGGAGCTAATGACAAGATGACTAATGTGGAGCTAATGACAAGATGACTAATGTGGAGCTAATGACAAGATGACGAATGTGGAGCTAATGACAAGATCACTAATGTGGAGCTAATGACAAGATGACTAATGTGGAGCTAATGACAAGATCACTAATGTGGAGCTAATGACAAGATGACTAATGTGGAGCTAATGTCAAGATGACTAATGTGGAGCTAATGACAAGATCACTAATATGGAGCTAATGACAAGATCACTAATGTGGAGCTAATTACAAGATCACTAATGTGGAGCTAATGACAAGATCACTAATGTGGAGCTAATGACAAGATGACTAATGTGGAGCTAATGACAAGATCACTAATGTGGAGCTAATGACAAGATCACTAATGTGGAGCTAATGACAAGATGACTAATGTGGAGCTAATGACAAGATGACTAATGTGGAGCTAATGACAAGATCACTAATGTGGAGCTAATGACAAGATGACTAATGTGGAGCTAATGACAAGATGACTAATGTGGAGCTAATGACAAGATGACGAATGTGGAGCTAATGACAAGATCACTAATGTGGAGCTAATGACAAGATGACTAATGTGGAGCTAATGACAAGATCACTAATGTGGAGCTAATGACAAGATCACTAATGTGTAGCTAATGACAAGATCACTAATGTGGAGCTAATGACAAGATCACTAATGTGGAGTGTGGCAGCCCTGGTTGCTGTATCAATATTCTTCTGTGTATGGCTGCCTGCCTGCCCAGGTTCTTTGCCTCTTTTATTAGCGATGATATACTGCATAATTATAACAGTCACACACACACACACACAGCGAGCGATGACATGCTGCATAATTATAACAGTCACACACACACACACACACACACACACACAGCGAGCGAATACATGCTGCATAATTATAACAGTTACACACACACAGCGAGCGAAGACATAATGCTCTAGTAATTGAAATACTGTTTATTTACACTTGAGTGGACCGTTGCTGTCTGCTTTGACCTCCACAATCGTGGTCCATCATATAATTATATAATATGTAAGTTCTTCCTTAATATTTATTCCTTTCCTCACTCTCTCTCGTTTAGTATCAAATCTACACCTTATGACCTTCAACCATCAATGATCATTCAGGTGCTATAGTCTCTACTTCTGTTCTTTCTTCCTTACAATTTCTAAGTCTATTGTTATATACCATCTCAATGTTCAGGTTATCTATTGATGGAACCGGACCTCTCCGGGATTGTTACTTTCCCTTTCATCACTGAAGAATAAGACTACTATATGTATATGTATTAGATTTCACTCTACGTACCTTTTCCCTTTCTGAATAAAATCTAACTCACACCGTTTCTCCTTCTTAGACAAGAATTCTCTTTATTAAATATGTTGGGTTAATCATCTCCCAATCTAGTGTCCTTCCCTGAGAATTTTCATAACATATTTCACTTGACTATTGCCTTCAACATGGCTACTTCTGTACCTCTCAGGTAAGTGCGACCTGCACTCTCTACCCACGCCTCCTTGTCGAACCCAACCGTTGTCCATACAGGTGTTCCTCAGGGCTCTATTCTCGGCCCTCTTCTATTTACCGTATACATTAATGATCTTCCTCTATATTTCAAACACTCATCATGTGACCTTTTTGCCGATGACTGTACTGTCTATACTAGTGATAAATGTTGCACCACACTAGAACAATCTTTACAAAACGATACACATAATCTTATTACGTGGAGCAACGAGAATCGCATGCAAATAAATATTAGTAAAACAAAATGTATGTTAATATCAACCAGACAAAAACTACAAAACTTGCAGAAAACAACACTTCAGCTCTTCATTGGAACATCACTAATTGAAAACGTAAATGAACACAGAACTCTAGGTATCACTGTTGACCAACACCTAAGCTGGAACTCACATGAACATGCACTCACAAAGCAAACAGCACAAAAAGTTTACCAATTAGCCAAAATTAAACATTTCCTGGATGAAGAGGCAAGGAAAATGTTCTACATATCTCATATACAAACGCATCTAGACTATTGTTCCACAATCTGGGATGGTTGTTCTGTCTCCAACACAAGAAGGCTCCACTCGCTTCAAAAACGCGCAATGCGCCTTGTTGCTGATAAACACCAATCACATTGTATAGATTTATATAATTATCTTCAAATATTACCCCTCAGGAAGCGCTTCCTCTTTAACAAAGGGAAATTTATTCACAAAATCCTGTCACAGAATGCTCCAAAGTATCTTTGGCCGCTTTTAAAATACAATGACAGACGTAGTCAGCGCTTAAATAAATTACAGATACCCAAGCCCAGGCTTGACCTATTTAAAACTAGTTTGGCTTACTCAGCTGCTCATCTTTGGAACAATCTTCCCAATGACCTGAAAAACACGCACAGTCCTTACTCATACAATCTATACTATTCAAATACTTTATGAGTGCTGATTATATGCCACTCTAACTGATTGTGTTGTACTTTTATCTAATATACTGTATGGAGGCTCTGATGATCTAGTTTTCATTACAATATACTTATTCTTAATATTATATTCTTAATAACTTATATTCTTAATTTTATGATCAGGTACTGTTAATGTGTGCTGTTATACTTCCTTGTAATGTTGCACTGTCCTTAAATTAATACTTTCAGTACGCTGGAGAATGTTGAGTAACAGTAATAAAAGATGAGCAAGAGGATGGAAGAATGCAAGAGGGGACTGTGTCCGATTTTCAACCCTTGGCAAATTAATTGCTTTCGTATATGTCTATCTAACTATCTACCTAGTCTGATTCTGGTCTTGAGTTTGGGACGCAAAGGACATGGAAAGGAAAATGGAAAGTAACTGTCTACCCACCTCATCTTGATGAACCTAAAAAAAAAGAAAAAAAAAAAGTCCCTGAGTCATTCAGTTGAACACCGTATGAACATTTTACAAGTTCTCATAACATACCTCTGAATATGTCTCAAATCACTAATTTACAGTACGAAGAATTCGATTTTTTTTTTTTTTTTTTTTAAATTTATTTATTTTTTATTTATTTATTTATTTTTCAAATTCATTATTACTATTAATTTTTTTTTTTTTTATAATTATTTTATTTTATTTTAAAAACACTTTAATTATGATGATTATTGCAAATGTAATATTACTTTTATAATGATAAATGCCTTAATAATGCTTAAAGTAAATGTGAGGATGAAAGGATACAGTATACATGATGAGAGAGAGAGGAAGGGCAGAATGTCAGACGGGCCTGCGTGCCCAATTCTTAACCCTTTGAAAATAAAGTTCGTTCGTTCGTTCGTTCGTTCTGGACTGCCTGCTAGAAAGCGTGTCTCGCGGGATTTCTGTTCACCTCTTTTCTCATGCGCATTCTTATTCGCGCATCTCCTTATTCTACTCTATCTGAACCTTCCTATTTCTAATTCTCCTTATTCTTTCCCTTTGCCTGCCAGTCGTTCCCTTTATCTTCCACAGGAGCTAATGACAAGATCACTAATGTGGAGCTAATGACAAGATCACTAATGTGGAGCTAATGACAAGATCACTAATGTGGAGCTAATGACAAGATCACTAATGCGGTGCTAATGACAAGATCACTAATGTGGAGCTAATGACAAGATCACTAATGTGGAGCTAATGACAAGATCACTAATGCGGAGCTAATGACAAGATCACTAATGTGGAGCTAATGACAAGATCACTAATGTGGAGCTAATGACAAGATCACTAATGTGGAGCTAATGACAAGATCACTAATGTGGAGCTAATGACAAGATCACTAATGCGGAGCTAATGACAAGATCACTAATGTGGAGCTAATGACAAGATCACTAATGTGTAGCTAATGACAAGATCACTAATGCGGAGCTAATGACAAGATCACTAATGTGGAGCTAATGACAAGATCACTAATGCGGAGCTAATGACAAGATCACTAATGTGGAGCTAATGACAAGATCACTAATGTGGAGCTAATGACAAGATCACTAATGTGGAGCTAATGACAAGATCACTAATGTGTAGCTAATGACAAGATCACTAATGTGGAGCTAATGACAAGATCACTAATGCGGAGCTAATGACAAGATCACTAATGTGGAGCTAATGACAAGATCACTAATGTGGAGCTAATGACAAGATCACTAATGTGGAGCTAATGACAAGATCACTAATGCGGAGCTAATGACAAGATCACTAATGCGGAGCTAATGACAAGATCACTAATGTGGAGCTAATGACAAGATCACTAATGTGGAGCTAATGACAAGATCACTAATGTGGAGCTAATGACAAGAACTAGACAAGCGTCAGTGGAAGAAGAAATGAGAAGAAGACGCTGGAAATGGATAGGACACTCAATACAAAAACCTGTTGATAGCGTTACAAGTCGCTGTTCTGGAGTCCCGGGGGTAAGAGAGGTAGAGGAAGACCAGAGAACCCGTGGAGAAGAGAACTGGAGACAGACATGAAGGAGATGAAGACGACATGGAGAGACCTTGAACTGATGGCACGTGACAGGAAGACTTGGCATATGTTAGTTGAAAACCTATCCACCTTTGGAGTTGAACACTTAAAAAAAAAAAAAAAAAAATTTGCCTCGTTTTGGCGAGGCACGTCCTGTTCAACCTAACCGGTTATATTAGCGCGCATGTCCAAATATATAAGACCTTTAGGTCTCGAGAATTAGTTACAACTGAAAGAAGAATCAGAAAACACCAATCAAATATAGAAAAACTCATTTTATCAAATTTTTGAAGCTACAGAGAAGCGAACTGTTCATTTCAAACACCTTTTTGAACCACTATTAACCATGAAAACTTTGGAAAAAGAATGGATTTTTTTTTCATTAACTTGGAATTTTGTTAAAAAATTTAGAAACAGAATCTCAAGTAAATCTATTTATTCCTTAGTTTTCCTCCAACGTTATTGTATGAACAAAAATACGAGAGTTGCTTATGCAAAAAAAAAAATAAGGAAGCCATTGCCATGAAAAAGGATGCCCTGATTACAAAACACGACACCTGAATTGGATTTTGGAACGTTAGAACTATGGTTGAGGCAGGAAAACTAAAGCAGATGTCACGGAATTTTTCTCCATTTGCTCTGCACTGATGGCCCAACAGTGGCCAAACTTCAGAGTATTTACTAGGGGTCTTCAAAGGTGTCTACCTATAGCTCAACAATACTCTTGGCAGAGATGCGAATGTAAGAATGGTGCTTCAATTCTAGGGAGCCTCGCTGGCCTTCTATGAGGAGGAAGAATTTTGCTCGTTTTGATGAGCCCCCAACTGATTCAGATCAGTAAAGTATTACTTCAATAGCTCTGTTACGTGTACAGTAGAACTCCATTTATCCGAACCCCATGGGACCGAGCATCGTTCGGATAATCAAATGTTCGGATAATTGGATTACATAATGTATCGAGTACATGTACACATATTTCTAAAAATAATTAACCATCCCAAGGAAAATACACTAAAACACATTTACATACTTGTACTGTAATAATAATACCCACACTGTATTAGATCACTGTATCACCAAAATCTTTTATTACACTGCAGTGCATGTACTACTTGTATTAATTATTTTTGTTAAGAAAGAGAAATGTTTTCAAAATAACATTACAAACGATTCAAAACCAGACGCAACTTACGTATACATGTACTTGCACAGATGTAGCCCACTATTTAAAATAATGAGTGTTGCTGTCATTTTCGACGGAGTCATCTGTCAAGTTATTTGCTTATGTTTGTATCATAAGTATAATTGTGTCTTTACCTGCGATGTCAGGTTGATTAGGGGTTGTCTTCCCTTGTTTATTCATTCATTGTGTTTGACCTTTAGGGTCAGAGGTTGACAGTTCGGCGTAGGCCTATGGGAAGGTTTTTTAAGCGGGAGTGAGATATACTTCCGGGAAGCCGGGAGGTCCTGTTTTTCTGAAGGGACCAAGAGTCCATTGTTTTTCGGGGAGAATCTTCGAAGTAACTGCTATGGCAGTTTTCCCCAGTGAATCTCTGTGCGTCGGGATGACGACAGAATTCCTTGTGATGTTCTGAGGATTCATTTGCCAGGTAATACCGACCTTTATGCATTATTACGCTTTTCGGTGGCAGAACATGTAAAGGATTACCTAGGGTGAACAGCAGCTCACTGATCCGCCATTTCAGAACTTATATATTTGTGCTCGAGGTAGCCATCCAAGACTGTTAGTCTTATATTGTCCAGAAATCCAGTGACGAAGATATATTGTGGGAGCCGCAGATTGGCGGAATTCATATCTACAATAAGTATTACTGCAGGGTTGATGATAACCTATTTAACAGAAGTACACGGCCGACGTCAGAACGAGGCCTGTGCTTTCGGCTATTATACTACAGCCTGATATGTGCAATTGGCGGGGAGTGCCAAGTTGCACCTATGTGTCATAGTAACTAAGGCATCTGACGCGTTTAGTCAGAGACGCCAAGGGCGACGCTACGAACTGTCATTATTGAAGAACTTTGCTATTGACCATGCACGTCTATTCCGATGTTTACCTTTTTGAATGCCAAATGTATACCTATCGATGTCAGGTCAGCATGACCTTGTTACACTGACTGTTCCTGTTGATACTATGTGTGTTCTCGTAAATAAATGTCTTGAAACATGCCTGCAGTGTCAAAGCATCCTTGATTACTGCATGTGAGAGTATGGGTTGCAGGATCTACATCTATACGAGCCTAAACACATTCGCGTCTTCATTCGCACCCACACTCAATTCATCATACGCTCGCACTACACATCTAACAACATGTATACTGTCTTGGGCCAGTGATCACATCAACAAGAAGAAAAAGACAGTTACATTTCTGGTGGCCAGTTACGTGGGCTCTTATGATACATTTCTTGTCGCCAATGTGGCCTAGAAACTTACATTTCTGATGGACCAGATCTGTGGGTTTAAAAAGGACAGAGCGAGCATTTGACATTATTGTTGACATTTATGGATCCAGAAATTTACATTCCTGGTTGGCTGTTACATGTATGATGTCTCCAGTTTTGTCGAGAAAGTTACAAGAAGGACAAGTACACATTACACTTCTGATCTGTGGGTCTAAGCTACACACGGGACAGCCGTAACACACAGCGCTAATTCTACACTTGCAAGTTTTGGCTACAACAGGACAGATATAGGTCATCAACGGTTGACTCAAATAAACAGTACGAGCATTTATATTATAATGCTAGATAAACCATAACAAGACATGTACTGAAGTTAACATCTAGGCATTTGCTACGTGGACCATAACTGCATAGAAGGCGGGTTCCTATTGTAAACAGTACTGCTGGTTGTTACACGTTTCATTCAACAACAGACTTTTCTAGGTCAGAGCATTCAAGCTACATTGTTGGAGGTCAAGTGTTTGTAAACAGTACGTGGAAATAGTAAACATTCAATGTGCAAGCCCTAATTTGAGAAGGTCATAGTAACTTTGGTTCGTGAATACCACTTTATGTTACAGTGGATTTGACGTTCAGTGCGCGTTTGACATTTCGTTTCTGTGTTCGCAAGGAGCAAGGAATTTATTTTAGTTTCAGCTGTGACTGAACTTGTTCTGCAACACATTGAAATTGATTGCTATATTATGTTACTTCTACTGGTTTTTGTGTATTTTTCTGCGGGTTTTTCGGTTGGTGGGTCTTACGGTAAATATGCCACTTGATCGAGGCTTACTGTAAGCGTTCTGTAGGTGCAAATTTTCTTAATTTGGAAATTTGCTAGTGACAATTGGTCGCTATTGATGTTAGCTGTGATGTAATTGTACTTAACGTTGTTTTTGTAATATTTTGTCTGTTTTTCAGTTTTGATTGTCGATTTGTTTTGTTTGTATTCTGTAGGTCTCTCCTTTCTTGTGTATTTCTCTACACATTTTTGGTTAAAACAGTGTTGCCATTTGTATTGTTTTGTATTTTTGTCTTTGTATTTTTTTTTTGGTTGTACTACATTACTGTCATGCACAGTCTACATACACATACTTTGTCATGTTTTGATATTATTGATAAGGTAGACTCTTCATATAGAGTTTGTTAAATAATATTATATAAGATATTTATACAAGTTCTTTGATAAAAGACTTGTTATCTACAAAGATTGAGACAAGGTGAAATACATATTCAAGTTCTTTATAAAAAAGACTTGTGCCCATAGTGAGTGGGATATAAGGGAATTTTTTTCCACAGGTACTCGGGTGATTTTTTGGGTACATTATAAACAAGACTAAGAGTGTGAAAGAAAGTGAAGTGAGTATACAAGTCTAGCATTTCAGACTTGTCTCCCATTGAAGTGGGATAAGGTAATTTATTTAATTTTTTTTTCAGGTTTCTGATCTCATTAGACAAGATGTCTACATTGGACTACTTTATTACACAAGGGAGAGCCCTTGATAAGACTGGTCAACAGTTAGAACAATGGGCTGTTGCTCAGTATGACAAAGCATTAGCTGCAGAAGAGAAAAAAGCTCAGGCTGAAGAGAAAAGATTAGAAAGAGAAGCTAATATTGCTGCTGAACAAAAGAAATTGCAGATGCAGGTGGAGGAAAGGAGATTTGAAGCTGAACAAAAGAGGTTAGACAAAGAAGCTGAACAAAAGAGATTAGACAAAGAAGCTGAACAAAAGAGATTAGACAAAGAAGCTGAACAAAAGAGATTAGACAAAGAAGCTGAACAAAGGAGATTAGACAAAGAAGCTGCTGCAGAGGAGAGGAAAGCTCAAGCTGAGGCTGAAATCAGAAAAATGGAACATGAGGAAAGAAAACAGAAGATGGAACTTGATGAAAAACTCGCAACTTTGGAGTTAGAGAAATTGAAATTGGCGAGTACGGGTGCTCAGCAAACAACTTCGAGTACGACAAGGGAGTTTGTTAGTAGGATTAAATTGCCTCATTTCAATCCTTTAAAGGATGACGTAGCAGATTATCTAGATAGATTCCAATTTTTGTGCGATACGCATAACATAAAAAAGGAAAAATATGTTGAACAACTGATGCCATTTTTTACAGGTGACACAGTGACTACTCTTATGACAATAGACGAACATGAGAGGACTAATTATGATGTTGTCAGGGCAGCATTGCTAAAAAAATATCAACTAAAACAAGAAGACTATCGTCTTCGTTTTAGGACAATGTTGCCAGAAAATGGAGTAGATTTCTCTGATTTTGTTACAAAGATACGTCGTACATTTACACGATGGGTTGAGTTGTCTCAGATTGAGAAAACATATGAAGGTCTAATGGACTTATTATTGCGAGATAAGGTTTTGTCATCTGTTAATGATTCTTTTCTTGCATTCCTTCATGAGCGTAAGCCTAAAAACTTAAAAGAAATGGAGGAATACTGTTGTCAGTATGCCACAGCACATCCCCATGCTACAGTTAGCAATTCTAAAGTGAAAGAAGGGTTGCCAGCTGCTTCGGCAACACCATATGGCCCTAATTTCAAAAAAAAATTTCAGGGTGCTCAACAAAATTGGAATAGGGGAAGTAATCAAAATTACACTCAGAAGCGGAATAATCCAACACATGATGGTTCTTCGTCTATGCAGTGGAGACAAGATGGTAGTTCTCGTAATTTTAGTGGTAATAATTTGAGACACTTTCGCAAAGGCTATCCAAATAATAACTATTCAAATTTTCGAGGTAATCATTCTCGACGTCAAGATTATGACGATGGTGAATTTAGAAACCGGGATTCAAACCGGAATGATGATTACAATAGGCAATATGATAACAATTACAGGGGAAATGATACTCGAAATAATTACAGGGGAAATGATAATCGAGGCAGACCTAGGTTTAACAAGAAAAGACCTTACCAACAGGCAAACTCTGCACAACAAGAGTTTGATGGAGCCTGTAATACAGCAAATGATAGTGGTAACTCTAGGGCTATCACTGGTTGTGCTTTCGATTTTGGGAGAGCAACTGAATGCCCCCAATGCTTAACATTGTTCGATTCATCGACTGTATCTACGCTAAGTTGTGGTCACCCTCTTCCTGCTCTACCTGCTACAGTTGCGCATGATGGGAGAGGATCTCTCATCTTAGATAAAGGTCTAATAAATGATAGGCTAGTCTCAATACTTTTCGATTCGGGATGTACTACCGTCGGGGTTAAGGAGTCTCTGATAGATCCTTGCTGTGCCACGGGAAAAACAATCAAATGTGTTACATTTGGTGGTACTATGGAAAGCTATCCTACTGCTATTATTAGGATTGACACTCCTTTCTTCACAGGAGATGTCCATGCATGTCTTCTTCCTAATCCTATTGCGGATCTTATAATCGGTCGTATTCATGGGGTTAAGGAATGCACCCCGCAACAAATTTCTAGTTGGGAAGAAGAAAACATGCAAACGGTCAATGCAGTGATGACAAGAGCTCAAGCTCTTAATCCCCAACTTCATCTGATAATAGTAATGAAGTTGATAGCCAAGACGAGCACTTGGTGATTTCCCATGACTCGTTTGTTAAACGTCAAGAAGAGGATCCTTCTTTGAAGAAATACTTCCTTCTTGCAAAGAAAGGGGATCCCAATCAAAATACGAATCACAAATCGTATATTACTATGAAGAATGGTATATTGGTACGAATGGTACAAAACTCGGACAAGTCTATGCATTCGCAAATTCTTGTGCCTAAGTGTATGAGAGCCTTAATTCTTCGGCATGCACACGATTCTCAGTGTGCTGGACACATGGGTTTTTCCAGAACTAAAACTAGAGTCCTTGCGTCATTCTTTTGGCCATTCGTGAATAAAGACATCCGAATTTATTGCCGATCTTGCAAAATTTGTCAAGAGGTCAAGTCTAGGGGTCCGAGACATGCTGCTCCTATTCAGGCTGCAGATATTCCGATTCGGCCGTTTCAGAAAATGGCTATAGACATCATTGGTCCGTTCAAAATTAAGTCAGCCAGAGGACACCAATTTATCCTCACTTGCGTGGACATGTGCACGCGTTGGCCAGAGGCTATTCCTCTGAAGAGCATATCAACTGTCGATATCGCTGATGCTCTTTGGCTCGTATTTTCTCGTCTGGGATTCCCCGGAGAAATACTGTCGGATCACGGCACTCAGTTAATTTCGGACGTTATGTCTCAGGTAATGGCTACGCTAGACATTAAAAGGTCTCTCAGTAGTATTTATCATCCAATGTCCAATGGATTGGTAGAACGTCTTAACAGGACACTAAAGAACTTACTTGGCAAGATAACGGAGGATCATCCTGAAGATTGGGACAGGGTTTTACCTGCAGTCCTCTTTGCCTATAGAGAGGTTCCCAACGAGCATACAGGGTTTTCTCCTTTCGAACTTGTCTTTGGCGCGCAACCGCGCGGGCCAATGTCCTTGTTACACGATTTGATAACTTCCGATGATATTGACGATGATACACAATCGTCATATGAATATGTTATAGCTCTTAGAGAAAAGATTATCGAATCGTGCAGGTTAGCAACTTCATCTTCCGAATTTGCGAAAGAAAAAGCTAGGCGATTTGCTAATAAGAAAAGACGCCTACGTCAACTTTGTCCTGGAGACAAAGCATATGTCTTACTGCCCTCAAGAGAGAATAGACTTCTCATTTCTTGGAAGGGTCCATACACTATAGTCTCGAAAATTTCTGATGTCGACTATATTGTCGATGTGGATGGAAGGCATAAAACCTTCCATATAAATATGTTAACAGAGTTTATTGAACGTCCAGACTATTTACAGCCTATTTTCCAGGCGACGGACGACTCTCCAGTTCAACATGGTCACATCTCATCCCTGTCCGTTATACAGGATGAGGAAACTATTTTTTCTGACGTGAACTTACCTCTTCCTGCGATTCCACTTACTTCAACGGAATCGTGGAGAGACGTTACAGTCTCTTCCAACTTGTCTTTTGAGGAACAACGTCAAGTATCCTCTACGTTACAATCATATCAGGATGTCCTTACCGACATTCCTGGACACACAGATGTCATAGAACATGACATCATACTTACTGATCGTAATCCGATCAGAGTAAGACCTTACCCAATACCTATTCATTTTCAAGCACAAGTCGAGAAAGAATTGGATGAAATGATTCAACTACAAATAATTGAACCATCCACTTCAGCTTATTCTTCGTCGATAGTTATTGTTCGAAAGAAAGACAATAACATACGTCTTTGCGTTGATTATCGCAAATTAAATCAAGTTACGAAGTTCGATGCTGAACCTATGCCGTTATTAGATGATCTACTTATTAGACTTTCTAAAGCTAAATTCTTTACTAAACTAGACTTGTCGAAAGGTTATTGGCAAGTCCCACTGACGGAACACGCCAAACCTCTCACTGTTTTTTCGACACCTAGGGGTCTGTTTCAATGGAATTTTATGCCTTTCGGGCTTATGAACGCCCCAGCGACTTTCGTACGCATGATGCGACGAATTCTATCAGATCGTGCAGATGTCATTGCATATTTAGACGACATCTGTCTTTTCAGCGATACTTGGGAAGAACACTATGTGGGTCTGAAGGAATTGCTATCTACTCTACGTGAGCATAGTTTGACTGCTAAACCCTCTAAAGCTTTTGTTGGGTTTAGTGAAATTTCCTTCCTAGGTCATCGAGTTGGTCATGGTCTGTTGAAGACAGAGGACCAAAACATTTCAAAGATATTAAATATCTCGGTTCCGAAGACAAAAAAGCAAGTGCGTAGTCTCTTGGGATTGATACAATTCTATGGAAGATTTATTGAGAATCTGTCCTCCATTATGGCACCACTTTCAACGTTATTGAAAAAAGGTTCTCCTAATATGGTGCGTTGGTCCCAAGAATGCCAATCTTCATTGGATCAGGTTAAAAATTTGTTCTCATCTCATCCTATCTTAAGACTACCGACGATTGATAAGACTTTTGTCCTTCGTAGTGATGCCTCTTCCACTGGCATTGGAGCGGCACTAATGCAGGAATATTCAGGAACTCTGCATCCTGTAATGTATATTTCTAGGAAGCTGAATGCGGCAGAAAGGAATTACTCGGTTTTGGACCGTGAATTGTTGGCTATGGTTTGGTCCATTCTTAAGCTACAAAGGTTCCTTCTGGGCGCGCATTTCTTTATGGAAACCGACCAAAAAGCTCTTACGGCTATGCAAAGTAAGGATTTGAAGAGCTCGAGATCTACTCGTTATGCTATTGCTCTTCAGCCTTTCCATTTCACGGTGCGAGCTATCCGTGGTTCGGATAATGTGATGGCGGACATATTGTCTAGATGCCCACATGATTCCAGTTAAATCTTGTGTCCTAGTTTTTCCTGATATATTTTCAGACTTAGGTCTGTCCTTAATATCATAATATGTTGTAATACAAATGTATTTGGATGATGTTTAGATAATTTAACAAATTTCATTTTGTCCATCCATCAGTGATATGTTGCTAAAATAGCATTGACATTTGTATATTGCTATGATTATATTATTTAGTAATGTTTGATATATGATTGGTATTGCCAGCAACTTAGGTTTCTTGAATGGTATCCCTTAGTTTGTTTGGCTTAAAGGAGATATTTTCTCCTATGTTGAGAGATGATTTGTACCCTCTTCTATTGTACCTGATATTAGGTTCATTGTTTGCATGAGCACAGAAGTGATACTGGTGCTATCTTGCTCATGAACATATTTAAAAAAAAATTGCATTTTTTTTTTTACAGGGGGGTGGTAGTAATGTTGCTGTCATTTTCGACGGAGTCATCTGTCAAGTTATTTGCTTATGTTTGTATCATAAGTATAATTGTGTCTTTACCTGCGATGTCAGGTTGATTAGGGGTTGTCTTCCCTTGTTTATTCATTCATTGTGTTTGACCTTTAGGGTCAGAGGTTGACAGTTCGGCGTAGGCCTATGGGAAGGTTTTTCCAGGGAGAGTGAGATATACTTCCGGGAAGCCGGGAGGTCCTGTTTTTCTGAAGGGACCAAGAGTCCATTGTTTTTCGGGGAGAATCTTCGAAGTAACTGCTATGGCAGTTTTCCCCAGTGAATCTCTGTGCGTCGGGATGACGACAGAATTCCTTGTGATGTTCTGAGGATTCATTTGCCAGGTAATACCGACCTTTATGCATTATTACGCTTTTCGGTGGCAGAACATGTAAAGGATTACCTAGGGTGAACAGCAGCTCACTGATCCGCCATTTCAGAACTTATATATTTGTGCTCGAGGTAGCCATCCAAGACTGTTAGTCTTATATTGTCCAGAAATCCAGTGACGAAGATATATTGTGGGAGCCGCAGATTGGCGGAATTCATATCTACAATAAGTATTACTGCAGGGTTGATGATAACCTATTTAACAGAAGTACACGGCCGACGTCAGAACGAGGCCTGTGCTTTCGGCTATTATACTACAGCCTGATATGTGCAATTGGCGGGGAGTGCCAAGTTGCACCTATGTGTCATAGTAACTAAGGCATCTGACGCGTTTAGTCAGAGACGCCAAGGGCGACGCTACGAACTGTCATTATTGAAGAACTTTGCTATTGACCATGCACGTCTATTCCGATGTTTACCTTTTTGAATGCCAAATGTATACCTATCGATGTCAGGTCAGCATGACCTTGTTACACTGACTGTTCCTGTTGATACTATGTGTGTTCTCGTAAATAAATGTCTTGAAACATGCCTGCAGTGTCAAAGCATCCTTGATTACTGCATGTGAGAGTATGGGTTGCAGGATCTACATCTATACGAGCCTAAACACATTCGCGTCTTCATTCGCACCCACACTCAATTCATCATACGCTCGCACTACACATCTAACAACATGTATACTGTCTTGGGCCAGTGATCACATCAACAAGAAGAAAAAGACAGTTACAATGAGGAATCCTCTTTTGCACCAAACTGGATAGTCTCCTTTTGGCTGCTAAGTCCCGCATTCTCTTCAACAGCAGAAGCTGTGTAGGACAGCTGTCATCTTCTTGCTCGTACCAAGCCATCGCTGTTTCTAGTGCTATAAAGGCCTCTTCAGGACTTGGTCGACGTTTTGGTTTTTCTTCATAATCTACAAGTACATCATGTACTTCTGAGGAGTCTTCATCATCGGTCACTACATGTATTTGGTTTTCTTCTTGCACAAAAGACAAAATTTCTTCGTCATTCAAAAACTGAAAACCAGAATCATTATCATCTTCTAGCCACATGTGTGCATCATCTTTGTCACAGTCCGAAAATCCGGGCATTGCTTGAAACAGTTCCACAACTTCATTTATACAATCATCATTTGTGTCCACTGCAGTAGTTTCATTTCCTCCTTTTTTCTCAAGCAATCTACTCCAAGCCTTGTTGAGATTATCTTGTGACAGGATGGTCCAAGCATCAGCTAACATATAGCAGCAGTCTTTGAGATTAAGCTTTTTGGAAAACGCCACCACACTTTCTTCATCTTCAGCCAACAATAAACGACGCAGGACTTCCTTCTTGTACATCTTTTTAAGCTTTGCTATAACACCCTGATCCATTGGTTGAATCAGTGCTGTTACATTGGGAGGCAGAAAAATTACTTTAAAATTTGCATCAACTGCATTCAATGTATCCGTCTCTGGATGAGATGGTGCATTGTCCAGTAGAAGAATTACTTTTCCAGTTTTCTTTTCTTGTTCTCTCAACCTCTTCACATTTGGGATGAATTGATTTGTATACCAATCAAGAAATATTTCACTATTCATCCAAGCACTCTTCTCTGCTTTGTAACACAATGGGAGACATGTCACATTCTTTACACAACGTGGTTTTTTTGGCTTTGCCGATCATTAGCACCGGTAAACGATGACTTCCACTGGCATTCGCGGCTACCAAAATTGTTACTCTCTCTTTGCACTTTTTAAACCCAGGGGCAGCTGCTTCGCGCTGAGATGCAAGTGATTTTTGAGGCAATGATTTCCAGTATAAGCCAGTCTCATCGGCATTATACACATCATCGAGTGAATAACCTTCTTCTTCCAAAAAAGCCAAGAATGTTTCTTTAAAATTTTTAGCGGCAGTTGCATCGCTAGATAAAGATTCCCCTTGAATCTCCAATTCTCGTATGCCATGACGAGATTTAAAGTTTCTTAACCATCTCTGGCTAGCCTTAAAGTCAGGAGGACCATCAAGTTGATTGTTGAACTGAAGTGCCTTTTCACACAACAGAGAACCAGAGATAGGTTCCCCTTTGTTTCTTCTTTGCACAAACCATATATATAAAGCCTCTTCCAATTTCACATCTTTCGCATTTCTCATGGTTTTACGTTTCTTCGACCCATTTTCACCATCAAATTTCGATGCAAAACTCATAATTTTATCCTTGTTACTTTTGATGTCAGAGACGGTAGCTTTCCCAACATTGAAAATCCTCGCAAGTGAAGACACAGTTTCACCTTGTCATAGTCTCTTGATAATTTCTGTTTTCGTTTCAATTGACAAAACATTGCGGTAACTTTTATATGCTTTAGGCCTGCTGGAAGATGCCATATCGCACAGAGAAATACTTGTACACCAAAATTATTCTGCTGTAGTAGCAGACACAATTATTTTAAGTTGAACTGTCTGTTTAGCCAGTGTTCTACCTAGAACGCACACGTACACTGGATTGGTAAACCAGATATTAACTGACTTTATGATCTAACTGACTTCCTGTACCTGAGACATACATGTGCAGTTCACTCAAAATGACTGAATAAACTATAAATTTGTATATATACAGATAACAAATTTAATAATCAGTTTTAGTTAACAATTTAAAATAAATAAGGGTGGGGTGAGTTAGGACTATTCCTTTAAAGACTCATCACTGGTGATGATCTGGATATGGTTTTTTTTTTAAATTCTCTTAAAGAAAAGAGATCTTTTGGCAGCTCCGAATGGGTACTTAGTTGTAAGATGTCTGTTGCCTTCTGCTTCAGCCGATGCTTGTTCTTTGCAGGTTCTGGACTGGTTCTTCTCGTCACTGATCAAGTCTGGTGGCTGTAACACGTACCTCGTAGTACCGTGGGTAAGTACGAAGATGGTCTAGCGTCTTTTAAGACCCATCTGCTGTTGGCGTCTAGCTTTGACTAAAGGCCACTTATACCAAACACTTGTTCCACAGACTAGTACCACCAATTGGTACTACCGACTAGCATCATGAAATAAGAGAGAAACAAATATCCTCCTGAGTATTGGGTTTCATGACAGGAAAATCAGGTGTGTCTCCCTTTCATTCTACCATCCCATCTGCCTAAAAACTTTACCCACTCCGAATATTAATGTTAATCACAGTGAGCGGGAAACACCTGTTGCAATTACATAAAACATGTTTATATATACATATGCACTGGTTGAAAAGGTAAATACAAGGTATAATAATTATGTATATTTTTTCTGTCATCATCCACTTCCTGCTCTATGTGGAATTTGGACTACCTCTGCTTTTGGTTCTCAATGAGAAACCTGCAAGAAGCGGTCACTAGCTCTTACAGTAGTTGTTCATGAAACCAGCATTCCATATACTGAGGTTGCCAGCCTCATATCAACTTGGACATCCATCAGCAATTTTCACGTATTAATAACGCAAAATATAGAATTATAAAATGTACAATTCACCCCAAATACTTGGTAAATACAGACAAAGAGAATCACAAAGAGAATCATGAACGCGATGAAAAGAGAACAGACAATTCTGTCACAGCAGATCACAACATAAATGAGGAACTACAGATTACATATCCTGGGAATTAATGAGAGCAGATGGACCGGGACAGGGAGAATAAAAACAGCAAAAAATAGAAACAGAACTTTACTTTGGAAGAGAGGATAGACAGCACAATGAAGACGTTGCCGTTTTCCTAAAGAAATGAATAGAAAGGTAATTACTGGAATGGGAAACCATCAACAATAGACTGATAAGAACAAGACTGAGAGGGAGATTTACCAACACCCCATTCATACAATGCTATGCACCAACAAATGACAGCGATGAAGAGGTCAAGGACGAGTTCTATCAACATCTGCCAAAGGAAATAGAAGCAGCACCTAAATATGATCTTATCATTGTAATAGGAGACCTCAATGCGAAAGTTGGTACACACAATACACACACACATATACAGATATATATATATATATATATATATATATATATATATATATATATATATATATATATATATATATATATATATATATATATATATATACTCGTTGGCTTTGCGCAGGTGGGTCAGTGTCTGTCCCTAGTCGTGGTGTGCTGTTACATATATATCCGGGATATATAACAGCACTATATATATATATATATATATATATATATATATATATATATATATATATATATATATATATATATATATATATATATATATATATATATATATATATATATATATATATATATATATATATATATATATGTATATATATATATATATATATATATATATATATATATATATATATATATATATATAGAGAGAGAGAGAGAGAGAGAGAGAGAGAGAGAGAGAGAGAGAGAGAGAGAGAGAGTAATAGAGAAATGTGGCAGCAGAACAGGAAACGATAATGGAGATAAACAAAAAGCCTCTGCAGCATTAATAACTTAGTCATTGGGGGAACGATTTTACCACACAAGGAAATTCACAAAGTAACCTTGGAATCACAAAACGGCTGAGACAGAAGCCAAATAGACCACATTGTGATCAATCGTAGATGGAAGCATTCTTCCAAGATGTTAAAGTAAGAAGAGGTGCAGATGTGAGAAGCGATCACCACTTAGTAGCAGCAAGACTGAAGGTGAAACTCAGAACTGCTGGACCAATCCTAACTAAACAGAAAATGTATGACATCATCAAACTGAAGGACCCCTCACAAGAAAAGCTTTTGTGGTTGAAATAAAGACATGATATCAAATTGCCAATAGCCAGGACAAGACAGCGACTGATGATGTTGACCAGAAATTCAACACCATTACAACACTCTATAAGGAAGCTAAAAAAATCATGCTTGGGATTTCAGGAAAGAGAGAGACAAGATTGGATAAAACCAGAAACATTTAACACCATAGTGATGAGAAACGAAATGAAAAGAAAGACAACAGGAGCGAAGTGCCCCAGGTTAAACGAAATGTATAGCAAACAGTACAGTCAGCTGGTCAAGGAAGTAAAATGAGCAACCAAAAGGAAATTCCAAGACAGGCAGAAGTGGCAACACTGAGAAATGAACAAATCACAGTATTAAAAATAACTCAAACCATCAGCGGAAAACGGGGTGCAAACAATATTATGTTAGTAAGAGACAAGCAAGGAAATCTCATCACCACAGCACAGGGACAGTAAACAATATGGGCATAGCCCTGCAGAGAAAAAATGAATAAGAAACCACCAGAAACCTAGCTGAATGTTCGCGAGGCTCAAAATGATCTAGACGTAAATACAGACATTTCACGAAGGGAAGAAATCATCACAGCCATCAAAGGATCAAAGAAATGAAAAGCTTCTGGTCACGACAATTTAAATCCTGAGTTATTTAAGACAGACCCTGAACTAGAAGAAAAACTATTAGAACCACTCTTTGCACACGTCTGCAAAACACGTCTGCAAAACGCAGACAACACCAATGGAGTGGAATAAAGGAATAATTGTCAAATTGCCCAAGAAGGGCGACCTTGCAGACTGCAACAACTGGAGAGGAATTACTCTCTTCTCAGTACCTAGTAAAATACTAGGCAGGATAATTATTCCGAGAATTTCAGAAGCAGTAGACCATAAACTGAGGAAAGAACAAGCAGGATTCAGAAAGAACAGAAGATGTGCAGGTCATATATTCACCAGGAGGAAAATTATAGAGCAGTGCTCAGAACGGCTTTGCAAAAGGCTTTTGACGGCATACACGGGGACAGCCTATGGAAAATACTGAGGGCTTATGGAATTCCCAGCTGCATTGCTTCCATCATAAAAAGCCTCTATGCTAACTTTCCATATTGTGTATGGCACAGCAACCTAACTTTTGAGTTGAAGACAGGAGTACGACAGGGATGCCCCATATCAACTGCTTTATTCTTGACAGTCATAGACTGGGAGATGCGCCAGACAACAGAGGGCAGTCCAAGGGAAATAAGATGGACAACGTTTTCTACACTGGAAGATCTGGAATATGCAGATGACACTGCACTACTCGCAAACTCACATAAACACATCCAAGAAAAAAACAGATAAACTGAATAAGTATAACCAGCAGGTGGGTCTGAACATCAATCTAAAGAAGACAGAGGTCACGACCCTCAATGTGGGTAATCCTGAATCCATAACAATCAGTAACCAGAAGCTGAAACAGACCAGCACATTTACATACCAAGGATGCATAGTAACACCAGATGCACACCATCATAGCTGGCAGACGCTGGAGTTGGGTTGGCCACGTCCTCAGAAGAATCTCTGATGCCATCATAAGAACAGCTTCACTATGGACCCCTGAATGAAAGTGAAAGAGATTCTGAACAAAAACAACTTGACGGAGAGCTGTGGAGGCCGAGATGCAAAGAATGAACCAGAGCTGGGGCACTGTACGAAGGATGGCCGCCGACTGAACAAAGTGGAAGCAGTTTGTTGCTCCCTACAAGACGCCACCAGGCGTGATGGCCACTGACTGTTTTGACGGTCGGCGGCTAAGGAACCACAGAAGAAGAAGATGCCCCTACAACGGGTTTCTCTTGATAATAAGCTTGTAATTCCTCAAGCATTTCTGCTACCACGTGTGAAATTTTCTTTGCTAGCTTTATGTACGAACATTCCAGTTGCCGATTCTTGCGATTTTCGTAGAAGAAAAATAGGTGGGTCAGCAACCCAGACTCTTTTCGGCTTTATCTCGATCGTGTCATTCGCCTCTTTACCAGATGACCTTTTCCTATCATGTATGGCTGAATTAAATTACTTTCTTTAGTTGACGTGTTCATATTATTTTACAAAAGTTGTTTGTGACTTAAAATGTCTACAGTATGAGGTAACCAACGCCATGCCAACCCCTCCTTAATTGTTTTTTTTACGACACTGCATCATAGGTTACAGTGTTACTATTCTGTGCCTTTCCTATTTTCGGACCCTGGTAACAGATGGGTTCTTATGTAACATAATAATACATATTAAAAGTTAGCTTTATAAATTTTATTAAAACTGAGATTTAGACATTTACGAGTAGAATCAGAAATCCACCCAGAGTGCGTAATCAGAAGCTAATGACCCTTTTGTTCCCAGAGGCCCCCCCCCCCCCTTATGTTCGAGGGCCCTGATCGCCATCAGTCCGCCTCTGAATTTGACCCAGATGTTTGGCTAGCGTTCAGATGTCTGTTAAATTGAGTCTCACGATTTTTGCTTGATTTGATAATGGTGCCGTAAAATAACAGCGATTTCTACATTTTGATAAATGCTTTTAATTCTTGCACGCTTGGCTCGCTCGCGAAATTAAAGTTCAGATGAGATCATTATTAAATGTTAACGTCAACCGAGTTTATCTTTCCCGTTGCCTCTCTCTCCTTCTCTCTCTCTGTGTGTCTCGTATTGTTATGTAACACGGGATCAAAGACCTTTCATTCTTTCTTTTCTCTGGATAACCTCTTTCTACTGTTACTGCGGCTTTTCCTACTACTACTACTGTAATGCTACTACTATTGCTGCTGCTGTTAACACTATACTATTATTACTATTGCTAGATCTACTACTGCGACTACAATTCTTATAAAGCTACTGTTACTTCTACTTTAATATTACAAATGCTGCTGATACTACTTTTATAGTACAATTACTACTGCTGCTACTGCTATTTCTATTATATTACAATGATTGCTATTATTGAAGCTACTACTGCTGCTGCTATACCTACCTACTACTACTGCTTTAGTTTCCCATAGTCACTTACGACTGCAAGGGGGCTACTACTATTACAACTACTACTACTGCTGCTGCTGTAGCTATTACTACTACCACCACTACTAC
Source organism: Oreohelix idahoensis (assembly GCA_024509875.1). Taxonomy (NCBI): domain Eukaryota; kingdom Metazoa; phylum Mollusca; class Gastropoda; order Stylommatophora; family Oreohelicidae; genus Oreohelix; species Oreohelix idahoensis. Next base: position 350,805 of record JAMPIV010005594.1, on the reverse strand, counting down.
TACTACTACTACTACTACCACCACTACTACCACTACCACTACTACTACTACTACCACTACCACTACTAATACTACTACTACTACCACTACTACCACTACCACTACTACTACTCCTGATACTACTACTACTACGACTACTACTACTACTACTTCTACTACTACTACTACTACTACTACAACTTTACTTCTTCTACTGCTTCTACTATATAATAGTGTTGCTGTAGTTACTTTTAATACTACTGATAATAATAATAAATGAATCGTTTTTGTATTCTTCACTTTTCTCATCATCGTCGTGTGACCTGTTCCATTCATTTTCCTTATCGTACCTCTGCAGTTACATCACTTTTAGACCCCCTTTGCAGGGCAGAGAACCATCCTTCTCGTAGCATTGCACATACGCCAATTAGTGGGTCTGGTGCGACCTCCACCAGTTATAGCCCTGCTGAGTCGGGAAAGTTCTCTGGGGTTGCAAGAAATCCCAAAACCAATACCCCAAATTTTGTTGCAAGGGTAAAAGAGTGAATAACTCGAACCCTGTGGAGATCGTAACGAACGAACGAACGAACATCACTTTACATATGTCGCAGTGCTGTTGCTCTGTTGATATTGCTTTCCATTCTTTAATCATTGCTCATCATTTCCCTTTACGCTCCTTATAGAGCATGCATGCAACCACAGGCAGCCTGCACCAAGCAGTCACATGCTCTTGCAACGACGGCTTCTGTGGCTTTTTCTTTAATGCTGTCTACATATGTTTCAGTGGTTAGAGCGCGAAAGAAGTCGAATCACGGTACCGACACCCTCCAGTCAACCTAGCTGTAAATGGGTATCTGACTCTTTGAGTTAGGGATGGAAAAGGCAGCGAGGAAGGGAACTGATCATCCCAACTCTCGATGCTGGACTTAGTATGGTGAAGTCTCTAACACTTCATTCCCCTACGGCAGTTTGTGCTATGGGACTACCTTTTACATATGTTTTTTCACCTTCGTCTCTTCTGCTTCTGTTATTATCTGTAGCAGGAATATCTGAATCGATTCAATTCTTTCGACAATGTAACGCACATTCATCGAATTTATTGTAACACTTGCTTCCATTCCCGTATTATATCACTTACAACTCACTAATCTACTTATATAATTTTTATGGTGTGTTTGAAAAGCATACAATGCTCAGCGTACGTCAGATAATACAATGTGTAGACACTCATTTTTAATATAAGCCGACTAAGTGTATGAAGGTAAGAATCATTTGCATTATATTTTTAAATCATTCTAAAAACAGATGCCTGTATAGTTATCATATTTAAGATAAGAAGTACAAAAAGCATTCGTAAAAATTCATAAAACATGTATACTTCACATAGTGTGTTTTCTTATCTGGTTTTTTTTCCTAAGGCAGAGAGGAGAAAAAAATACATCCCTTGAAAAGAGAGACGCAAAAAAAAAAAACTAGTTTTTTTATTTCACTTTAATTATGTCACTTGAAAAGACGTAAGCAAAAATAAACATTATTTCTCAAAACCCTTGCCAATGTTTAAAGTAACTACTTTGAGAACTAACAAATTGAGTTCCGAGCAAGATCCTCAGTCAAGATGCTACAGATGCTGAAAGATTGAGACGTTAACTTCACTTCCGGCCCCGTCATAGACTTGACAAGGGAATGAAGGTAAAGGCTGTCCTTTAGCAGATTGTAACAAAACGTTTGTACATGTACTTTTGAGCCCCTCTCTCAATCCTTCATCCGCTTTTATTTGGCATATTTCATGCACCAACATTCATTTCTTTGGTATGACCACTCCCAGACTTGTTTACGTTTCGCCAGGTGAACGGTAACAATACCAGGTTAATTAGACCGGGCAGCGGATAATACTTTTATCACGTAAGTCGCCTAGCCACATTTGATAGCGATCTGCGTTTGTACAATATGGTGTCGTCCGATCGATGAAAAGAAAGCCGTCTGAGGGATGGGCAAAGACAAGGTGATAAGTTGATAATTGCTTCCGCGGGTCCTTCCCTGTGTAATTATTACAGATGACCTGGCAGAGGAGACAATCTGGGCGGAAGTATTACAGCATTATTAGAAAGAGGTCACGCGTTAGAATTTTAAAATATAATATTTTAAAATACGCGGGGGTATTATGATTTAAACACCCAACCCATAGTGCTAAAGAGCTTTCGATTGGTTTGATTCGAGAGACGGAATAGACTTTGACTTTCATTGGAAAATTCGTCGGAAGTACAACCTGGGATTTTGAACTGAGAATTGGAAACATAGTCTAGCGAAATTGGAGTCACAAATCAGACTGCACTGCTACGTCAAGCTAGGAATTCACCAAAGCCAGAGAGAAGGATCGGACAACGGATTCCAAAATTATAAGTGACAGATCGAAGTATTTGGGCAACTTTGAAAACTTAAAAGTAAACCCGCATTTTAAATACAAAGACTGGAAACTTAAAGGACCAGGACAGATCGAAGTATTTGGGCAACTTTGAAACTTAAAACATGTAAAACAGCATTTTTTTAAATACACAGACTGGAGTCCTAAGGGATTAGATCACCCGTCATAAGAGGATTACAAAATTTCCAGACAAACTGATTCGAAAGCATCTATCCCAACTGACTAGTGTCCAATCTAAACTGTGCCAGGAGATTGTTTTCTCAAAAGTTACTTTCGGTAGGGGCATTTGTTCTTTTTATTTTTGTCTAAAGTTCGTAGTGCGAAGTTTCAAGACGAAAGTTCTACGCCACTAGTTGTGAGTTAGAAGCGGGGAATCTACACTAACCCACTAAATTGGACAAGTTGTATGGAGAAGTGCCCCCATCACAGAACTGACGAAACCACGGCCGCAGAAGTCATCGATTCTAAGCTAAGTGCTTACTAAAATGCAACAGCAAAGAACATTAATATTCCTCTATCAAGTCTCTATGAAGATAAAACTTTCATCTAAAATTCACCATCATCTCATTTCTATTTTAACCTGTTAAAACTAATTGATTATTAAATTAATTGCATGTTATTTTAAAACATAACAATCATAGTTGATTCAGTTATTATAAGTGTCAAACGTATGAGCATATATATATATATATATATATATATATATATATATATATATATATATATATATATATATATATATATATATATATATATATATATATATATATATATATATATATACACACACACATTTAGACAAATATTAATATCTAAAGAGCTAATTTTTATAAAAAGGAATTTCGCTAGACTTGCGTCTTGAACGGGCTAAAACCACTGCTTAATTCTTCACAAAATGTGACGGATCAGATATAAGTTAACAATTGCACTGCTCTATGCCGCATTGCTCTTGACTTATGAGTTATCTTGTGGACACGCCCTTGAGACAGAAGCGTCATTACCCTTCTATTTACAATTCTGCCAAGAGTAATCTTGTGCAAAGGTAGACACCTTTGACGACCCATTTTAGATACTCTTGAGTTTTGGTCACTGTTGGACCACTACTGCAAAGCAGGGGAGGCAATCCGTGACACAGATACTGCCGTAGGCGAGTGAAGTGTTAGAGACTTCACTATACTAAGTTTAGCTTCGAGAAGTGGGGTGACAATACATGACCATATTGTATAATTATCTTTGTTGTTTCTTTTCTTTAACAACCGTCACCCTAAACTGTGTGGAAAATCCGAAACCATGTATTAAGCGTTTTCCTCAACGGAATACAGTAACTTTGGATTTTTATTCGTGTGACATCTATGGTCCATGAGGTGATTTAAAGGCAGAGCTTTAACAACAGTATTCAAATTACTTGGAAGCGCAGAATACGTGACTCAGAAATAAAAACAAGAAATGCACACGGGTACAAAACATTTCTCGAAAACAAAGGAGATGGAAATTAAATGATTACATACTACGCATGAAAAGAGACAGCTGGTGAAGGCAAACAGAAAATTGGATTGCGCTATGTCATATGTGGATGTGCAGATCTATAAGCATATGTCTACTACATTATCATTAATATCATTACCTTCAGCTTCCTCGGGAGCACATGCCTTCAACAAACTATGCCAAGTCCGCCTGTCCTGTTCCATCCGCTTAAGACATTTTTATTACTTTAAGTTTGCTCCAGGGGACCTTGTCAAACGCCTTTTCTAGATCCAAGAAACAAAGATGCATCTCACCTTTATACTTAAGGGCCTTTTCACTCAGCTGCCTGAGTGTGAATACAAGGTTTTGAGTACTTCAGTTTGCTCAGAGGCCACATTGTGGCTGAGCTAGGTGTCTGAGTCTCTGCTCCCGGATTCTATAGAAAATTTTATTAGGGACACAAAGATGAGATATGCTTCTATGATTTCCACATTTTCGGTTGTCACCCTTTTTAAATATGGATGTTATAATGACAATCTCCCAATCATTTGGTATGGTTTTGTTACACCAAGCTGCCTGTAGAACCCTCAGGAGTAATAGGTCGTCTGCTGCTCCTATGTACTTAACCATTTCTGGTGTTACACCATCATGTCCTGCTGCTTTACACATCTTGATTTTCTCCAGTGCTGCCTTCAGTTCTTCCGTCTTGATGCCATCTTCGCTACCATTAGTTTCCTCTTCAGTTATATGATCGTCATTTCTGACTCTTTACCTTGTTTACCATCAAGAAGCCCTGAGAAATATTCTTTCTATCTTTCCATTACTACCTTTGAGGCAAGTAAGCAATTTGTCTTGCTTTGCCCTTTATACATTTAAGAGGGCACTGCGTTTTCTTGCTCGTGTTCTTTAGGGTCTTGTTGAACAATTTTTGGTTTTCTTGAGCATCTTTTTCTTGCTTTTGTCCAAATTCTTCCCAAGGTTTTTACTTTTCTGTTAGCACCTTGTTCTTTGCTTCTATTCTGAGTATCACATATTCTCTATATTTCCTTGTTTTCCCTACTGTGTTTTTAGCTTCCAAGTATTGTTTCCATGCCTTTCACTGTGATAACTTACTTAGTCGTTCCCCTTCTACCGTGAGGTGTAGAGGTTTCACTGTGATAACTTACTTAGTCGTTCCCCTTCTATCGTGAGGTGTAGAGGTTTCACTGTGATAACTTACTTAGTCGTTCCCCTTCTACCGTGAGGTGTAGAGGTTTCACTGTGATAACTTACTTAGTCGTTCCCCTTCTACCGTGAGGTGTAGAGGTTTCACTGTGATAACTTACTTAGTCGTTCCCCTTCTACCGTGAGGTGTAGAGGTTTCACTGTGATAACTTACTTAGTCGTTCCCCTTCTACCGTGAGGTGTAGAGGTTTCACTGTGATAACTTACTTAGTCGTTCCCCTTCTACCGTGAGGTGTAGAGGTTTCACTGTGATAACTTACTTAGTCGTTCCCCTTCTACCGTGAGGTGTAGAGGTTTCACTGTGATAACTTACTTAGTCGTTCCCCTTCTACCGTGAGGTGTAGAGGTTTCACTGTGATAACTTACTTAGTCGTTCCCCTTCTACCGTGATGTGTAGAGGTTTCACTGTGATAACTTACTTAGTCGTTCCCCTTCTACCGTGAGGTGTAGAGGTTTCACTGTGATAAACAACCTGAAAATATATGAAGTAAACGTGAGACGTTTCTGTGTAGAGCACAGCATCACTGCAAAGGAACAATAAGGGGGTCGTCCAACATGACGTCACGCAGTGAGAAAAAAACGGGGGTGTGACGAAGTGTGACGATATGGGATGGGGAGGTTTTGAACAAATGTGACGTCACACTAAAAACCAGGAGTGACGCTCGTTTCTTTCATAAACGATGACGGAACAAAATAGATTTTATAGATTTTAATTTTCATCCTCATAGTCTACTTTGATCCGCAATAGTTAACAACTCCCTCGTGGACGACGAATATTATTATTATAATCTCAGCAGAAATATCGGTTAATGGTTATAACCTTTAACTTTTAACAGTATTAAATTGTTTTTTTTTAAATTATATATTTCTTTTTTGCAAATATAATACAATTAAGCCTTTCTAATAAACGATGTTGATCTGGAAGCTAATCGATTTCTAGTTAGTTCAACGGAGAAGCATCATAGTTTGCCGTGGGATAATGGTAACGAAATCATTCGTTCATAACAATTTATATTTTTAATCCATGACTTTTTGTGGAATTTGTCTCAAGTTCAACATTATTTTATGACACTTTACCATAAGTAAAAACTGAAGTTATTAATGTGTTTATCTTACATTCAACTTTGTGTGTGTGTCTGTGTGTGTGCGTGTGCGTGTGTGTGTGTGTGTGTGCGTGTGTTTTTATTGTTTGAAATTAAATTAAGCCAACAAATGAGTGATATTATAAAATAAATTTAGCAACATTTGACCAGCACAGGTTACTGTAAAAGTCTGATAAATTAAACAATATTTTACGTGAAAGATTGGTATTTTATCTTCGCTAGTTAACTAACTGACATTCGGTTATATTCTTTCTTTTCAATATTTTAAAGAAAACTGGAGGGGGAAAAGGGGAAGGGGTTAAGAGATTAGTGACGTCACATAAGAGATGGTCTGGATTTTTGTCATGAAGTGTGGCAATGACGGGTGGGGAAGAAGAGATGTGAAATGGCTAAAAATTGCGTGACGTCATAGGTGGACGACCGCTAAGTCACGTGAGAAAGTGCGAACATTGTTAAGAGAATCACACGACATCGATGTATAATCAACAAATACCAGTAGAGAAGAACTAGCTAGTAGTTGTTATAGTACACATATCCAACTTGTAGTGGCACGTGATAGGTTCCAGCTGTCAATGAGACACCTAAAAATATTACAGCCACACAAGCCTTAGGGTGGTGCCTTCGAAGAAAAAAAGAGAGCGGGGAAAGAAAGGAACGCATGGCATAACTCAGGAGAAGTACTTATGAAAAGAGCTAACATATCTCTTGAATAACTGAGATTGACACAAAAAAGTAGCACTGAAGACTGAGATGGAGGAATGCTGCACAGACCCAGTTCATCGTTCTTAACCAAACTGAAGGACGGAAGAAATATAACAAGCCCCATCTCTTAATTTCTACACTATCTGTAACAACAACAACAACAACAACAACAACAAAATAAAGGTAAAATCATAGCACATACTGCCATAGGGGAGTAAAGTGTTAGAGACTTCACTATACTAGGTCCAGCATCTAGAGGTGGGATAACCAGTTCCTTTCCTGGCTGCCTTTTCCCTCTCTAACTCAAGACCAAAGTCAGATACCCATTTACAGCTAGGTAAATTGGAGCGTGTCGCTACCGTCAATCGAACCAGACATCTTTGCCACAAGAGACCAGCTCTCTAACCACTCTGTCAATCAAACGTTAAACACACTATCTGTATCCTTCGAAGAGTAAGATCTTTCACCGAAGGTTACACATCACTGCCATCGATATTATTATTCAACATAAAGGAAACTTTCACACCGATGTTTTGTTCGGAACCCAAGCACAAAATCATCATTTAGAATTTACTACGAAAACACAACAAATCTTAGCTTCGTCTTCTCCTTCTTTCATCTTTCACCCCCCCCCCCCCCCCCCTAATCCCCCCCCCCCCCCCCCCCCCCCCCCAGGAGCATAGGCTGTCAACAAACATATGTCAAGTTTACCTGTCCTGTGACGTCAGCCCAAGGTCTGTCCATGACCTCTTCATCACTTTCATATCTGTCTCCAGTTCTCTTTTCCTTGTGATCTTTGGTCTTCCTCTTACCCTGGGAATACCAGAACAGGGATTGTCTGGTAATGCTATCAACAGGTTTTCTTAATGTTTGTTCTATCTTTCTCCGGGTCTTCTTCTCAACAGATCTTAGCTGCTAGTTGAAAACGAAATCGTCCAAACGCAACTGATCAACAAAGAATTATTATTGTTTTTTCAAGATAATCGATCTTTCCTATTTCTACATTCTTATATAGGACAGGTAATGCTCACTGAAAAAACTAACGCCTTCAGCAAAAAGGTACGCATAGGCATGGAAACAATAATTTAACTAATTCTGTTTTTTTTTTTTTTTTTTTTGTTAACTACAAGAAGAGATGTTCGTTGAAGTACATACAAGAATGTAAATCGTAAACAAACTGAAGCTAATGTCTTCAAGGGATGTATTTTTTCGCAGTCACTTATACATAATTGTAAATATATGTGTGTATACATACATATATATATATATATATATATATATATATATATATATATATATATATATATATATATATATATATATATATATATATATATATATATATATATATATATATATATATATATATATATATATATATATATATATATATAAATATATATATCATATATATATATAATAGCCCCTTCAATCATAACTGACTATGGGAATGCGCCCCTGAGGTGACAGCCCTCACCTGTTTATTTTCCTGATGTTTCCTTCGACGTTTTCTCCTCTCATCTGCTTGCCGTGAGAGCTTCTTTTCGCCCAGTCTGAGGAGGCACCGTAGATAGCATCGCTAAAAGATGCGATCGGCAGTTTCATCCTCCTAGGTTGCTGGATTTACGTCCAGTGCCCTCGTGTCTCTCTTGCATTTTTATTTATTGTTTTATTTATTTTATTTTATTATTACTTTTTTCCCCCAATTACTAGCTTGTTTGTTTCAACAACAAAAAAACTACTCATTTTTTATTATTATGATTGCATACTGTAAATGAATGCTGTTATGGTAACTTTATAATTTTGCATGCCTTTAAATTAATGCTTAAAGCATCATGTGGGAATGAAAGGATATAGTATGCAAGATTAATGAGAGTGGAAGGGCAGAATGTTAGACGGGCCTGCGCGCCCAATTCTGTACCCTTCGAAAATAAAGTTCGTTCGTTCGTTTGCACACATCTTTGAACCTCACCTGCGGTCTCCCAACTTTTCTTCTGCGATGTGCCAGTTGTCCGTAGAGGATGGTTCCTGTGGCCAAGATCACTTCTAGGGCAGTAGACGTATCAGACACCGAAACAAGCCAACATCAATTAGAATTATTTGAGAGACAATGGACGAAGTGGACGGTATATATTTTTATTAAGACTGTGACACTGCTCCAAATTCAATACAGTTCAGGCCAATATACAATGGCATATAATATGCAGTCGTCGATATAACTTTAGGCAGCCCGTTCATGTCTGGAACGCTGTCCTTTTCATTTTTCACATTTTTAATATATATTCACACTCGACATTGAGAAGCTATACTCCTTGTAAATGTATATAACTAGATACACCTCACAGAAAATCTTGATGTATTAACAATGATATAACTCAGTGATAGACACTTAAATTTAGGAACTCAAACACATGCGTCCACTCGGCATGACACACAATGGTAGAAGGTTTGCAGACAATCTCCTCACTTTTGCAGTTTTAGTTTCACGTCTGCCAAACAACCCTATCGGCATGACGTCACTTCCTGTATTAATAAATGACTCCGTATAAAATAAACAAACAAGGAGCCCTGTCGAGCTAACCATTATACCGACACAATCGTTATGAATTTTAATCATAACATATATATATATATATATATATATATATATATATATATATATATATATATATATATATATATATATATATATATATATATATATATATATATATATATATATATATATATATATGCAGAGCAAGCAGCTGGTCAGGAAGCAATCCTGTATCAAATCGTAGCATGTTCTTGCAGCAATGGTTTTTGAAGTTGCCAGCCTGAAGCACAACCTCATATTAGACACCTTGTAGGACATGCTTGAGTGTGTATTAGTGCTGATCTTTCTTTGTCTTTTTGTACCTTTGCTGCGAGAGGCAAGTGCTCTAACCGGGTAGCAAATTGGACGCTGGAGTATCTCCTACTACACTGGTTTATGTGGCAGTTTACTCTATATGATGAAGTTGTCAGCCTGAAGCACAATCTGCAGACCTGGAGGATCTAAGACTAGTCTTCCACAAACTATGTCAACGATTCAAAAAGGTTGGGATATAATAGATCCCATCTCATTGCAGTATCCCCGGCAATGAAAAGGCTGACAGATTGGCAAAGGAAGGTGGAAAGTTACCTCAGCCTGATACAAGCATAACTTTTGAAGAGGCAAAGAGTTTTATCAGAACGAGATACAGACACATATAGGATGCAGAGCATCCAGGACACACACAAAATGATGCATATTACCAACTCAGCAGAAGAGAACAAATGGTAACTTTCAGACTTTGCACAGGCAACAACAGATTTGGATATCATCTATTCAACAAGCTAAAGATAGGCACTACCGATGAGTGTAATTATGGCACCGATAAAACCAGTGCTGGACATCTGCTTCAAAGACACTCAACATACGAGGAACATAGAAAGCTCATAAGGCCGTCAGCAGTACCATTTTCGGACAAACTCTGTGATTCAAATAACCTGATGTTGACCACTGCTTTCTTTGAAAATATTCAAGTAGACGTCTGAGAGTGCGCGAAGAAGAAGAAGAAGAAGAAGAAGAAGAAGAAGAAGAAGAAGAAGAAGAAGAAGAAGAAGAAGAAGAAGAAGAAAACGCCTTGTACGAAATGCTTGAATGTGCAGTAATGCTATCCGTTTTTTGTCTCTAACCGCGTAGCCCTTCGGGAGCTTCAGTACCTCCTACTACAATGATTTAACAACGGTCTAGAAATTATTACTCAACACTTGGTACCACGAAAAGGAATTCTCATGAGAACAGAGACTTTGTAACCTTTTATCAGTGACTGATCGACGCTTACTAGATTTTATTCTAGTGCCACAATTAACTCAGTCTCTCCCGGGCAGTTTTTATGTTTTACTGTGGCACCGAAATTGACGCATATTTGTCCGCACACGTGACGTTTTAAGACAGGTAGTACATGTTAATACAGGGGTGATCAATAAATCACTTTTTTAAAGACTATATTGATTTCTTTACTCCTATCTAATTTATATGACAAAAAAACGTCAAAATAAAGAAATTAAACTGTCAGTGTATTCTATGCAATGGTTTGTTACATTAACATTACAGCTGAACGTTAGCTCCTGCTTGTTCAAAACGTGACCTCATAGCGAGCAGCAATTTTTGCTGCTCCTTGTAACGTCAATTTAACTGCCCTTTTTGGTTTCACTTTACGTTACTTTGTTTCGGGAGATGAAAAGTAAAACTTAAATGCGTAATTTCAAATGGTTGTTATTACGCCTTGTTTTACATTTGTTTAATGTATATCCAATTGAGGATATAAACATTTGTTTAATGTATATCCAATTGAGGATATAAACATTTGTTTAATGTATATCCAATTGAGGATATAAACATTTGTTATTTTTATTGTTGGACAGAATCGACACCATTGCACTCCGGACTAAGCCACAGGTGTTCAGTTTCTATCAGTATATGTCGAAGAGCGTGAATGCTAACTGTTCCTGTAGCTCGCTGGATAGATACACAACGATCGCATCCTCTCATTCGTCCATCTCTGCTAGCCTTACGTTTGATGCCTAATTCCAACAGTCTTAACCTTGATGATTCATCTATTGCAGTGTCATTCTCTAACAGGCAATCATTAATTGTTCTCAGTATCTCTCCCTTATCCACATCCATTGTCCCCACTGTTGCTGCTCTTGATGCTAGTCTGTCAGCTCTCTCATTATCACGTACAATAGATCGGTTTGAAGAAAAAAAATCGAAAAAAGGTGATTCGTCTTACGAGGACATAAGACAAATAAAATAGCCAACGTTACGACCACAAGGCCTTCGTCAGGGAAAGGAAAGAAAGTAAAGGCTAGATAGGACACATAAGAACCTAAATAAATATAAAAATAATAAAACCTAGGTACTTCCCTAAATATAATTATTCACCATACATAGACATAAAACGAAGTGTCAGACAAGGTTGTGTGCTGTCCCCCTGCCTATTTAATTTATACACCGAAAAAATTGTCAAACAGATACAGGAAATACCAGGACTGAACATCAGTGGAAGGTCAATAAACAACCTTAGGTATGCAGATGATACCGTGTTGTTAGCTGAAAGCGAACAGGAGTTACAAGAACTAGTGAAGCAAGTGAACAGTATAAGTCATGAATATGGACTCGACATTAATATTGAGAAAACAAAAACTATGATATTTAGCAAAACAGACGATAAACCCACATTAAAGATAAGCGTAAATGGGAAAATCCTGGAACAAGTCAAGAGCTACGTATATCTTCGTCATATAATAACAGAAGATGGCAGATGTGAAACAGAAATCGAGAAGAGAATAGGAATGGCCAAAGCTACATTCAACAACATGAAACATATACTGACATCCAAACAGTTATCTCACAAATTAAAACTGAGAATCATAAAGTGTTATATATATTCTGCATTTCTGTATGGTGCAGAAACATGGACGATGAATAAGCATTTGGAAGAAAGAATTGAGGCTCTTGAAATGTGGTAATATAGAAGAATGGGGTGTATCTCATGGAAAGAGATGAAAACAAATAAGGAGGTCCTAGAAAATCTAGGTATGAAAAGAGAACTAATGAGGGAGGTCAAAGTTCGGCAGCTAAAATACTTTGGCCACATAAAAAGGCATAACACCTTGCAGAAGACCATAACAGAAGGGAGAGTTGAAGGCAAACGTGCAAGGGGAAGACAGCGCTATAAGTGGGAAGATAACATCAAGAGATGGACAGGAAAGAGTCTATCAGAGTGCACCACCAAGACAAGAGACAGAAGACGTTAGAGATCCATTACAGCCAACCTTCGTTGTGGAGATGGCAACTGATGATGATGACTTCCCTAAAGGCATCGAAGTCCTAACACTTTTGCTGCCCGCGAACGGACGAGCGTGCCCGGAAAAGGAAATGACTGCCACCACCGGATGTCCCCAAAACATACTAAGAAACTAAAAAACGAAACTGAACAATAAACTACTCACACGTAATATTAGTGGGGACTGGAAATAGAAGAGGACAGAATGATTGGAGATAAAGACATATTAAACAACAGTGTATTATATATTCATACATATTATTAGAGGGCGGATGAAAAATAGAAAAATAGGATAAGAGTGGAAAGAGTCACAATAGAGCAAGAGAGGAAAGGGTGACCTCATACAAAGGCGTGAAGAGTGTTAAGACCAGCTGGTTTTAGACATCCCATGCGGTGGATAAGACGGTTCTCAAGCAGTTCTCGGCTAACAGTGTCAGAGGAGCAGGATCTGATCGCCGTGACCTGGATGTCGATGGGACCATGGTGGTCAGGACCATTAAAGTGTATGGCAACTGGTGTGGATTTTTGCTGAGAGATGTCATTCAAGTGCTGCTGAATCTGTCCCCAAGTCGTTTGCCTGTTTGGCCAGTATAGGTTTTGCAGCAACGTTTACATATGATCGTATAAATGACATTGCGCGACTCACACGTGAAGCTACTAGTGATGGTGTACATAGCCTCAGGAAAAGACACCTTGTGGGTTGAGATGACATACTTGCACGTGTTGCATCGTGTCCGACCACAGGGTAGTGTGCCAAAGTGAGGGGCATTCTCCTTTTGGAGACGGCTGTGAACAAGAAGATCCTTCAGGTTCTTGTCGCGTCTATATGCCACCAAAGATGCTTCACCGAATACTTCTTGGGTAACAGAATCTGCTTGGAGGATAGGTAGGTGGCGGAAAAGGATCTGTTTGACTGCAGTACTGTGAAGGTGATAGGTCAAGATTAATTTGACTCTATCCTAAGTGGATTTATAGTGAGGTTTGATGGCCTCCTGGCGAGAGATGGGGAGCATACGTTGGAGGGCAGAGGTGAGAACATGTTCTGGATAAAGTCTGCTACGGAAGAAATCCAACATCTCATTGACTCGGAAGTGGAAGTCATCGTCGTCTTGGCACAAACGGCGGAGGCAGAAAAGTTGTGAAAATGGAAGAGAGTCACGTCAAGGCCGAGGATGAGAAGAGGTATACAGGAGGTAGCTATGGGCATCTGTCGGCTTGTAGTATAATAAGGTATTAAGGCCGGAGGGTGTGATAGTAATAGTAATGTTAAGAAAGTTGACAGATACTGTGGAGATGAGGGAGGTGAACTTGATGGTGGGATGGAAGTGGTTGACAAAGTCGATGAAGCGGGATAAATCAGTCTCGGGCATATCTGTGAGATCTATGCCATCATCGATATATCTGCGGTAAAACCCCGGGAAAGGACCGGAGTATTGTTGCCATATCTGATGCTCCAAGTGGCCCACGAACAGGCAGGCATAGCTAGGACCCATCTTCGTTCCCATGGCAACACCACTAATTTGGTCAAAAAACTGACCATTGAATTCAAAGGAATTAAGTTGAAGGACCAGTCCAGCAAGACGGAGAAGAGTGTCAGTGGATATAGAAGGACAAGTGCGCTGGTCAAGAAAAAACCGAAGAGCTCGGAGACCAACAGAGTGGGGAATTGAGGTATACAGAGAACAGACGTCTAACAAGAAAAGGCGGTAGGAGCGGTCTGCTGGGAGTCGGATAGAGGAGAAAGTTATAAGAGCATGATTAGTGTCTTTGACAAAGGAGAGAAGATTCTCAACGATAGGCTGGAAAATGCTATCGAGGAAGTCATAAATGTGTTCAGTAGGACAGGAACAGGCCGAGACAATAGGTCTGCCAGGGTTGTCGATCTTATGAATTTTGGGGAGCATGTAGAATACAGGCTTGCCCAAAGAACTATCATGAATCCTAAGATGAGATGCGTGGGGAGGAAGAGCATTACTAGTGATTAGCTATTTAATAGTGTTGTGTACAATGCGATTGTTAGAGACAGTTGCATTGCTGGTCCTGGGCCTGTAAATAGAGCCATTGGTCAACTGGTTTTTACCTTCACTTAGATATAAGTCCTTCTGCCAGACGACAATGGTTCCTCCCTTGTCAGCCGGTTTGATGACAATGTCGTCTCTACGGCGAAGAAGGGAGAGAGCACGGGACTCTGCAGAAGTGAGATTGGAATAATGCAATCTACGAGGGCGGAGCTGCTGAATGTCATGGATGGTGTTCTTGATATACAGGTCCAGGGCATGAGAAGCCCCAGGTTTAGGTGTAAAGGGAGGTTTCGTAGAGTGAGAAAAACGTGCGAAGATGTCGGATTCAGCCTGAGACTGCGGAGTGCTGTCTTCTTGTCTAAAATGGAACTTCGGCCTCATGCGACGGTGAAACAGATGAAAATCCTGGAGGAGATTATATGGGTCTAGGTTCGGACGAAGAGGAACAAATTTTAGGCCCTTACTGAGAACAGAGCGCTCTCTTTCATCCCTCAAAGAGCGGCAGGTCTGAAGGGATGCAGACTACCTGAGTGCGGGATGGAGTGGAGGATGGAGGAGCAGCATTAGGGGTAGGGAGGAGACGGGATAGTTTATGATGTTTAGTAGTGGAAAGGGACTCATGCAGCTGCCGGTTCAGTGTGTGGATAGTGGTGCGTATCATAGAATAGAGGGGGAAGTTGTTGGAGATGAGATAACGTAAGTGAAGCAGAAGCTGGGACTGTTGGGCACTGAGATCCGATAAAAGGCGGGAGTACATTACCACGTACCCCTTCATGACCAGGATAGTAGATCCACACCAGCTCCTGCAGATTTGAAGCTTCTATGAATATTTTCCATTCATGCCGTAGCCAACCATTTTGAACCCTTCGAAACATGGACTGAGAGTCTGACACAATGACTGCCTTTGTTATATAAACAATTTTAAATAGAAAGTGCCCTATCAATCATCCTCTAATATTTAAATATATCTTACGATATAGGAAATTGGATGACAAATTGGTAAAGGTTCTCTGTAGACATGTGCATTATAGTTACCTCCCCTTGAAATGAAAAAAAGAACCTTTATCTATTCATAAAATGACCAAGACAAACATTACAAGGGGAAGTCACTCTAATGCACACATCGAAAGAGAACCTGTACCGACAAATTTTGCGAAAAGCTATAAGTTTTATCTGCAACAACAACAAAATTCTAAAATTAAAAAAGTTTGTTTTATATTGCGTAGCGATAAAAACTGACATTTGTTTTATAGTATGCTAAGAGCAGACATTGGGAAATCCCGTTACAAAGAAATGGGCGTACCAGAGAATAATGTACTATATAATGGCTGCTCCTTTAAGGTTACTGGGATGGGATGAGTTAATCGATGAGCGGTAATCACGTTTTTGCTCATAATAGAAAATTCATTCATGATTAATAGATCGCTATAAATTTTAGGGATAGATATTTATGTCTTACCTTGCATTTACGGTGTCTACGCCACATCCTCGACATCTCGTGGAAAGATAAAGTGACAAATGTCGAGGTGTTGTTACGTGCTGGCCTTAAAAGCGTGTATACACCGCTTAGACAGCACAGACTACGTTGGCTTGGCCATGTCCGCCGCATGGAAGATGGTCGCATCCCGAAAGATATCTTCTACCGACAACTGGCAAATCACAAAAGAACGAGCTGAGGTTCAAAGATGTGTGTAAGAGAGATATGAGGGCACTGGACATGGATCCAGCAAGGTGGGAGGATGACGCTGCCAATCGCACCAAGTGGCGATGCTATTTACGGCGCCACCTCAGATTGGGCGAAAAGAAGCTCACACAACAAGCAGAAGAGAGGAGAAAACGTTGAAAATAAACATCTGCGGGCTGTCCCCTCAGGGGGGCATTCCCATAGTCAGTTATGACTGAAGGGGCTATTATTAGTATTAGTTTCTGTATATATGAATTCTGTACTCTTGTAGAATCTGAAATTCATTCATGAAATTGTAATCATTTTTTTTAAAACACCGCCGTACTAATCTATTTATGATTTTGCAAGCTTTGTGTCTTCATGTCTGCCTTCTAGTTTAAATATTTACTATGAATGCATTATTTATATATAATTCTTAAAGTAAGTGTTGGATATAATACCGGTACAGTAACATTTTACTTCTTGAATTAATGGAAATAATGTATGTTTTGTTTTTATCATAGGAATTGTTTTGTTTTGGTTTTTAGGACTATCTTCACTGCACACGGACAACTCCATCAGTGCTCCGATATCCTCGCTTAGATCACACAAGGATCACCTTAGGATCAGCACAGTGCCCGAACTCCGTAGCACCAGCGACAATCCCAATGTGTATATATATAGGAATCACACATTCTATAAATATTTTTGTGGTACTGTATGTAGGTTTCTAATTCTTTATTTATTTTTGCCAGTATGTCCTACTCTTTACGATTTCCAACTGCCGTGGGAGTTTTAACGTGCGCAACTTGCACACGGGACCTCCTATTTTTCTTCCTTATCCGAGAAGGCTAGGCATCCGATCTCACAACACAGGAGACCGGGGGCGGGGGGAGTATGACATCATTAGAACCACTGGTTCTGAGAAATAAATTTCCATAAATTATATTCCTTCCGCTGGGAATCGA
Organism: Oreohelix idahoensis; assembly: GCA_024509875.1. NCBI lineage: Eukaryota > Metazoa > Mollusca > Gastropoda > Stylommatophora > Oreohelicidae > Oreohelix > Oreohelix idahoensis. The sequence goes on along the minus strand of JAMPIV010005594.1, from coordinate 333,404 downwards.
ACCCAGTACCTTTAGAATTCGAGGCGGACGCCATACTTCTTAGCCACTCCGACCCCTTAAAAAAAAAAAAAATTGGTAGGTAACCCAGGAGCTGGGGGGATGTACTTCAGAAACACTAAGCTGTCTAAAGATCTACCATGATATCGGCTGTTTTCATGTTTTAGAGCGTCTGTAATTTGGAAAGACGCAGCTCAGATGTTAACTTTTATCTCTGACGAACGATCTATTTCAAGCAGTACTATCAGCAACGCTGCGGAAGTTTCCGATTAATTAATAGTTGACGGAATGTTAGCGCCACTTCAAAGAAAAGATCTCAGTTCTATCATGTGCAGATAACGAATACGGTAAACATGCCCGTGGGTTTTCACAGGGGAATACGGAAAAGTATCTTCAGTGTTGGGAACTGGTCACCCCATCTCTCGCTGCTGGACCTAGTATGGTGAAGTCCTTGACACTTCGCTCTCCAACGACATTGTCTGCTATGGAACTAACTACCTTGACCTTCAGTACTGGGGATGACGCGCTTCTTAATGTCGGAGGGGTAGGGTTGATAAGAAATGTTCCTAGCTTAATAAAAGTCTTTTTTTTCAGCATCTCGCTTTCGTTCAGTAGACGGTCAACCAGTAATGGAGATCGAGCGGTTTTCCCGACATCTGTCTTAGATCTTACTGTTAATACTAATACACCACAGCACTGTAAAACTTAAGCTGAGTGTCTAAAAATTCTTCTGGGTCAAGATACAGCATAAACAGTAGAATTTAAAGAACAGGATGCTTAACAAATATATAGGTTATATCAACGATAATAAGGGAGAAATATAAAGAATGAATAAGAACATACACTACAGATAAAGACGTTGATACACACACAACATCGTCAGGTGAGCACCACACACGGAAGGAAGAGGATTAGTGGACAGACGAGAGGTCTACTGCATAATTTGACACTGTAAACAAGAGACGACCCTCAAAGATATAAAGCAATAGAAGTAGATCGTGAGAGCACTTAAAAGTGATCGTGAGAGCGACTGAAAGAGATTGTGAGAGCACTTGAAAGATATAATGAGAGCAATGGAAAAGATTCGCGAGAGCAATGGAAAAAGATCGTAAGAGCAATCGAAAAGAAATCGTGAAGCAATGGAGCAAGATAATGAGAACAATGGAAAGAGATTTTGAGAGTAATGGAAAGAGATGATGACAGCAATTATTTATGAGAGTAATGGAAAGGGATTGTGAAAGCAATGGAAAGAGACAATGTAAGCTATTGAAAGGGATTGTAGGAGCAATGTAAAGAGATTGTGACAGCAATAGAGAAAAGGTGTGATAGGAATAGGAAGAGATCGCGAGAGCACTGGAGAAAAAATCGGTGGAGTAATGGAAAGATATTGTGAAAACAGTGCAAAGGGTCCATAGCAAAAACGTAAAGTTATAGTGAGAGAAATGGAAAGTGATCATGGCAGCAATTGAAAGTGGTCGTCAGAGTAATGGAATGAGTTCATAACAGCAAGGGATGGAAAATATCTCACGCCCCTTGCTATTTTTCTCGTGATCCTGACCTCAGCAAAGAGATTTAAGTGCTCAGAAAACATAGAAGAATTAAACTGCCCCCTCAGTCATTAAATCACATCTTTAAATTATATTCCTTCAAAATGGACGCAGACCAAATTAACAGATCACTCATATTACCACCGGCCGCCGTCACGCCCATACAAGGGGCTCCCACGTGAAGCATTTACGGCACATCATTACTTTTGCTTAACGAACCGCCAATACAACTCCCAATTGTTCACGTGATGAAGTTTCCGGCAAAGGAATTTGCATACAAATGTAATATAAAACATCGTGCACTGCTGCAGAGCATAATGTATCACAACACGGGAGGGAGTCGTGAACTGGCGTCAAGCGTTTCAGGTCAAATGCTCTTCTTCTGGCGCTCTCAGGCAGTCAGCTTTAGCCCGCTTAAAGAAAGTAGTGGTCATCTCAGGTTGCTAATGTCTCCATAGAGTTCCAGCAGGAATGTATGAGAGTTGGTAGATTGATAATTTAAATCTTATGAATGAATTGTCCCAAAAAAAATTATATAACGACCAATACGTTTGTTATGTTGCTCGTAATTAAAACGTAATTATCAATCTTTGCAGAGTGCTTTCAGGCATTGCGCAAGGTGCGTATTTCGCACACTGTTATTAATACGCTTGCATAGACTCACATATATATATATATATATATATATATATATATATATATATATATATATATATATATATATATATATATATATATATATATATATATATATATATATATATATATATATATATATATACGAGTATTGGGTGCTTGCATAGAACAGAAGCACCTAAAGGGTACAACAAGATCATAATGTGGAACTAATGACAAGATCATAATGTGGAACTAATGACAAGATTATAATGTGGAACTAATGACAAGATTGCAATGTGGAACTAATGAAAAGATTATAATGTGGAACTAATGAAAAGATTATAATGTGGAACTAATGAAAAGATTATAATGTGGAACTAATGAAAAGATTATAATGTGGAACTAATGACAAGATTATAATGGGGAACTAATGAAAAGATCATAATGTGGAACTAATGACAAGATCATAATGGGGAACTAATGACAAGATCATAATGGGGAATTAATGACAAGATCATAATGTGGAACAAATGACAAGAAAACCAGAACTGTGCCATGACAGCAAGAAATAAAAAGAAGACGCCAGTGATGGATGGGATCTACACTGTACATTAATGAAACTTGCTGATAGCATTACACGACAATCTTTCAGGTGTCTACATGGTATGAGAGGTAGAGATAGACTGAAAAACACATGGAGATGTGAACTGGAAACACAAACGAAAGGGTTAAACAAGACAAGGAAATAACTATAACGGATGGCACAGGACTGGAGGACTTGGCTTGATGTGTTAAAAGCCCATGGTCTTTGAAGAGCTGAATGTAATAATGATGATAATATACATAACATGAGACCTTTTATTTTTATCACACATATCATGAGACCTTTTATTTTTATCACACATATCATGAGATGTTTTGTTCTTATCACTAGTTTTTCATTTTTTTTCCATTGCGCATTGTTTTTGTAATAGAACACAATGGTCAAAGAGCGATGAAGACAAAAAACATATTGTAGAGATTTTCCGGAACGATAGACACGGAACGTAACGAAACATGTATCGTCTATACCAGTGGTGGCCAAGCTAAGGTTGGCCGAGGGCCAGATTATGGTAAAAGGTAACACCAGAGGGCCAGACCTATAAAATCCTTAAAAAATGAAGTTCTGAGATTTAGTTTTACATATATAATGAACCACGTACAGAAAGCAACGGCAAACTACTGTACTGCACATCTGCCAAGACATGTATACCAGTCTTCGGACTGAAATTACTGTTTAAAAAAAAATATAATGAATCTGTTGTTTTAATTTGTTTTGTAATTTGTAATATGACATGTAATTATTTATTTCAAACATACATTTGTGTGTTATTTCATTGTGAAGAGTGTGGCTTATCAAAACTGTTCACCAGTGATTTGAAGTCTACTTCCATTTGTGACGTAGCAATTCTGAGAACATGCGATAATAGAGTCAGTTAATCTGTTTCTGGTCTTGGATTTGATAAGCTTCATGACAGAAAATGTTGTCTCACAAAGATATGTGCTACCAAATATAGAGCACACTTTTAGGGCCCATTTTCTCAGAAGGGGGTAACGTTCCTTTGGTAGTAACTTCCACAAATCAGCTCCAGTTGCTTCTGTTGTGTTGATGAATGGGTCACATTGTAGTTCACATAACTGTAATTGTAGTTCTGCTGGCTGAGACTCCACTGTGCACTTGAATGGGTTGTTAAAAAGTTCCATTTGTGGACGAAACATCTCAAAATCTTGAAATCGACGATCAAACTCAGAAATCAGCTGTTCAATGTCATCTGTGTACCTCCTGAAGTCAACACTCTCTTTCTCAGACAGCTGCTTACAACAAGGAAAATGAAACATGTCATTCTTTTGCAAAGACAGACTAAATAGGCTCAGTTTCTTTTTGAAGCCATCAACATAGCCCATCATTTGAAAAATGGTTTGCCTTTTCCCTTGTAACTGCAAATTCAGTACATTCAAATGTTATGTTATATCTGTGAGAAATGCCAAGTGCTGAATAAAATGAATATCTTTGAGTTTATTTTGAAGATCAATTGAACATGGTAAGTTGTCTCGCAGGAAAGTCAAATATTTCATCCTTCAGTTCACAAAATCTTATTAAACATTTTCCTCGACTAAGCCATCTCACCTCAGCATAGATCACCGTAAACAGAATCCACTTCTTCTAAAAATGCAAGGAACTTCCTGTGAGTTAGAGAGCTGTGTCCTCCTCTGATCAAATTCGTTATTTTCACTACAGTAGCCATAGTGTCATATAGGTTTATGGATTTTGCACAAATGGCTTCTTGGTGAACTATGAAATGTAATGTAGGCACGTCAATTTTATTTTCCTTCAGAAGTCCAACAAAACCAGTATTTTTCCCAACCATAGCCTTGCAACCATCGGTACACACAGCAGACAATTTTTCAAACTCACCATATTCTTCCATGGCATTTTGAACTGCAGAAAATATGTCATCCCCTTTACTTGTACCATGCAAAGAGCAAACTTTCAGTAATTCTTCAGAAACAGTAAAGTCTTCCTGGATCACTTTAACAAAAATAAGAAGCTGGCTAGTGTCTGTGATGTCTGTACTTTCACCAATCGCCATGAAAAGTATGGACAATTTTCAATTAAAGATTTCAAGTTCTGGGACAAATGCAAACTAATATCTTCTGTTCTCCTAGCTACGGTTTGTTTTGAAAGAGGTACATTTTGAAATTCTTTTACTACTTTTTCTTCATCGAACGCTTCTACCATTTGAACTGCACACTTTTTCACAAACTCCCCATCAGTAAACGGCTTTTTTGCTTTTGCAAGCTCATAACTAATCACATAGGACGCCATGAGCGATGATTCCTGAATCTTATTTACATGACTAAATATACTCTTTTGCTGATTCAGTTTTTTCTTCAGTTGTTCAATCACAAGCTTTCTCGACTCGCTGCTATGCTCGTCGTTGTTTTTCTGATGATTTGTGATGTAGTGACGTTTCAAGTTATATTCCTTCACTACGGCTAACACTTGGGCGCAAACTAAGCACTGAGGTTTATTATCCTTATTGAGAATGAACAAATAATCGAACTCCCATTCTGGTTTAAATGCGCGGTTTTCATTGTCCACTTTTCTATACTTAGAAAACATTTTTACAAATGCAAACTCTTATACATGAAAACGTGCACAACAGCTACAAGCCCAGAAGTGTCACTGGCTGATTTATACTTAACACGCTTCACAAGACCAACTGTGCACCTCAACTCCTTCCTATAGAAATGTACCTACCATCCAGCTTAATTGGTATGATAGAGAGAGAGAGAGAGAGAGAGAGAGAGAGAGAGAGAGAGAGAGAGAGAGAGAGAGAGAGAGAGAGAGAGAGAGAGAGAGAGTTGGTTGTGTTGTGGGAGGTGGGGAGATGTTAAGCGTACATTTTGGGTCTTTTTGGTTTTGTTTCTGGTGCCTGTGCGTGCTATTTTGTAATATTTTTTTAGCACAGTGGTCGGAGTATACAGTAATTTTCAATCAACAATAAGAGGCCGCCCAACACAGGTTGGCGGGCCGGTCAAAACTGGTTGGCGGGCCGGATCTGGCCCGCGGGCCGTAGTTTGGCCACCTCTGGTCTATACGATCACAGAATACAGTGAACATTACACAAAGGAGATGGAGGCAGAAATAGCTGTCAATGAAAAAAAATGGAGAAGAGAAGAACATGGATCGATGGAATAACTAAATTTTTCTTGGCTTGTTTAGAAAGAGCAACAAAATTGCTAGAGCTATAACGTAAAAGCAAGAATGCTCCGGAAAATTGACAAAGGGCGATAATTATGCCGATCTAGAAGAATATCAGAAGTAACAGGGACATTACAGAGGCGGTTCGTTTATGGGGATAGTAGAGTCCAGCCCAAACTGAACTTTAATGATCATAATGTTTTTTTCCATGTTTTAATAGTGACTTACAACAAGTCTCACCAGCACGCTTCTATATGGCAGCAAGGCATGGAGAATATGTGCTAAGCAAGAAAGAAGTATCAATACCTTCCATCTACAGTATCTACGTCACATTCTTGGTATTCCATGGAAAGTGACAAATGTCGATGTGCTGTTACGCGCTGGCCTTCAAAGCATGTATACACTGCTAAGACAGCGCAGATTACGCTGGCTTGGCCATGTCTGCCGCATGGAAGATGGCCGCATCCCCCAAAGATATTTTCTATGGAGAAAATTCAGATGGCAGAAGAATGCTTTTTTCAGCCGAGCGACAGCAGCTGAGGTTCTTAGATGTGTGCAGGGGAGATATGAAGATACTGGACATAAATCCAGCAGCGTAGGAGGACGAAGCTGCCGATCGCACACAATGGAGACGCTCCCTACGGCGCCACCACAGATTGGGCGATAAGATCTCACGCCCCCCGCTATTTTTCTCGTGATCCTGACCGCAGCAACCAGCATAACAGAAAAGAGCACGCAGAAAGGTACACCAGGCTATCACTTCAATGGCGCATCATCCCCAAAGTCAGTTATGACTGGAGGAGGCTAGTAATAACAAGTCCTTGTACATGTACTATAACCGTTATAAATCTGCACTGAACTTTCATTAGGCTTTCTCTTTTATCCCTTCTATAACTGCTACTCTCTGCCACTCCCACTTCCTTAATGCACGCGTCGTTTTGCGATCCTATCCGAGCTCGATGGATGACTGAGAGCTGTTCCCAAGAATGCGAAAGAATTGGTTGTAATAATTTATGTATCACAACCCTAGATGTTACGAGTGCTGGGAACATATGCTTAAATGCGCATGCGTAGAATACCCCAATGGGAACACTTTTGGTTGTCCCCAATATAACTGATCATCATTATTTGCCTTTTAGCTCCATATGGAGCATGGAGCAGCTCCTGCAGCCGATCCCATTGTAGCAAGCATACACCAAGCATTTACATGCTCCTGCAGTGATGTTTTCCAAAGCGATTTGTATTACATGAAGACGTTGCCAGACCCATGCACAATCTGTATTAGTCGCATCGTACGATATACCTAAGGGACCTGTAGTCCTATTTTATCTTTTGTCCGAAAAATAATTAGAGTTGTCTATTCTTTGTCTTAGTGGTGACGCTGCTTTCGCTTTCAGCACACACAAAAAAATTATTGAAATAGTTATCACCCCAGCTATATCAACATCTGAATCGGAAAGATGTTCTCTACACTGAATCGTGTGAAAAGTGACTTAAGTAACATGGTACGTGAAGAACGGCTTACTGATCTGTAGATGCTATCGACAGAGAATTGACTAATACAATCCGACCCAGACTTCAACGCTAAAGTTATTGTGCACTTTGTAAGTCTGAAGATTAGGAGGAAAATTAGCTTTACAAGACGCTGTCGTGCGCTTAAAAGGAAAAGAAACCTTTATAAAAGGTAATAAACTTCTTTTAAACTGTAATTTTTCAATTTCGCAACGTAAAAAAAGTTATATATTTTTGTCTTAAAAACTTAAATTTGACGATGAATAACTTGTGCTCTTTTTACTATATATGATATTGTTTTCTTTAACCCTTGTTGTGCTATATCCTCCGACGCGCGTAGGCAAACGTGCCACTATAAAATTATTTACGGCGATCCCCACCAGCCAAATAACATTTGAGCCGCCACTGGGACAGTACAATGTGGTGTGGGTTATTGTTTTAAAGGCATGTTGAAAAGTGCATGTAAGAAAAAAAAAATAACACAAAATAACTATATTCACGCCAAAGCAATTTGGCTTCAGCGTAGAAAGAGGTCGCACAGATGCATGCTATAATAACTACGTGAAGAGACTATTGAATTTCAGAAAGAATTAATATTCAATTTTAAGATCAAGAAATGACATTTGATAGTTTTAACACACACAAATTAAGTTTTGAACAGTATTAAAAACATTTTAAACACGAGGGCTAAATTACATAAGAGCAGGATGCAGCAAGATATCAAAATGTCTTTAGGCAACGGCAGACAACTCAGGATCTCTGGGGATACTTTAAAAGCAATGAACTCCCTAAAAAAATCTACCTTGATAAAATCAAGGCTGTTTTCAGAGGATTTGTAATTTGGAATAAGTGCTTCATGCAAGTTTTTCCTCTGCCGAATGATCTGCTGCCTACCATTCCATCGACAGAACGTTGGACAATTCAAATTAATATTGTGTAAAATCTTAACTTCACTTGGAAAGAAAAGATCCCGCTCGTATCTCGTGCAGTTCACAAACAAAGTACATGTTAGTAAGTAGCTCGTGGGTTTTCCGTGGGACCGAGAAACCATACCTTTAATTCTGGGGATTCGGTACTTTAAAATGCTGGCGGGAGAGGGTTATTCCAAAAATTATTTTGCGTATAAATTATTATTTTTTTCCTAACTGTTATTTATCTATCTACTAAATCACCCCTTGTGATCTACCAGTAGACGTGATGGATAAGTAAAGTAGTCTACCCCTGCCTTAGGGAAACGATTTTGTCTAAATATGTGGTGTTCCTCTTCTACCCTGGGGTGTAGAGGTTTGCCAGAGAGAGAGAGCGCCATACTATCCTATCAGCTGTCTTCCTCCTGACCTGGTTCCAATGCAGTCCTCGGTCCTTTAGAGATTGTCTAATATTGTCCTCCCAGCGAACTCTGTGTCGTCATGGAGGTCTGGAAACCTGGCTCTTGGTTTTCCATATTGCTCATGGTAGCCGATCTTCTCCCATTCTGCAGAACTAGCCAAACCATCTTAACTGGGTCTGTTCCACTTAGGTATGCAGGGGTTAGGTTTTGAGGCTATGACGTATTGTCTGGTTGCGGGATATGTCTCTTCTTGTTACTTCTACCACCTTCATCAGTGACTTCCTTTTTTAACTCTCTTTAGACCTGATATTTTGTATCATTTTCTCATACTCTGACATATCTGACTTCTAATGTTCCTTGATACATTATAATTTAAAGTCTACCCAAGAGTGTTATACATCAAATTGTTTGTAAATGAAGAGACTACCATATTTAGATGTAAAATTAATATTTAAAAAATTTATATTGATGCGAGTTTTAAAAAATTGAAGGAAAGTCAACAGGAAAAATACTCAAAAATTATAAACATGATATTTCACAAAGAAGAAAAAAATAAAGTATTATCAGAACAATTAACAACAGTCATATTTTATTGTAGTCTAACCATTTCTGCATTCCATGTTACATTTCCAAAACAATTCAACATTAAATAATAAAATTATGCAAATTTTTGAAATGTTACATAACTAGGCTTTTCCAAAAAAAATATTTTTTTTTTTAAATCTTCCACTGAATACATTACAGTTATTTTAGGTAGCTGCAACATCTTAGCTAAAATAATGAAATATGACTTCAGTAGACATATTTCTAGTGTAACACTGTATGATCACTAACACATAAGTAAAATCAGTTATGAGGGTGACATAATAAAGACTCAACACATCTTTATATATTTCCTACTAAGGCTTGTGGTATTCTGACAGACAATTCCTACCTGCATGAACACATTTTAAGAAAATATTACAAACTTTACATTTAAATTTTTATTTCAATCTTTACAATTTGATATCAAAGCTTACAACTTCTTTTTGTCTCTGTAAACTTGGGGTCCATGGTGTGCTGAGAAAAAACTGGTGGCTTTGAAGCGAGTAGTGCATCATCATACAAACTTTTGTTCCCCAATTCCGGATTAGTTCTTCTGTAAAATCTAGCTGACCATATCTAGCTGGTCTTCTACATTTGGGTGTTTTTTCTGCTAGTCTTGAAATAAAATGTAAGCATCTACCATAGCAATATCCAGAAAATGAAAAAAAAGAGTTTTCCAATATTTATTAGTCTTTCTCAAAACATTGTACTTGTTAATTGGCTGGTCACTCTTGTCCACTACTTTCATAACTAACTACAGTATAAGCTAAACCAAATGGTCCATTTGCAGTGATCCTACCTAAATAAACATCAAAGTATATCCACTAACAGCATCAGCAAGAACCCATAATTTCATCCCCCATTTTGTTGGCTTCTCTCTAATATACTGTCAAACAGGAAACACCCTTTTCTTATATATATATTTTCTATTATTCTTTCATAAAATTACAGTTTGAAGAAGCCAATGGGTCTCAAAAACTGCTTTGTATTTTCTCTGGTGCTTACCTCTGACAGTTGCAGACTGGAACCCTCTCAGGCGAAAAAGGTGGAGGGTTGGAAGTCCATCATAACCAAAACATCTGCAAGAAGAACAATTTAAAATTAATTTTTACAGATCAACAATAGAATTCAAAGTTACAGTTTAGTGTACACACGAAAATTGACACACATTACATTTTCCGTACAAAGGAATACTGTCAATCATAAAGTCATATGATGTAAATAATAATTTTTAAAAGCAGAGACACAGGGCAAATGAGGTCAGAAAAATCAGCTGATTCAGAAGTTACGTCAGATTCACTTTATATTTATTTCCTGGTGCCATGAGTTCTTTGTTAACTGTTTGGAAGGTGAAATATTTGTTTCTTTTTTTCAAAAACAAACAGAAAGCAGCTATACTGACTACAATAGCCCACTAAAACGACTGTTTTACTACTTTTCAAAATCAGCTGTCATTTCGTTAACATTACCTTTACATGTACGGCTGGTGATCTGAGTTGTTCTGAGCTGTATTTTCGCCATCCAACTCATCAGACGTTTCCATGTCCTCTGAATAATCATCAAAACAGGAATCTACATCACTAGATGCATTGTAGTCATTTTCAGACTGCATTTTGTTTACGACCTGTTAAGTCGAGTTGATCGGAAAAAATCCAAAATGGCGGACGGACAAATTCAGTGTTTACGTTTTTCTGCATGTAATTTCAAAGTCAAAATAAGTGAAAGCTGTATATTTTTTAGCACAAATATAATTTGTAACATGTATTCTTAATATAAAACATAGATTTGAAGTCAAAATTAAAAAATAAATGTCCTTTTTTTACTTCAAAAGTCATCGTTCCGTTTGAAACGATTTTTTATATATCCGGTCTGAAGAGTGTTAATGACTTTTATGTATTCATCTTCGAAGTGCATAGGCCCTGTATAGTCAAGGAGACAAGGACATAATATGACTTTTGATCTTTCAGGCATATTGTAACATATATTTCCTCCAGGGAACAGTCGAAGGTAAACGGAGAAGAGGAAGGCAAAGAAATCCTTGGCTGATAACATCAACGAATGGACAGGTGTCGTACGGAAGGTTAATTGTTTTATTTTTTTTCCCCGTCTAAGTAGAGTGGATGTCGACAGATACGCGAGAAGGTATAGAAATAGATTTTCCACAGGTGGTAGAATTGAGGAAAAGATCTGTCTCTGGATGATTTGGTTATCTCCTCCAGCCTACCCGTACGACTGTACTTTATTGCAATACAGCTTTTACCTCCCCTAATTAGAATAGATAAGTTTCTCTACACACACACAGCTATGTGACAACAAGACACACAAACGTGAGAAACTAAGGATAAATGGGTATGGGTCTGACCAACACACAAAGGAAAGTTTATTTGTAGTATATTATCATTAAACTCAACGGCATAAAAATATCTAAAGAAAAAAATGATCAAAGAGTCATTTACATGCATATGAAATAAAGCAGAAAAAGTGCACCCTCCCTCGAATAGAGAAAAAAAAACCCCAAAAATAATTAACCCAAAGGTTGAAGGTTAGCACTATGTTACAGAATGAACAGTATTGGTACTCTCTGAGACCCAGTAAAGTAAACAAAATTTAGACAAATCAGATATATGGATTGTTTTCCCGCAAACAAGAAAAATACTCACACACTCTTTCAAGCAGTGGCTACTCTCACACTCTTACCTAATTGCCTGGTATGGTAGGTCTGCAATATCCCTTGGTAATAGAACTAGTCCATGAATATATTATCTAATTCACTTAATATTCTGTCACCCCAGTTGTCGCAGATCCAAATTGGCCCCAGTCCATCCCCAGAAATTAGTTAATGAGTTGAACGCCTAATATGGTGCTTCTCCTAGAAGTGTTATTACAAATAGTTAAAACAGTGACAGTTCTTTAACGGGAAAAATTACGTCCAGTATTGGGAAACATCTGGTAGCTAAAAACATATGTTCATATGATGATGATGGTTCTTCTATCGGCCAACTGTGTTAAAAACGCCGATTATGCACAGCGTAGGTGTTCAGAGAGGTATACTCCCCTTGAATTACGACTGTCAGGAGTCGGGATAAAAATAATGTTCCCTACTGCGGCGGGTAAAAAATATAAATCTGGGTTTGGTAAGTCCAGTGTTAAAAATTTATTGTCCTCCAATACTCTCTGGCGAGTGCCCGTTTACAAATGAAATTGGTGACGCACAAGCCAAGAAAATGAGAAAAATAACAAAGAAAAGAAAAAAGAAAAAACCGCTGGACGCCCTTGTGATCAGGTCTGCGAAGAATACAAGAAACCATTTATGAAAACAAATGCTACTACTATATCTGCACACAGACGGGACAAGACGATATCTTCTGCACTCTGTCAGTCCTGATTAAATTTAAAAGGCACACGGTGTTTCCTTACGCCTACACGTTAACAAACGCCGCTAGCGCTGAGTTCGGTCGGACTGAGTTATGTTAATTCGCCCGCCCCCGCTCGCACCGGCGTCAGCGTACAATGTAAATTATTATTTAATCTCTCCATACGCGCTACCTAAACAGTGATCGCCTGTCATTAAATAGCTATTAAATTGTCGGCGTCTGGTATTTTTGTCGTATGTTATTAAAATAATAGAAACTATAATGACAAATATGCACAATGAAATATAACGTGAATTCTATACACCCACTACCAGTCGCTCTATCGCCTATACGTCCAGTCAGCTAAACCGTTGGGTTTATCTCTCTCCTGTAGAGATTAAGTGTCGCGTCTGCCTACACTGTTAACATAATTACAGTCTAAGGTATGCGGGTGGCGTGATTTAACATTTTAATAGAATATCTGGTATGAAATCGCTACGCGTTACTTTATTTCCCTCGTTTTACTAGCGAGAAAAATCTAAGTGAAGAATGAAAGTTAAAAGCTATCACTTCTTAAAGCATTAGCACTATTATCCTTGTACCAGAAATATCAGAATGAAAATCTCCACGAAATACTAATACACCAAGAAAACTGGTTCTAGGACTGCGCGCTAGACTACTTCCAAATTCTGACTGACAACTGATAGGGGGTCTAAGAAAACATCAGTATATATATATCATTGGATTCCTCTTGGATGTTGTTAATTTCGCGTCCCGCTGTGGAATGGAAAATTCAGAAACAAGGCGTATCAAGATAAAAGCTTTCGTGTCGGTCGATCAAAGTTTCTCGTCTGGAGTTTTCGACTGGCATCACAGCTTCCGTTCGGCTAACGGGTTACCTTGTAGAATGCCCGCTTCTCAATATCAAATAGCCCATGGGGAGTTCTAAACTTCCCCTGAGTAAAACTTCAAAGGGTCTGCGTTTCGTCTATCCCACGTGCGTGCCTATCTGAGAGCTATTATGATTTACAGATGAAGCTCGCGTGAGAGGACGAGGTAAACACAGCCTGATTTGCTTTCCTGTTATGACTGACAGGTCACGAAGTTTGTAAACATTTCGTTAGCTCGTGTTAAAAGAAAAGAAGGCGGGACAAAATAATACGTTGCAGAAATAGAGAGTTGGTATAGATGCATGTTTAGCTAGCAAATCAGAGGGCAGCTATTAGGTTGCAATAAGCTGTCAGATTACTGTAGACTCTTTTTCCATTACACGTCACAACAGGGCACGGTTTTTCCACACTTGTAGGCATTGCTGATGATAGAGATCAGTCGAGGACCCTATCTTGTTCGCAAATATTTTGTAATCAAAGTATTTCCTTTTTAAGTGCTTAAGGAGAAGTCATTTTTGAGTTACTTCCCTTGAAAGTAGTTCCGTCATCTTCGATCGGACTCCGCGGACGAGTCTAGGCCTACTGCGATTTATTCTTTGGCTGGGTAGGAATAGATTGTTCTTGCTTCAGTATATCTATGGCCTGAATTTATACGTAGTGTTTGTATGAGTAGGACGAGTCTGTCTTATATATGGATATCTTTACATTTCTAAGTCGAACTATGTTGGTTGTCGCTAGAAAAGGTCAAAGGCTATGCAGCGGAAGTATCGCTAGCAAGGGGTGTGATTCATGGCCGTCATCCTGTCTGGATGTCGAATTTTGTTGTAGCAGGCCTATCGCCGAAAAAGTGATCGATAAGTCAATGGGGAAAAGTGATAGTCATTTAGACATGTTGTATGTACTTTACCCCAGTGTTTATTCTCTTTTGCCAAGGAATGGCAAAGTTATATTTCGCATAGAAAGGTAAAACCACAATTTATTATGAACTTGGGCTTCGCCATCGTTGTTGATAAACAGATGCACAGTGGTACTTTTGAAAAGAATATTTATTCAAAGGAAGACGACATTCCTATATATCAACACTAGATTGTATGATATTATTCAATCACCTCTATGAGAGAAGCTATGAAGAAATGAGGACATTTAACGAATGACCAATTTTGGTCTGGGTCCTATAGTGAGTGAAACTCACGAGAGAAGAACAGCCATGTTGAAATTCATATACTTTGTATTTATCGAGTGAGAAAAAGGGATGCCTGTACTATCGCTCGATGAACCAAGAGATCACTGCTACATGTGAGAACCCATGTCTGGGATTCCTATATCTTTATGGAAAATATATATATTGAACTTTACGTGAAGGGATATTCACTAGACGAGGTTAGGTCTAGGAGCCTTCCTATATATTGGTTATGGTCTGACGTGCCCAGTCAGTAAAGCCAGATGATTTACATGATGGAACTCTGAATGCTTATTTACGAATGCTCCATTATGATATTTGCCAAGCATGAATGCTAACTTAAGATGATATTCCTGTGATCAACATTATGCTGTCTATGTCGACATTTGTTCCTGTAACCATACACGTACTGTCCAAGTGTGCGTCCCATTAAATGTTATAAAAAGACCACCGTAGTTCCAGTACTTCTTGAATTCGAACAGTGTGAGTATGAGTGATGTACTACCAACCTGTCAACTCTATCGAATCATTCTACCATTCGCGTTCTGACATTCACATACACACACACTCATTGTTTACACTCACATTCTTGTCGGAGCCTCATCACGTTCCAGGACAAGATAACCTGTATGACCAAAACTGTGCTGGGTTTAATGAGTTGACAATCGTTACACTTTACTACACCAGTCCCAACATCTACATTTATCAACTGGTGGACATTCACGTCATTTAACAAATAAAGCGTGATTCAACAACTAGTAGCCAGTATGAGTTAACAACTAAACAGAGTTTAACAACTGGTGTGCCAGCTTCCTGGGTCAACCTGCACAGTGACCATATTGAGAAGTAAACTACTGAGACCAGACGTTCCTTGGGGTCTGTTACGACACACAAATACATCAGCAGTACAACTCTACAGTGATGTCAGCGTGACCTGTCCTGTCGACAGTATGCGGTAACTAGGTCAGCGTTTGTTGACATTTGGTTCGTTGGACATTTGCCATACAACTGACAGTGTTACACAGCAAGCTTGGTTGAAACATAGAACATTACACATCAGGACTGGAGAATATTTGACAGTGTTTGCGAAAGGAAATGTTATTGAACTGAGAAGTCCTACATCGATTGTTATCATTCACATCAACGATGGAGCTTCTATTTCTGTGTTGAATTTAAAATAATTAGACCAGAAGTATTTGTTTAATAAAGTACCACAGTACTGTACTATTAGGCAGTGTAACTGAGCCTTCTTTACAACACATTCTTTCTGCAACACTCTATTTACATCATATTGCCATACTATTTATGCAATTATGTATTTATGTTTAAATATTTATATGTGATATTTGTTTGTATCCAGCGGGTTGTTGTTTTGGTTGGGCGGTGTCACACAGCAGAGTATCCCACGTAATAGAGGGTCTGATGTGTGCGTTTCTATAGGTGCAATTTTCTTGATTGAAAATTTGCTGCGACAGCTGTTGCTATTAGTGTTAGCTGTGAAGACTGTACTCATTGTTGTTTTTGTAATATTCCTCTGTTCTTTAGTTTGTTTTGATTTGTTTGTAATTTGTTGGTCTACCCTATTCTATCTTTCAGTTCTATTCTCAATTTATATTTATATACTGTGGCGTTATTTGTATTTGTTATCCTCTTGCGGTTTATCTTTTATTGTTTTCCCATTTCATTTATTTCATTTCCGCAAATGTTTTCATGTTCTCCTGTATAACTGTTTTGTTTTGTGCCTGATCGACATACACTATTTAAAATATAGTTGATCATATAAATTGATGTACAAGAATCAACTGATAGTTAATTGCTATTACTAAAGGTACACAGTTGATGATATAAAACACTATTTCTGGTGCACTGCACTTATATTATAGAGTGAACCAGCAACTTATAGCTGTTATTATATAAGGATTTATACAAGACCTTTGTAAGGCTTGTTTCCCACAGTGATTGGGATAGTTAAGTACTATTTTCCACAGGTTAAAAAGTTATCATACAAGGTCTTTGATTAAGACTAAGAAAGTGAATTTATTTACTTTTGCAAATTACTGATCTTATTAGACAAGATGTCTACATTAGATTATTTTATCACACAAGGCAAGGCTCTTGATAAGACTGGTCAGCAATTAGAAGAATGGGCAGTTGCTCAATATGACAAAGCATTAGCTGCTGAAGAAAGAAAAGCATTGATTGAGGAGAAAAGATTAGAAGCTGAGGAAAAAAAATTACAAAGAGAGTATGAACAAAAGAAATTGCAGATACAGACTGATGAAAAAAGATTCCAGATGGAAATGGAAAAAGAGAAAAGAAAAGATGAAGCTGCTGCAGAAGAGAAAAAATTACAAGCTGCTGCAGAAGAGAAAAAAAATTACAAGCTGCTGCAGAAGAGAAAAAATTACAAGCTGCTGCAGAAGAAAAAAGATTACAAAGAGAAGCTGAAGCAGAAGAGAAAAAATTACAAGCTGCTGCAGAAGAAAAAAGATTACAAAGAGAAGCTGAAGCAGAAGAGAAAAAAGCAATAAGAGAGCATGAACACAAAAAAGAACTTTTAGCATTTGAGTTAGAAAAGTTAAAGTTAACAAACATAAGTGATGGTAATCAAGCATCTGGTGGTAATGGTAAACCCTTTACTTACAAGGTCAAGGTACCAGCGTTCAACCCTTCCAGTGATGACATAACATTCTGGCTAAATAGATTTGAACGCTCGTGTCGAGCACATAATGTGGACAAATCACAATATGCTAACCAGTTATCAGAAAATCTGAAAGGTGATTCTCTGACTAGTTTAAGTTTGGTTGAAGAGGCTGACAAAGATAACTATGATGTTATTAGGGCAGCCTTATTAAAGAAGTATCAGTTGTCTGAAGAGGGTTATCGGAAGTTGTTTAAGACAATGGTGCCTGAGGCAGGTGTAGAATTCTCAGAATTCATTGCAAGGACACGTCTTACATTTGATCGTTGGATTGAGCTATCCAAAACAGAAAAGACTTATGAAGCACTTATGGACTTGATACTCAGAGACAAGATTATGTCAAGTATAAATAAACCTTTCCTCGAATTCTTACATGAGCGTAAACCTAAGTCTCTAAAAGAAATGGAACAATATTGTACCCAATACGTCACTGCACATCCGGACGTAGCTATTAGCAACAGTAAGGTTAAAGAAGGTATGCCAGTTGCTTCTGCAACACCATACAACCCTAATCACTCTCACAAATTCCAAGGACCTCAAAATAGGTTTAATAAAAAAGGTAACTATTACAGTTATCAGAACCAAGGTAACCAATCATTTCAGGGTTCTTCTTCGAATACCTGGAGAAGAGCTGACAGCCCTCGATTCAGGGGTGGTCATAATTACAGGAACTTTCGCAAAGGAAGTCATTCTAGAAACTATCCAAGTTTTCCTTCATGGAGACAACAAGATCATAATTACAGAGATACTCATTATAATGAATATGATGATAGTAACCAAAGGAGCTATGATTCAAACCCGAGTAGAGGTTATAATAGTGGAAACAATGATAAGTACAGAGGCAATAATAACAGAGGTAGAGCACAATTCAAAAAACATAAAGCTCATTACCAGGCGAACTCTGCACAGCAAGAGTCCCACGAAGCCTATAAACAAAATAAAGATAATGATGACTCTAATAATATGGCATGTGCCGCTTTTGATTTTGGGAGAGCATCTCAGTGCCCCCAATGCAAAACATTATTTGAGCCAACCACAGTGTCTACTTTAAGCTGTGGGCATCCTCTTCCCGCTCTTCCTGCGTCAATCGCGCATGATGGGAGAGGTTCTCTTGTCTTACACAAAGGTTTAGTAAATGACAATCCAGTCTCAGTACTTTTTGATTCTGGATGCACAACTATTGGGGTTAGGCAGTCACTCATAGATCCTTCTCATTCTACAGGCAAAGTAGTCAAATGCGTAACATTTGGCGGCACCATAGAGAAATACTCTACCGCTATCATTAGGATTGCTACTCCTTTCTTCACAGGAGATGTACACGCATGTCTTTTGCCGAATCCGATCGCTGATCTTATCATCGGTCGCATTCACGGAGTCAAAGAATGCACTCCGGAGCAAATTTCCGTTTGGGAAAATCAAAATATGCAATCTGCTAATGCGTAGTCACTAGAGCTCAAGCTCTCAATATGCCTGAAACTTCATCTGTTGAAGATAATGAAGTGCATAACCAAGATGATCCCTTGGTAATTTCTCGTGACTCGTTTATAAAACAACAAGAAGAAGATCCGACTCTTAAGAAATTCTTCACTCTTGTAACGAAAGGTGATCCGAATAAAGATTCAAATTGTAAATCTTGGATTACAATGAAGAATGGCGTACTTGTACGTATGGTGCAAGACTCCACTAAGTCAAGTCATTCTCAGATTCTTGTACCCAAGAATTTGAGAGTTAAAATCTTACAACATGCACACGACTCTCAGTGTGCTGGTCACATGGGTTTTTCCCGTACAAAGTCAAGAGTTCTTGCGGCTTTCTTTTGGCCTTTTGTGAACAAGGACATACGGATCTATTGTCGATCCTGTAAAGTATGTCAAGAAGTCAAATCCAAAGGTCCTCGTCATGCTGCGCCTATTCAGGCTGCAGATATTCCCTATTCGTCCATTCCAGAAAATGGCGATAGACATCATTGGTCCATTCAAGATCAAATCTGCTAGAGGACATCAGTTTATCTTAACGTGTGTAGACATGTGCACACGTTGGCCAGAGGCTATCCCTCTAAAGAGCATTACTACCGCTGACATTGCAGATGCTCTTTGGCTTATATTTTCTCGGCTGGGATTCCCCGGAGAAATATTATCAGATCATGGCACCCAACTGATATCGGATACCATGTCTCAAGTAATGTCTACTCTACAGATAGAGAGATCTTTGAGTAGCATCTATCATCCTATGTCCAATGGGATGGTCGAGCGACTAAATAGAACACTTAAGAACTTATTAGGGAAGATAACTGAGGATCATCCTCAAGATTGGGATAGGGTTTTACCCGCGGCCCTCTTCGCGTACAGAGAGGTCCCCAATGAACATACAGGGTTTTCTCCCTTTGAACTTGTCTTTGGCGCGCGACCGCGCGGCCCAATGTCTTTGCTGCATGATCTTATAACAGCTGACAATATTGACGATGACACAAAATCTTCTTACGAGTATGTCATCGCGCTGAGACAGAAGATTATCGAAGCATGCAAATTGGCAACGTCCTCTTCTGAATTTGCTAAGCAGAAGGCAAGACAATTTGCTAATAAGAAGAGAACTTTACGACAACTTTGTCCTGGTGACAAAGCATTTGTTTTGCTACCTTGTCGTGAAAATAGACTCCTTATTAGTTGGAAAGGTCCGTACGATATAATATCGAAAATTTCAGATGTTGACTACATCGTCGATATCAACGGGAAGCATAAAACCTTCCACATCAATATGCTTACGGAGTTCCATGAACGTCCTGACTATCTACAGCCTATTTTCCAGGCAACGGACGATTCTCATGTCAAACATGGTCATTACTCATCACTGTCTGTAATACAGGATGAGGAAACAAGTTTTTCGGATGTTAATCTTCCGCTTCCAATGATCCCACTTCATTCTAGTGAATCATGGAAAGACGTTACTGTTTCTCCTGATTTGTCTCTAGGAGAACGGCGACAAGTTTCGTCTATGTTACAAACATTTCAGGATGTCCTCACTGACATCCCTGGACAAACTCATGTCATTGAGCATGACATTGTTCTAACTGAACATACTCCAATTAGGGTTAGACCTTATCCTATCCCTATACATTTCCAAACACAGGTTGAAAAGGAGTTGGATGAAATGATAGATTTACAAATAATCGAACCATCCACTTCTGCATATTCTTCGCCGATGGTTATTGTTCGAAAAAAAAGACAATAACATACGTCTTTGCGTTGACTATCGCAAATTGAATCAAGTTACGAAGTTCGATGCTGAACCTATGCCTTTACTAGAGAGCTACTTACTCGTCTTTCTAAATCGCATTTTTTCACTAAACTTGATTTGTCTAAAGGATATTGGCAAGTTCCATTATCCGAACGCGCCAAACCTCTTACCGCTTTCTCTACTCCCAGAGGCCTTTTCCAATGGAATTTTATGCCTTTCGGCCTTATGAACGCACCAGCTACATTTGTACGCATGATGCGTCGAATCCTATCGTATCGGTCAGATGTCATTGCTTATCTAGACGACATCTGTCTTTTCAGCGATACTTGGGAAGATCACTATTCAGGGTTAGTTGAATTATTATCAACTCTGCGTGAGTATAACCTGACAGCAAAACCATCCAAAGCTTGTATTGGCTTTAGCGAAATTGCTTTCTTAGGCCATCGAGTAGGTCACGGTTTCTTGAAGACAGAAGACCATAATATCACTAAGATACTTAACATCTCTATCCCTAGGACTAAAAAGCAAGTGCGAAGTCTTTTAGGTCTCATACAATTTTATGGACGTTTCATTCCGAATCTGTCCTCTATCATGGCACCTCTCTCTACACTATTAAAGAAAGGGTCGCCTAACATGGTTCACTGGTCTCATGAATGCCAATCTTCACTAGAGAAGATCAAAACTATGTTTTCATCACCACCTATTTTAGTGTTACCTACAACAGATAAGACATTTGTTCTTCGTAGTGACGCTTCATCCACTGGGATTGGAGCGGCACTAATGCAAGAGTACTCTGGAACTCTGCATCCTGTAATGTATATATCCAGAAAACTTAATGCTGCAGAAAGGAATTACTCGGTTTTAGACCGTGAATTATTGGCAATGGTTTGGTCAATTCTCAAACTCCAAAGATTCCTTCTGGGCGCGCATTTCGTAGTGGAAACTGACCAAAAAGCTCTTACGGCTATCCAAAGTAAGAACTTGAAGAGCTCGAGATCAACTCGATACGCAATCGCTCTTCAACCTTTTCATTTCTCGGTACGAGCTATCCGTGGTTCAGAAAATGTGATGGCGGACATTCTGTCCAGATGCCCACATGATGCCACTTAACTGTTAAATATTGGATCTTTTTAATATGTATAACTTTACAACAGTTATTTTTTGTTTCTTTACTAAGATACACATTTGTAATTTAATAATAGAATGATGGTATCGCTACTTAGCGGTTTATTGATGTTTATTCACCGCTGTTCTTTGATGATTGTTTCTTCATAAATCATAAATTTAAGATTATAGTGTGAATTTTTGGTATGCATTGTATAATTACCAGAATTGTATTATACGTACATCACACCTTCCTGGAAACATTTATTCGTAGAGAAACAATTTCTCTCAGATTTTGAGATATATTCTCACCGGTCATATTAGGAATTATAGTTATTCCTGATATTTTCATCTGCGCAGTATTCTTGCGTTGTGAGCCTATTCTACGTGCTCCTAGATGTATTTAAAAAAAAAAAAAATTTTTTTTTTTTTTTTTCCCGGGAGGTGTGGTAAGACTGTAAAGGGCAATTTTTACTATCTTGCAATATAATACATTTATATACTTATTATGTTCGCAAATATTTTGTAATCAAAGTATTTCCTTTTTAAGTGCTTAAGGAGAAGTCATTTTTGAGTTACTTCCCTTGAAAGTAGTTCCGTCATCTTCGATCGGACTCCGCGGACGAGTCTAGGCCTACTGCGATTTATTCTTTGGCTGGGTAGGAATAGATTGTTCTTGCTTCAGTATATCTATGGCCTGAATTTATACGTAGTGTTTGTATGAGTAGGACGAGTCTGTCTTATATATGGATATCTTTACATTTCTAAGTCGAACTATGTTGGTTGTCGCTAGAAAAGGTCAAAGGCTATGCAGCGGAAGTATCGCTAGCAAGGGGTGTGATTCATGGCCGTCATCCTGTCTGGATGTCGAATTTTGTTGTAGCAGGCCTATCGCCGAAAAAGTGATCGATAAGTCAATGGGGAAAAGTGATAGTCATTTAGACATGTTGTATGTACTTTACCCCAGTGTTTATTCTCTTTTGCCAAGGAATGGCAAAGTTATATTTCGCATAGAAAGGTAAAACCACAATTTATTATGAACTTGGGCTTCGCCATCGTTGTTGATAAACAGATGCACAGTGGTACTTTTGAAAGAATATTTATTCAAAGGAAGACGACATTCCTATGTATCAACACTAGATTGTATGATATTATTCAATCACCTCTATGAGAGAAGCTATGAAGAAATGAGGACATTTAACGAATGACCAATTTTGGGTCTGGGTCCTATAGTGAGTGAAACTCACGAGAGAAGAACAGCCATGTTGAAATTCATATACTTTGTATTTATCGAGTGAGAAAAAGGGATGCCTGTACTATCGCTCGATGAACCAAGAGATCACTGCTACATGTGAGAACCCATGTCTGGGATTCCTATATCTTTATGGAAAATATATATATATTGAACTTTACGTGAAGGGATATTCACTAGACGAGGTTAGGTCTAGGAGCCTTCCTATATATTGGTTATGGTCTGACGTGCCCAGTCAGTAAAGCCAGATGATTTACATGATGGAACTCTGAATGCTTATTTACGAATGCTCCATTATGATATTTGCCAAGCATGAATGCTAACTTAAGATGATATTCCTGTGATCAACATTATGCTGTCTATGTCGACATTTGTTCCTGTAACCATACACGTACTGTCCAAGTGTGCGTCCCATTAAATGTTATAAAAAGACCACCGTAGTTCCAGTACTTCTTGAATTCGAACAGTGTGAGTATGAGTGATGTACTACCAACCTGTCAACTCTATCGAATCATTCTACCATTCGCGTTCTGACATTCACATACACACTCATTGTTTACACTCACATTCTTGTCGGAGCCTCATCACGTTCCAGGACAAGATAACCTGTATGACCAAAACTGTGCTGGGTTTAATGAGTTGACAATCGTTACACTTTACTACACCAGTCCCAACATCTACATTTATCAACTGGTGGACATTCACGTCATTTAACAAATAAAGCGTGATTCAACAACTAGTAGCCAGTATGAGTTAACAACTAAACAGAGTTTAACAACTGGTGTGCCAGCTTCCTGGGTCAACCTGCACAGTGACCATATTGAGAAGTAAACTACTGAGACCAGACGTTCCTTGGGGTCTGTTACGACACACAAATACATCAGCAGTACAACTCTACAGTGATGTCAGCGTGACCTGTCCTGTCGACAGTATGCGGTAACTAGGTCAGCGTTTGTTGACATTTGGTTCGTTGGACATTTGCCATACAACTGACAGTGTTACACAGCAAGCTTGGTTGAAACATAGAACATTACACATCAGGACTGGAGAATATTTGACAGTGTTTGCGAAAGGAAATGTTATTGAACTGAGAAGTCCTACATCGATTGTTATCATTCACATCAACGATGGAGCTTCTATTTCTGTGTTGAATTTAAAATAATTAGACCAGAAGTATTTGTTTAATAAAGTACCACAGTACTGTACTATTAGGCAGTGTAACTGAGCCTTCTTTACAACACATTCTTTCTGCAACACTCTATTTACATCATATTGCCATACTATTTATGCAATTATGTATTTATGTTTAAATATTTATATGTGATATTTGTTTGTATCCAGCGGGTTGTTGTTTTGGTTGGGCGGTGTCACACAGCAGAGTATCCCACGTAATAGAGGGTCTGATGTGTGCGTTTCTATAGGTGCAATTTTCTTGATTGAAAATTTGCTGCGACAGCTGTTGCTATTAGTGTTAGCTGTGAAGACTGTACTCATTGTTGTTTTTGTAATATTCCTCTGTTCTTTAGTTTGTTTTGATTTGTTTGTAATTTGTTGGTCTACCCTATTCTATCTTTCAGTTCTATTCTCAATTTATATTTATATACTGTGGCGTTATTTGTATTTGTTATCCTCTTGCGGTTTATCTTTTATTGTTTTCCCATTTCATTTATTTCATTTCCGCAAATGTTTTCATGTTCTCCTGTATAACTGTTTTGTTTTGTGCCTGATCGACATACACTATTTAAAATATAGTTGATCATATAAATTGATGTACAAGAATCAACTGATAGTTAATTGCTATTACTAAAGGTACACAGTTGATGATATAAAACACTATTCTGGTGCACTGCACTTATATTATAGAGTGAACCAGCAACTTATAGCTGTTATTATATAAGGATTTATACAAGACCTTTGTAAGGCTTGTTTCCCACAGTGATTGGGATAGTTAAGTACTATTTTCCACAGGTTAAAAAGTTATCATACAAGGTCTTTGATTAAGACTAAGAAAGTGAATTTATTTACTTTTGCAAATTACTGATCTTATTAGACAAGATGTCTACATTAGATTATTTTATCACACAAGGCAAGGCTCTTGATAAGACTGGTCAGCAATTAGAAGAATGGGCAGTTGCTCAATATGACAAAGCATTAGCTGCTGAAGAAAGAAAAGCATTGATTGAGGAGAAAAGATTAGAAGCTGAGGAAAAAAAATTACAAAGAGAGTATGAACAAAAGAAATTGCAGATACAGACTGATGAAAAAAGATTCCAGATGGAAATGGAAAAAGAGAAAAGAAAAGATGAAGCTGCTGCAGAAGAGAAAAAATTACAAGCTGCTGCAGAAGAGAAAAAAATTACAAGCTGCTGCAGAAGAGAAAAAATTACAAGCTGCTGCAGAAGAAAAAAAGATTACAAAGAGAAGCTGAAGCAGAAGAGAAAAAATTACAAGCTGCTGCAGAAGAAAAAAGATTACAAAGAGAAGCTGAAGCAGAAGAGAAAAAAGCAATAAGAGAGCATGAACACAAAAAGAACTTTTAGCATTTGAGTTAGAAAAGTTAAAGTTAACAAACATAAGTGATGGTAATCAAGCATCTGGTGGTAATGGTAAACCCTTTACTTACAAGGTCAAGGTACCAGCGTTCAACCCTTCCAGTGATGACATAACATTCTGGCTAAATAGATTTGAACGCTCGTGTCGAGCACATAATGTGGACAAATCACAATATGCTAACCAGTTATCAGAAAATCTGAAAGGTGATTCTCTGACTAGTTTAAGTTTGGTTGAAGAGGCTGACAAAGATAACTATGATGTTATTAGGGCAGCCTTATTAAAGAAGTATCAGTTGTCTGAAGAGGGTTATCGGAAGTTGTTTAAGACAATGGTGCCTGAGGCAGGTGTAGAATTCTCAGAATTCATTGCAAGGACACGTCTTACATTTGATCGTTGGATTGAGCTATCCAAAACAGAAAAGACTTATGAAGCACTTATGGACTTGATACTCAGAGACAAGATTATGTCAAGTATAAATAAACCTTTCCTCGAATTCTTACATGAGCGTAAACCTAAGTCTCTAAAAGAAATGGAACAATATTGTACCCAATACGTCACTGCACATCCGGACGTAGCTATTAGCAACAGTAAGGTTAAAGAAGGTATGCCAGTTGCTTCTGCAACACCATACAACCCTAATCACTCTCACAAATTCCAAGGACCTCAAAATAGGTTTAATAAAAAAGGTAACTATTACAGTTATCAGAACCAAGGTAACCAATCATTTCAGGGTTCTTCTTCGAATACCTGGAGAAGAGCTGACAGCCCTCGATTCAGGGGTGGTCATAATTACAGGAACTTTCGCAAAGGAAGTCATTCTAGAAACTATCCAAGTTTTCCTTCATGGAGACAACAAGATCATAATTACAGAGATACTCATTATAATGAATATGATGATAGTAACCAAAGGAGCTATGATTCAAACCCGAGTAGAGGTTATAATAGTGGAAACAATGATAAGTACAGAGGCAATAATAACAGAGGTAGAGCACAATTCAAAAAACATAAAGCTCATTACCAGGCGAACTCTGCACAGCAAGAGTCCCACGAAGCCTATAAACAAAATAAAGATAATGATGACTCTAATAATATGGCATGTGCCGCTTTTGATTTTGGGAGAGCATCTCAGTGCCCCCAATGCAAAACATTATTTGAGCCAACCACAGTGTCTACTTTAAGCTGTGGCCATCCTCTTCCTGCTCTTCCAGCATCAGTCGCGCATGATGGAAGAGATTCTCTTGTCTTACATAAGGGTTTAGTGAATAACAATCCAGTCTCTGTGCTATTTGATTCTGGATGCACCACAATTGGTGTTAGGCAGTCACTCGTAGATCCTTCCCGTGCCACTGGACAAGTAGTCAAATGTGTAACATTTGGCGGCACATTAGAGAAATACTCTACTGCTATCATTAGGATTGCTACTCCTTTCTTTACAGGAGATGTACACGCATGTCTTCTTCCAAATCCGATCGCTGACCTCATCATCGGTCGCATTCATGGAGTCAAGGAATGCACTCCGCAACAAATTTCCACGTGGGAAAGGCAAAACATGCAGATTGCTAACGCTGTAGTCACTAGAGCTCAGGCTCTTAATATGCCTCAAACTACTGAAGATAATGAAGTGCATAACCAAGATAATCCCTTGGTAATTTCTCGTGACTCGTTTATAAAACAGCAAGAAGATGATCCCACTCTGAAGAAATTCTTCATTCTTGCAACTAAAGGTGATCCGAATAAAGACACAAGTCGTAAATCGTGGATTACAAAGAAGAATGGCGTACTTGTACGTATGGTTCAAGACTCCATTACGTCAAGTCATTCTCAATTCCTGGTTCCCAAGAATTTGAGAGTTAAAATTTTGCAGCACGCTCACGACTCTCAGTGTGCTGGACACATGGGTTTTTCCCGTACTAAGTCAAGAGTCCTTGCGGCTTTCTTTTGGCCATTGGTAAACAAGGACATACGTATTTATTGTCGATCTTGTAAAGTATGTCAGGAAGTTAAATCCAAAGGTCCACGGCATGCTGCACCCATTCAGGCGGCGGACATTCCTATTCGGCCGTTTCAAAAAATGGCCATAGACATTATTGGTCCATTTAAGATCAAGTCTGCCAGAGGACATCAGTTTATCTTGACGTGTGTTGATATGTGCACACGTTGGCCAGAGGCTATTCCTCTGAAGAACATTACTACTGCTGATATTGCAGATGCTCTTTGGCTTATATTTTCTCGTCTGGGGTTCCCCGGAGAGATATTGTCAGACCATGGCACCCAACTAATATCAGATACCATGTCTCAAGTAATGTCTACTCTGCAGATAGATAGATCTTTAAGTAGTATCTACCATCCAATGTCTAATGGGATGGTCGAGCGACTAAATAGAACACTTAAGAACTTATTAGGGAAGATAACTGAGGATCATCCTCAAGATTGGGATAGGGTTTTACCCGCGGCCCTCTTCGCGTACAGAAAGGTCCCCAATGAACATACAGGGTTTTCTCCCTTTGAACTTGTCTTTGGCGCGCGACCGCGCGGCCCAATGTCGTTGCTTCACGATCTCATAACATCTGACAATATTGACGATGACACAAAATCTTCTTACGAGTATGTCATCGCGCTGAGACAGAAGATTATAGAAGCATGCAAATTGGCAACGTCCTCTTCTGAATTTGCTAAGCAGAAGGCAAGACAATTTGCTAATAAGAAGAGAACTTTACGACAACTTTGTCCTGGTGACAAAGCATTTGTTTTGCTACCTTGTCGTGAAAATAGACTCCTTATTAGTTGGAAAGGTCCGTACGATATAATATCGAAAATTTCAGATGTTGACTACATCGTCGATATTAACGGGAAGCATAAAACCTTCCACATCAATATGCTTACGGAGTTCCATGAACGTCCTGACTATCTACAGCCTATTTTCCAGGCAACGGACGATTCTCATGTCAAACATGGTCATTACTCATCACTGTCTGTAATACAGGATGAGGAAACAAGTTTTTCGGATGTTAATCTTCCGCTTCCAATGATCCCACTTCATTCTAGTGAATCATGGAAAGACGTTACTGTTTCTCCTGATTTGTCTCTAGGAGAACGGCGACAAGTTTCGTCTATGTTACAAACATTTCAGGATGTCCTCACTGACATCCCTGGACAAACTCATGTCATTGAGCATGACATTGTTCTAACTGAACATACTCCAATTAGGGTTAGACCTTATCCTATCCCTATACATTTCCAAACACAGGTTGAAAAGGAGTTGGATGAAATGATAGATTTACAAATAATCGAACCATCCACTTCTGCATATTCTTCGCCGATGGTTATTGTTCGAAAAAAAGACAATAACATACGTCTTTGCGTTGACTATCGCAAATTAAATCAAGTTACGAAGTTCGATGCTGAACCTATGCCTTTACTGGAAGAACTACTTACTCGTCTTTCTAAATCGCATTTTTTCACTAAACTTGATTTGTCTAAAGGATATTGGCAAGTTCCATTATCCGAACGCGCCAAACCTCTCCACGCTTTCTCTACTCCCAGAGGCCTTTTCCAATGGAATTTTATGCCTTTCGGCCTTATGAACGCACCAGCTACATTTGTACGCATGATGCGTCGAATCCTATCGTATCGGTCAGATGTCATTGCTTATCTAGACGACATCTGTCTTTTCAGCGATACTTGGGAAGATCACTATTCAGGGTTAGTTGAATTATTATCAACTCTGCGTGAGTATAACCTGACAGCAAAACCATCCAAAGCTTGTATTGGCTTTAGCGAAATTGCTTTCTTAGGCCATCGAGTAGGTCACGGTTTCTTGAAGACAGAAGACCATAATATCACTAAGATACTTAACATCTCTATCCCTAGGACTAAAAAGCAAGTGCGAAGTCTTTTAGGTCTCATACAATTTTATGGACGTTTCATTCCGAATCTGTCCTCTATCATGGCACCTCTCTCTACACTATTAAAGAAAGGGTCGCCTAACATGGTTCACTGGTCTCATGAATGCCAATCTTCACTAGAGAAGATCAAAACTATGTTTTCATCACCACCTATTTTAGTGTTACCTACAACAGATAAGACATTTGTTCTTCGTAGTGACGCTTCATCCACTGGGATTGGAGCGGCACTAATGCAAGAGTACTCTGGAACTCTGCATCCTGTAATGTATATATCCAGAAAACTTAATGCTGCAGAAAGGAATTACTCGGTTTTAGACCGTGAATTATTGGCAATGGTTTGGTCAATTCTCAAACTCCAAAGATTCCTTCTGGGCGCGCATTTCGTAGTGGAAACTGACCAAAAAGCTCTTACGGCTATCCAAAGTAAGAACTTGAAGAGCTCGAGATCAACTCGATACGCAATCGCTCTTCAACCTTTTCATTTCTCGGTACGAGCTATCCGTGGTTCAGAAAATGTGATGGCGGACATTCTGTCCAGATGCCCACATGATGCCACTTAACTGTTAAATATTGGATCTTTTTAATATGTATAACTTTACAACAGTTATTTTTTGTTTCTTTACTAAGATACACATTTGTAATTTAATAATAGAATGATGGTATCGCTACTTAGCGGTTTATTGATGTTTATTCACCGCTGTTCTTTGATGATTGTTTCTTCATAAATCATAAATTTAAGATTATAGTGTGAATTTTTGGTATGCATTGTATAATTACCAGAATTGTATTATACGTACATCACACCTTCCTGGAAACATTTATTCGTAGAGAAACAATTTCTCTCAGATTTTGAGATATATTCTCACCGGTCATATTAGGAATTATAGTTATTCCTGATATTTTCATCTGCGCAGTATTCTTGCGTTGTGAGCCTATTCTACGTGCTCCTAGATGTATTTTTAAAAAAAAAAAAATTTTTTTTTTTCCCGGGAGGTGTGGTAAGACTGTAAAGGGCAATTTTTACTATCTTGCAATATAATACATTTATATACTTATTATGTTCGCAAATATTTTGTAATCAAAGTATTTCCTTTTTAAGTGCTTAAGGAGAAGTCATTTTTGAGTTACTTCCCTTGAAAGTAGTTCCGTCATCTTCGATCGGACTCCGCGGACGAGTCTAGGCCTACTGCGATTTATTCTTTGGCTGGGTAGGAATAGATTGTTCTTGCTTCAGTATATCTATGGCCTGAATTTATACGTAGTGTTTGTATGAGTAGGACGAGTCTGTCTTATATATGGATATCTTTACATTTCTAAGTCGAACTATGTTGGTTGTCGCTAGAAAAGGTCAAAGGCTATGCAGCGGAAGTATCGCTAGCAAGGGGTGTGATTCATGGCCGTCATCCTGTCTGGATGTCGAATTTTGTTGTAGCAGGCCTATCGCCGAAAAAGTGATCGATAAGTCAATGGGGAAAAGTGATAGTCATTTAGACATGTTGTATGTACTTTACCCCAGTGTTTATTCTCTTTTGCCAAGGAATGGCAAAGTTATATTTCGCATAGAAAGGTAAAACCACAATTTATTATGAACTTGGGCTTCGCCATCGTTGTTGATAAACAGATGCACAGTGGTACTTTTGAAAAGAATATTTATTCAAAGGAAGACGACATTCCTATATATCAACACTAGATTGTATGATATTATTCAATCACCTCTATGAGAGAAGCTATGAAGAAATGAGGACATTTAACGAATGACCAATTTTGGTCTGGGTCCTATAGTGAGTGAAACTCACGAGAGAAGAACAGCCATGTTGAAATTCATATACTTTGTATTTATCGAGTGAGAAAAAGGGATGCCTGTACTATCGCTCGATGAACCAAGAGATCACTGCTACATGTGAGAACCCATGTCTGGGATTCCTATATCTTTATGGAAAATATATATATTGAACTTTACGTGAAGGGATATTCACTAGACGAGGTTAGGTCTAGGAGCCTTCCTATATATTGGTTATGGTCTGACGTGCCCAGTCAGTAAAGCCAGATGATTTACATGATGGAACTCTGAATGCTTATTTACGAATGCTCCATTATGATATTTGCCAAGCATGAATGCTAACTTAAGATGATATTCCTGTGATCAACATTATGCTGTCTATGTCGACATTTGTTCCTGTAACCATACACGTACTGTCCAAGTGTGCGTCCCATTAAATGTTATAAAAAGACCACCGTAGTTCCAGTACTTCTTGAATTCGAACAGTGTGAGTATGAGTGATGTACTACCAACCTGTCAACTCTATCGAATCATTCTACCATTCGCGTTCTGACATTCACATACCCACTCATTGTTTACACTCACATTCTTGTCGGAGCCTCATCACGTTCCAGGACAAGATAACCTGTATGACCAAAACTGTGCTGGGTTTAATGAGTTGACAATCGTTACACTTTACTACACCAGTCCCAACATCTACATTTATCAACTGGTGGACATTCATGTCATTTAACAAATAAAGCGTGATTCAACAACTAGTAGCCAGTATGAGTTAACAACTAAACAGAGTTTAACAATAACTAATATGAGGTTGTATATGGGGCTGGCAACTTTATCATATAAAATAAATTGCTAAGAATTCCATTTCTACTGGAAACATGTTGATAACATTACAAGGCGGGAATCGTTCTGGAATCGCAATGGTAAGATAGGTAGATGGAAACAGAAAAATACACGGAGAAGAGAACTGGAGACAAAAAAAAGAAAAGGACAAAGAAGACATTCAAGGGATCAAACAGAACAAGCATTACAAGGCAGTCCTTATTCTGGAATCCACAGGGAAAGAGAGACAGAGGTAGACCAAAAAACACATGGAGAAGAGAACTGGATACAGAGGTGAAAATGATGAGAAAACATGGAAAGAACTTGAGCGGATAGCACAGGACAGGAAGACTTGGCATGTGTTTGTTGAAAGCCTATTCTCCTCGGGTAGCTAAAGGGTATTGATTGATTATGCTCCTTGTGAGGTCGAATGGTAACGATGACATAAACTACCACTGTAAGTGCACGTGAATTGTTTGGTGCAGACCTCCTGCAAGTAGACCAGCCTGCAGTGAGGATTTTATATTCTATAAGGTGTAGGTTGAGAAAGATGAGGGGACTGCAGTAAGACATGGGGTAGGGTAGATAGATGTGAGAAAAAAATATCGAACAAATGTGCTTCGTCTCACTGGGACAGTTTACAAAGAAACTAACCAATGTTGCGGCCACAAGACCTTTGTCAGGGACAGGAAATAAAGTGAGAGCTAAGTAAGAAACATAAGATCTAGCATGTCCTTCGATCAGAGAGCGCGCCACGAAAATATAAAAACGTACAATGGCTGCTGCTTCCGGTTATAAGGCGTAAAGATTAAATGTACAACGATAGTGCAGAAGAGATGATCCAGAGAGCCAAATTAAATCAACAGCTCATCAACAGATTTTTAAATGATGTCCACGAAATCTTAATACGAAAAAACAACAGTAGATTAATAAGAGTCTATAGAGAGTAGAAGTAGGCGATGTTGTGTTAATTATGATCATCGTTTTCCTTTGGAGTTCTTACGGAGCATGGCTCCACCAATGTCGCTGGTCCCTATGCAGGATGACTGCACCAAACAGTCATACGCTTTTTAAGTGGTGGTTTCTGTGGAACTTGTTTTACATGGTGGGGTTGCCAGTCTCATGCACTACCTCGTAGTAATCGGCTTCCTCGACAGTCCTGATGGTGTAGTAGCCCTAGTCTTTCCTTGTCTTTTCAGCGACCCACGGGTGTGAGGCTTCTTAAGATGATTTAAAGGGGTGTGAGGCTTCTTAAGACGCTGTACAGGGGTGTAATGCTTCTAAAGACGCTGTAATGGCTATGAGGCTTCTTAAGATGCTGTAAAGGGGTGTGAGGCATTTTAAGATGCTGTAATGGATACAGTACATGTCAGTCCACACAAGACAAAGACCTTGATACTGTGTCTAGTAAATGATAGAAGACTTAAGAACGGTAGTATAGAACAGAAGGTAGGTTTCTGGTATTGTATAAACATTTATAACTTCCGGTGTTGTCTTGCGTTTCGCACTAATGACCGGTCATCAAAGCATCTTTTTTTGGGGGATGCCTAGCTGGCCGGGAGGATAGTGTGATTCGCTTGTATATCTAAGCGGTGTTGTCGTACGGAAGGTCCGGGGTTCAAATCCTGGGTAAGCCACTCACGTCTGTTGTTTTTCTGTTGTCTAGTGTTCTACATCTTTATTTCTTACGAGTGCCTGAAAACATACCTTTATGTTTGTCTAATATTTATTTACTGTTTACAGGCCTCGGGTTTCCCTTCTTTATGTGTTATAAATGTAAAGGGGTGTGACGCTTCGTAAGATGATGTAAAGTGGTGCGAGGCTTCTAAAGATGCTGTAAAGGGTTGCACGACCTCTAAGGTTCAGAAACACTGGTTTAGAGCTTCCTTGTATATCACGTCTTCCATTCATGTCCAACATGTTGGGTATCTATAGAATGATTGGAAAGTCATTTTCTATTTTGAAATTGTTATTTATTCACTGCTATCCATGTTATGATTAAAATTCATAACGATTATTTCGATAAAATAGGCAGCTCAACAGGGCTCCTTTTTTGTTTATTTTATATGGAGTCACTTATTTAATAAAGGAAGTGACGTCATGCCGAGATGGTTTACTGGCAGACGTGAACAAATTTGAAGCAGAAGTGAGGTGATTGCCTGCAAGAGAGATGCGGCTTGTGTTTGGAAGTGTGCGGACGTATGTGTTTTCAGCTCCTGCAGTATTCTGTATTTTTCGTGAATTATTCCATCACCAGGGCATCAATATACTTGGTTGAGATGTCCCTGGATTATTGTAGTAAGAAATTTGTACTTATTCATAAAGATGCCCAAAGGACGATATTAAATAAAGTCTGACTGATTTCCAATGACCAGCGTTTGATAGGGAACGAGCTGGACTATGCGTACTACTGCATTTTGCCTTTGGGCCTATATATCTATTACCATGGAGCTGTCTGTCAAAACGAACAAACTGCATGTTTGTAAAATTGTGAAGGAGATGTTGTTCCGATCAGTGCAATTATGCTGATTTCGTGTTGTATGGCTGCCCCTAGAGTCTACTTTGGCCACGGAGAATATCTCCGGAATAATTAACATTACGACTCGTAACAGTTTTGGTGGCCTCAAGCTGGGATCATGAACATATTGTGTGGAACTGTATTCAGTATTTTCAAGTGATTTTTTTAAGAAATTTTTCAAGTCGGTGGACTAAATTTTTTCAAGTGCATAAAATTTTTTAAGATCGCGTTGCTGATCGGCTGCAAGTGTGAATACTGATTCGAACCCTAGTCTCTGCATATCTGTTGAATCGTGTTTCCCTGAGGCAGAAGCTGGACCAAGGAGGATTTTTTTCATAAGACAGATAAGTGAATTTCTTGATTCATGCAGTTTGAGTCTTGAAGAATCTCATTTGACAGGTTTTTTTTTACTATATGTTTTATGTACCTTGTATATCTGTATCTACATGTTTGTGTGATAGGAGGGTTGGTTGGCGAGGGAACCATTAATTCACCATACCTTTCCTATGGTCGTAAATTCTTAGTTGTTCTATAGGGTTTAGTGCATGGTTTTCTCAGATATTGGGGCCGGCATTACAAAGCTGTGTGTTTACTGCTACTACTGAAATTATCATTACTATTTCTGTTAGCTGTTTTGCACTGTTTATTTATAAATTTGTATTTGTTGTCAGGTTCATTATATTTTATTTGGTTTATTCTTCATTATTGTTTGTGAGATTTGTACACCGTATCTTGCTATTGTGGCAGGGGTGCAGTATAATGTAGAACTTTATTTATATAAATTTTCTTTCTCCTTTTTATTTAGTCCATGTCTAAGTG
Organism: Oreohelix idahoensis; assembly: GCA_024509875.1. Lineage (NCBI taxonomy): Eukaryota > Metazoa > Mollusca > Gastropoda > Stylommatophora > Oreohelicidae > Oreohelix > Oreohelix idahoensis. The sequence goes on along the minus strand of JAMPIV010005594.1, from coordinate 297,959 downwards.
TGGTCTAGTACTGGCTTATAGCTCGCCAGAGTTGGTTATTTCTTAGACCCTGTCTGAGTGATGTGGTTCGTTCGTTCCTTTTATATGTGTTGTGCGATGGAGAGCATTAGTGGTTGAGAAATGTGAACTTTGACAATACATCAATGTTATCCAACTGACAATAAATTTTCAACAGCCTGGTCCTTAAAAATGAATTTTATTTAACAGCAAATGGTCAAATAGTGTCAAACAATGTTCAACAATTAGGCATTTTGTACATCAAACAAATCTTAGTTATTTTTCCTTTCATGAAAAATATATTTTCTATCCTTCACCTCAATCTAAGATGCTTCATAAAATTCTTTCCCAACATCAAGTTTTACCAAATCCTGGATAATTATAATTTCATATTTGCTTTCTTTCTCCGTAGTTTTCTTGATAGCCATCGTGTCTATACTCAGTTTCAAATCCTCTTTCCTCGTTATATCTATTGTATCCTCCATTTTGTTTCTCTTCTGCTATTATGTTTTCATTTCACGAAAATACGCTGAAATACAAAATGAAAGGGCGATCGTACTACTTACTTGCATAGGTAACTGAATAACCTTTTCATGTGTACAAATACACATACATGAAGGTTTGACAGATTTGTTGAATACCTCAACTTTGGAGCTGGACAGTCGTTGACACGTCATTCTACACTGCTCACTTTTTCAAGACTGCTGGTTTAATAATTTCCTGCCGACAATTTTGAGCTGGCTACGTTTTCATTGGTTGGAAGCTTATTCTATTTGATAAATTATTGGTCAAACATCACGTTCTCATAGCGTGATGTAGCTGTCCTTACTTACATCACTACATTTCCATGCCAACTGCCGCCGATTTGTCAAGTGGCTTTTTAACCAAAGTTGACACAGTAGCTTGACCTTGCTCTACCCCGCTCTTAGCTGTCTGTGGTATTTTCATATTTGTTAAAAATCGTGCTTGCTTTTTCTATAATAACTAATGATAGTTTTATTCTCATTATAACCAGCCTCAGCATGAATAAATGCTGATGGTGGTAGGTCATATGGCCACACTATCATTCAGTTATTAGATGTATTATATGTTGTGAAATTGTGCTTGTAGTGTCATAAGTGTGGTAGAGCCATTTTTTTCATTTTGCTACAGTTCATACATTTTTGCCTTGGTTTATTCATTAGTATTTTCTTGAGTTGGCTCTTTCTACTGTTCTCCTGTAATCTTGTTTGTATCTCTAATTTTTATTTTGCTCCTAATATACCATCTATAGTTTAATGCAGTTGATTGATATTGAGTGGTGAAATAATTGTTGCTGTTATTGCTCACATATTAAATTTATATATTGATTAAAGTATTATTGGACAATTTGGAGTCACAATAATAGGGAATTATGGCTACACTGGAATATTTTACCAAGCTTGGTAAGGATTTTGGTATGGAGGGTGATGCTTTAAAAACCTTTGCATTCACTGAGCATGCAAAGGAAATTAAGAGGTTAGAAGACGTGGCAAGAGATCAGAGACTCTTGGCTAGGGAGAAGAGAGATGAAGAATTAGCTGAGAAGAAAAGACAAGAAGAATTAGCTGAGAAGAAGAGAGAAGAAGAATTAGCTGAGAAAATAAGACAAGAAGAATTAGCACTTGAGGAGAAAAAATTGGCCCAAGCATATGCTCAAAGAATGGCAGAAATTGAGTTAGAAAAATTAAAACTTCAACATCAACAGGTTAATCCAGCAGGTGAAGAGGCTGGAAAGAAAGACCATGCCTCTACTTTTAAACTAAATTTGCCCAAATTTAATCCCAATATTGACGATATTTCATGCTTTTTAAATAGATATGAAACATGTTGCCATGAGTTTAAGATTGATAGAGCTACATGGCCTAGCAGGTTAATGAGTTTATTAGTTGGTGAGGCTCTTTCTGCAGTCTGCATCTTGAATGATCATACTAGAAATGATTACGATGCTGTGAAGGCTTTATTGCTAAAACGTATCAACTGGAGGAAAATGGTTACAGATTGAAACTGAAATCATTGTTGCCTGATTCAGCCAAGGATTTTGCTGAATTTATTTCATCAATTAAGCTTTGCTATTCTAGATGGGTTGATTTGTAACAAATTTATAAAACTGTTGATGGGCTGGGTGACTTAATTTTAAGAGACAAAGTGCTGTCCTTAGTCAGTGGTGACGTTTTGTCCTTTTTGCGGGAGAGAAAGCCTAAAACTTTGGCTGCTGTGGAAATCGTGGACGACGATACCAAATTGCACATCCTGGAAGAAATCTTGGCAGGAATAATATAAAAGATCCATTGCCAGTGGCATCAGCTAGAACAATGATGTCCAATCTACCCAGACAAAGATCAAATAGCATGGACATAAATTTTAAATTAAATCGAGGTATAAATAATGGATCTTTCAGAGGGAGGTATAATTATAACAGTAGGTCACAACAACCTCAAAGGAATTTCCATTCATATGATGATGGATATATATCTTAACAATCATCTTTCAGACCTAGCAGGAACTGGAACACAGGTGGATATAATTTTTAATCAAACAGAGGCCAAATGTCATTCTATGTAAACAATGTAAATAATTACAACAACAGAAGTTCTCAACAGAACAATAACTTTCGACGTTCTAGGAATCCTGAACGTTCCAATGCAGTTGTGCATCAAAATGATAGTAATACAGTCCAAAATAACAATGTTGCTGCTCATGCAAATGCATTTAGTGTGGACTTGTCAAAAAGTACTAATTGTTCTGAATGTAATTCTTTGTTTTTAGCTACAGGGAGTTCCTAGGCTCCCGTGTGGACATCCTTTGCCAGTCATGTCCTCTTATGATGGGAAAGATTTACAAGTGTTTGATAGGGGTTTTGTAAACAACCAACTTGTTTCAGTGCTCAGGGACACTGGGTACAGTACTGTTGGGGTGCGAAGGTCATTATTGGACCAATCTGATTACACGGGCACAGAAGTCAAGTGCATTACATTCGGGGCACAGTATTCTTAGATACGCCTTATTTTACTGGAAGGACTTTCGTGTGCTTGTTGGCCAAATCAATTGCTGGAATAACCCTGGAGAATATCCCTGGTCTTCGTGAATGCACTAATGATGATATTTTTAAATGGGAACAGCAACATTTGCTAATGGCAAATGCTGTCACTACTAGAGCTCAGTCTCGTGCAAAGTTGCATGAACAGGTCCAGATTGAGGAGATGACTGATGAGGTGATGGATGACGAGAGGGTGACTGAGGAGTTGGTGACTGATTAGGAGATGTCTGATAAGGAGGGGACAGATGAGGATGAATTACATGTTGAACTTATTGACAAAGAATCATTCATACTTACTTACTTAGTCGTTCCTCTTCTACCGTGAGGTGTAGAGGTTTGGAAGAGAGAGCGCCAGACTATCCTATCGGCTGTCTTCTTCCTGGCCTGGTTCCATTCTATTCCTCGGTCCTTCAAAGATTGTCTAATATTGTCCTCCCAGCGGACTCTGGGTCGTCCTGGAGGTCTGGATCCCTGGCTCTTTGTTTCCCATGCTTGTCGTGGTAGCCGATCTTCTCCCATTCTGCAGACATGGCCAAACCATCTTAGTTGGGACTGTTCTATTTGGGTCTGCAGCGGATGGGATTTTAGACCTTGACGTATCGTCTGGTTGCGGACCATGTCTCTTCTTGTTACTTCAACCACCTTCCTCAGATACCTCATTTCTGAGGTTTGAATCTGGCTTTTGTGGGTTGTAGTCATTGCTTATGACTCGCATCCATATGTCAAGACTGGGACATAGGTGGAGCGGTATACAGCCATCTTCGTTTTCTTACCAACCTCTTTCTTGCTGAGGAATCCTCGATTTATGGCCTGATAAAGTCTCCCAGCCGCTGCTTTTCGAGTGGCCAACTCTTCTTTGATGCCTCCCTTTCGGTCTATAATAGCTCCGAGATATTTAAAGTGGTCGACCTGCTCCAGGACCTGTTCTCCCAACTTAATCTGATATTTTCTTTCTTCTCGTGATATCACCATGGATTTTGTTTTAGAGCTGCTTATGACCATCCCTCTCTTCTCCAGCTCTTCCTTCCAGACTTGCAGGTTGGATTGGAGATGTGCCTCTGATTTAGCAATCAGGACAACATCATCAGCAAATGCTAGCTCTGAAATACAGACCTGTCTCATCTTCCAGTACCCCACTGAATACTTTCTTGTTCTCTCCTTACATGCCTTGATGACATCGTCCATGAGGAGTATGAAAAGATAAGGTGACAGGATATCGCCTTGTCTTACACCAGTGGTGGTCCTGAACTCTTCTGACTTATAGTTTGCTGTCCTCACATAATTTCTGCAAGACTTGTAGAAGCTCTGTATAGCATGAATCAGAGGTGCTGGAATGTTCTTCCTTGCCAAACAGTCCCAAAGTTTGCTCCAGGTGACCCTGTCAAACGCCTTTTCCAGATCTGTGAAACAAAGATGGATCTCACTCTTGTACTCAAGGGCCTTTTCACTCAGCTGCCTGAGTGTGAAGATTAGGTCTTGAGTACTTCGGTTTGCTCGGAATCCGCACTGGGCTTCATCCAATTGTGGCTCAGCTAGGCATCGGAGTCTCTGCTCTAGGAGAATCATTCATACCGATGCAAAATGAAGATGATTCATTAAAAAAAATTTTTCATGTTGCCAAGTCTGGTGATGTGGTATTTAATGACTATTCTTTACACTGGTATACAATCAAGAATGGGATATTAATTCGGAATTTCCAAGATTCCACATCAGTAAAAAAACAAATTATGGTACCTACTAGTTTCCGCCCATTTGTCTTATGGCATGCTTATGATGTTAAATGTGCAAGACATTTAGGGATTGCCAGAGGCTTTTTGTCTCATTTCTTCTGGCCTGGGGTGACAAGAGATGTGAAAATTTTTTGTCGCACGTGCAAAACATCCCAAGATGTGGCAGCTAAACTCTCCAAGCATAGTGCGCCTATCCAGGCATCAGACACATCTTTGCGTTCATTCGCAAAAATGGCAATCGACCTTATACTCGTATGTCCACTACCAGTCACGTCAGGTAGAGGTCATCGTTATGTACTAACATGCACTGATATGCGCACGTGCAGGCTAGAGGCTATTCCTATGAAAACGATATCCAGTACAGATGGTGCTGACGCGCTATTTTTAATTTTCAGTGGATTAGGTTTTCCAGAAAACATATTATCAGATCGGGGAACTCAGTTTATTTCTGACGTTATGACTCAGGTTATGAGAGAGTTTGAGATAGATAGATCTCTTAGTAGTATATATCACCCAATTGCGAACGGGAAAATTGAGAGGCTAAATCGCTGTCTTAAACAAATGCTAGGCAAAGTAACTGCGAAATACCCGCAGGATTGGGATAGAGTACTCCCAGCGGTTCGGGAAATACATAACGAACTTACTGGATATGCGCCGTTTAAATTAGTCTTCAGTGCCAAGCCAAGAGGACATATGTTCATTCTAAAAGTTATTTGTTGGAGCTGACATGCCTGAAGATGTTCAAACCTCCTACCAATACGTGGTTAACTTGAGAAAGAAAATTATCGACGCATGCCAGATAGCTGTAGAAGCATCAGAAAAATCTAAACTTAAGGCAAGATTGTTTGTTAATCAAAATAGAAAACTGCGGGTAATGAGGCCTTGTATTGTTACCAAATAAGGACAATAAATTACTTGTATCTTGGAGAGGACCATATACTGTACTTGAAAGGTTGTCAGATGTTGACTACATTATATCTATTAAAGGAAAGGAAAAAAAAACCTTTCACATCAACATGCTGCAACAATTTCACTCTCGTCCTCCATATCTTAAACCAGTCTGTGAGGCTATCGACGAGCCTATTGATCGTCGCTCTTCCTTAGCTGTCATACAGGAAGAGTTGTCTGAATTACCTAATATTTCTGAGCCACTTTTATCTCTACCTACTTTACCACTTTCTTCTACTGAGAATTGGAGGGATATTTCTTTTTCGCCAACTCTTGCTCCATATAAGAAAGATCAGACTTCTTTATTACTACACTCTTTTCCTGACGTGCTCACGGTTATTTCTGGGCGTACAAATATCATTGAAAATGATATTCTCCTTACTGATTTCAGACCAATCAAACTTAAACCTTATCCTATCCCTGTACATTTTTAATCATCATCATCATAACCCTCCACTCCCAAAGGAACATAGGCCTTCAACAAACACATGCCAAGTAATCCTGTCACGTGCCATCATCTCAAGTTTCTTTCACGTTCTCCTCATCATTTTCATCTCTGTTTCCAGCTCTCTTATCCATGTGCTTCTTGGTCTACCTCTGCCTCTCTTGCCCTGGGGGTTCCAGAACAAGGACTGCCTTGTAATGCTATCAACAGGTTTCCTCAGTGTGTGTCCTATCCATCGCCATCGTCTTCTTCTCATCTCTTGTTCCACTGGCACTTGTCTAGTTCTTGTCATCAGTTCCACGTTGGTAACCTTGTCATAACATTTTAATCCCTCTATTCTACGCAAGCACCCATTTATGAAATTCTGTAGCTTTTTGGTTGTTGTCTTCGTTGTTCTCCATGTCTCAGAGCTATACAATAGGACTGACTTCACATTTGAGTTGAAGATTCTTATTTTCGTGTTGGATCCGATTTCTCTTGATCTCCATATATTTCCCAATGCAATGAAAGCTCCTCTTGCTTTTTGTATTCTTATTTCGATATCACTGTCTGTCCCTTCAACTTTGTCTATATTGCTGCCAAGATATGTGTACGATTCTACATCTTGTATTGGTGCTTCTTCAAGTTCAACCCTGTTTTCATTACCTGCATTTATTCTCATTATCTTTGTCTTTTCCCTGTGTATTTTCAGACCCAATTGCTGTGACCTCTCATCGAGTGTTTTCAATTTGTCCTGCTTCTGATTACGGTTAAGGGACAGAAGAGCCAAGTCATCAGCAAAATCCAGATCATCCAACTGCTTAGTCAGAGTCCACTGGATTCTATTTATGTTGTGTGTTGTTGATGTTCTCATAACCCAGTCTATTGCTTTTAAAAAAAAGAAATGGAGACAAGAGGCATCCCTGTCGCACTCCTGTTCTTATCCCAAATGGTTCTGTAAGCTGTCTTTCTTGAAGAACTCTGCATGTCATGTCTTCATATGTTTTCTTTATTAAATTAATGATCTTCAGGGGAACTCCATAATGTCTCATCAATTTCCAAAGTGATTCTCTGTCTACACTGTCAAATGCCTTTTCGTAGTCCACAAATCCGATGTATAATGGTGAATTCCATTCCAGACTTTGTTCAACTATTATTTTCAAAGTGGCTATCTGATTTGTACAGGATCTGTTTTGTCGAAAACCTGCTTGTTCGTCTCTCCGTTTTTTTTGTCTACGGACTCTTTTAATCTCTCAAGGATAATCCTATTTAATACTTTTCCTGGCACTGATAGTAACATTATTCCTCTATAATTTGTGCACTCTTGTAAATTTCCTTTCTTAGGCAACTTAACCAGATATCCTTCCTTCCATTCTGCTGGTATCTCTTCCTTTTCCCAGACTTTACCAAGTAATTTGTATAACATCTCTGTAGCCGTGTCAATATGATGGCTTCTGCTGGAATGCCATCAGGTCCAGACGCTTTTCCATCTTTTAGAAGCTTTATGGCTTTCTTTATTTCTTCCTTCGTTGGTCTTTCACCGTTAATTTGTAGCTCTTCTTCTGCTGGCTGGATGTCCGGGGGATTTTGTGGAGCTGGTCTATTGAGAAGGTCCTCAAAATATTCTGTCCACCTCTTCATTTGCTCTTGTATATTGCTGAGCAGTTTTCCATTCTTGTCTTTTATGAGGCAACTTGTTTGCTTGTATTTCCCTGTCAGCTTCTTTGTGCTGTTATACAGTTGTCTCATATTTCCTTTGGCTGCAGCATCTTCTGCCTCTCTTGCCAACTCCTCAATATACTTCCTCTTGTCTTTTATGATACTTCTTTTTACTTCTTTGTTTGCTTCTGTGTACACTTCTTGAGCCTTGGCTTTGGAACTTCTGGTTTTGCTTGTGTTTAAATCTGCTTTCTTGTGTTTCCTGTCTTTTATCTTATTGATGGTTTCTGTTGTTATCCATGCTTTTTGTCGTCGTTCCCTTTTACCCAGTATTTCTTCACATGTCTCATTCCTACAGTTTTGATTTGCTGCCAATAGTCTTCTGTATTCTCTACATCTTCTAGCTGTTGGAGCACTTGGAATTTGTTGGATATTGTGATCGCAAATTTGTCTCTTGTTTCTTGATTTTTTAGATGTCCTACATTAAACTGTTGTCTATAATTTTGCATTGTTGCATATCTCTTGAGTTTCATTTTTACTTTGGCTATCAGAAGGTGGTGATCTGATGCCACATCTGCTCCTCTATATACCTTTACATCCTGCAATGATGATCTAAACTTCTTGTTTATGCATATATGATCAATCTGATTTTCTGTCCTATGGTATGGTGATATCCATGATGCTTTGTGTATTCTCTTATGTGGAAACATGCTTCCTCCTATAGCCAGTTGATTTGAAGCACAGAAGTTTGAGAATAGTTCCCCATTTTCATTCATTATTCCTAGCCCCTGTTTTCCCATGACTTCTTCAAAGCCGGTGTTGACTGTACCTGTCTTTGCATTCATGTCACTCATCAAAGTTATGATATCTCTTCTTTTTACTTTTTCCATAATTTCCTGTAGTCTAGTATAAAATGCTTCTTTCACAGACTCTTCTTTGTCATTAGTTGGTGCATAACATTGGATGACATTTACATTTATTTTCTTTTTAGCTGTTTTAAAAGTAGCTGTTATTATTCTGGATCCAACGGCTTCCCATTCAAAGAGTGCTTTCAGTGCTTCTTTAGTTAACATAAGAGCTACCCCTTCACTGTGGTGTGAACTTTTGTCTTCATGTCCTGAGGACAGCACCAATTCACCTGTGATGAGTTTCTTCCTGTCTACCCCCTTCCACTTTGTTTCACACAGTCCTAGAACCTCGATTTTATATTCCCTCATCTCTGCTGCTACCTATGCCACTTTCTCTTGTTCGTTTAATGTCCGAACATTCCAGGTGCCAAATCTGGAAGTTCTCCTAGAAAAAAGAAGGTTAGTGAGTAACATAGACTCCTGTCGGCTTTCTCTGCGTTGCATCATACGCCTCCCTGCGAGAGGACCTTCCCCTGTCTTGGATGGCTGTGTTTTATTTTCTTTAATTGACTTGTCCATGTTTGTTGAAGTTTTTTGTGGTTTAAATTTTTTACAGGATGGGGTAACCGGCCCCATGCCCAACCCTCCTTAGTCGCTTTCTACTACACGCTTGGCAGGGAACAGTGTTACTATTCTTTGCTCCCCTTTCGGGCCCCGGTAACACACGGGTGACATTTTCAATCACAAGTACAAACAGAAATAGAGGATATGATAAAATTAAAAATAATTTCTCCTTTTCAATCTCCATATAGTTTTCCTGCGGTCTTGATTAGAAAGAAAGACAAATCCATTCGAATTTGCATTAATTTCAGGCGTTTAAATGTTTGACAATCTCGGATGCGGAGCCTCTACCTTTGTTGAATTCTCCATTGCATAGACTATCTACAGCTACTTTTTTCAGTAAATTTGATTTATCTAAATGTTATTGGCAATCCCCTTGTTGGACAGAGCAAAACCTTATACTGCTTTCGCTACACCTTTGGGATTGCTCCAATTTAATTGTATGTCTTTTGGTCTCGTTAACACTGGTATACTGCGACTTTTGTTTGTATGATGCGAAAAGTTTTCTCTACTTGTGATGACATCATTGCCTATATTGATGATATTTGCCTTTTCCATCAATCGTGGGAAGAACATGTTCTTGGAATTGAGTCTTTGTTGACTACTCTTCGTCTCCATCATCTTACTGCTTGACCTTCGAAAACTAAAATAGGATTCACTGAAATTTCTTTTCTTGGTCATAAAGAAGGAGGCGGTTTTCTTAAGCCTGATGATTCCACTATCTCCAGGATCTTGAATATTCAAATTCCTAAGGGAAAAAAAACAGGTTCGCAGTCTTTTAGGTCTTGTAGGATTCTATAGAAAATGCTTGCCTAATGTTCCAGAAATTACTTCAGTTCTGTCTTCGTTATTAAAAAAGAACTCTCCAGATAAAATTGTTTGGACACATTCGTGTAATGAGTCATTAAATTTGCTTAAGTCTTTTTTCTCAAAATCACCAATTTTAAGATTACCTGAAACTCGATTTCCTTTTATCCTCAGTCGACGCCTTTGGCTCGGGAATAGGCGGTACACTTATGCAGGACTTCGATGAATGTCTACATCCAATTCTGTATGTCAGTCATAAATTGACACCCACAGAAAAAAATACCCCCATTGTCGAGCGGGAGTTGCTCGCGGTGGTATACTGTTTTACAAAACTGCAACGCTATCTTATTTGTGCGAAATTTGTCTTGGAAACAGATCAGAGGGCCTTGTTCTATTTTAAGACTGCAAAATTTCGTAATGAGAAGGCTGACAGAGCATCACTTGCGCTCCAGCCCTACGAATATGACATTCGTGCCATCAAAGGCAGTCAAAACGTGGTCGCGGATGTGTTATCACGTTTCGTGAAAGACTCACTGTCATCTAGCAACACTGCTAATGCAAGTATCTTGTGAAGTTACATCAAACCTATCAATTGACTTCTCCACATGTTGACCAATGAACAGTGTACGATATATGAACATATTTTGCTGACAATGCTTATGCTGACAGGAATTTCTTGATGTATTACTACTATGTAAAGATGGGATATGAAAATATCCTGTGATAAATAACAAGTCTGAGGACTATCGCAATTTTTTCATTAAAAAAATTAAATCAAATCGCTCAATGACTCTTTTGACAGTGCTTATAGGCATTGAACGTGTTCACTCAGCACCTGATGACGATGAATGCTGATATCGCCAATTTCAAGTTGTACCTCGTTTTACTCAGCTCATTACATGGATGTCTTGGACCGTATTAATAGCTTCCATACCGGTTTATATGCGAAAACACACACATTCATTGATGGTCTAAGAATAATGTGACATTTGGATATTTTGAATGCAAAAACTTGATTTATTCTATTGTTGGAACGGCGTCTAAAGATTAAGGGACTTAACACAAGGATGCTTCGCATGGGCAAAGGGACAAAACTAGAAAAATCCTATCATACCATTATTATTCTCTATCCGGTTGGACATGGAACATTGTTACTTAACGTTAACTTATAAAAGAACTTATACGACAATATAGCGGAGAATCATGGACAGGAACTTTGTGCGCTACAAGAAATATTTTCTCTGAACTTTAGTTGGTTATTGTTCCGCTAGTACAGACAATAATATAACATTGTGACTTTAAATGCAGTGCTTTAATTAGCTGTTGATTAATTTTAATTCGCGGGATGAGATTCTGTCTTTGACACAAGGCATTAATACACTCACACTAATTATTGATTGAACATTTTAATTGGCGGGATGAGATTCTGTCTTTGACACAAGGCATTAATACACTCACATTAATTATTGATTGAACATTTTAATGGTTCTCACAACTATTGGCAATTTGTACCATACATCAGTGTACTCTTACCTGATTGGACACACAACTTCGTCATGTTCAAAATAACATTTACTTTTTTTATTGACACCACAATATACTTTTTGTGACAAGTACCTAAGATGTGCACAAGCCTTTAATCTTTCGCGTATGATGTTGCATTCATTCACTTTACTAATATGATTGTCTGCCTAATTTCATCTATTTACGCTGTTATAAATTTGTATATTCTATAATGCTTTGCATTATTGCTGTTGATCAATAAGTTAATTAAGTGACAACTGATACTGGACTTGCCTGATAGGTGTTATTGGACGGTGTGAGGTAAGTGAGTGCATGTATTGCTACCATCATTTTTTAATATGTTGGGTACTATTAGTTAGGCGACCGCACATTGCTGTTAAAAAGGAATTTGTCCGTAGTAAACATTGGCTTTGGTCTTAACAACGTACCATTTTGTCCCCGCCCTCTTTCATTAAACACTAGCCAACGCAGTGTTTACAATCTTCTTAGACCTGTCAGTCATAGCAGGAAAGAAATGCCTCTATGGTCACACCGCGTTCCACTCACGCGAGCTTATCTGTCAATCATTTAATATTTGACAGACATCACGTGAGAGAGAGAGACAGACAGAGAGAGAAAAAGAGAGAGAGAGATAACAGACTTCTTTGAATTTGCATAGGGGAAATCTAAAAATCCCCAATACCCTTTGATCTGGGAACACGGACATCCTACAAGGAAACCCGCTAGTGCACAGAAAGTCTTTTGATGTCGGTCAAATCTCCAGACGAGAACCTTTGAAAGACCGACACGAAATCTTTTATCTTGAAACCCCTAGCTTCTGAATTTTTGGTCTCACACAGGAGCGCGAAATAACGCATTAGAGATCAAGGAAAATTTAATGATATATATATACTACTGTTTCTATAACCCAACTATCAGTCGTCACTCAAAATTTGAGAAGAATCTAGCGCGCAGTCTTAAACCATTTCTTTTGGATTGTTATAAGTGATTCGTGGGGATTTAATTTTGTATTTCTAGTAAGAGGAAAATAGTTCTAAGTGTTAGAAGTATTTCACGGTGATAGCATTTAAAGTTAAACACTTACACTTCAGTTAGATTTGTTCTTGCTAGTATTAAATAAAATAACGCGTAGCGATTTTCATAACCAGATATTCAATTAAAATGATAGACCACGTCCCGACCGCTACCTAGCTGAGACGAGACGGTTATTTGTATTTACAGTGTAGACAGTTAACCAGACCGAACTTAGAGGTGTTAGAACGACTGATAGTGGGAGGGAAATAAATACTGTTTATATTTCATTTTTTAAATTATTGTTATTATAGCGTCTATTATTTTTTTATGCCATACGACAAATTAACAGACACCGACAATTTACTAGATACTAAATGAAAGGTGATAATTTGTACGTGGCGCATTGTGAGAAGAAAATAATAAAGAACACACTGTGCGTGTGACTGCCAGCCGCGAGAAGGGGCGGGAGTCTTCAGTGACTCATCGTGTCCTCGTCTTTATATTTATATTTACATAGAGTGGTAGCATTTTCCCAAAATGTTTCTTGTATTTTTAGCAGACCTGATCCCAAGTAGACGGACCAGCGGTCTTTTCTTTTTCTTTTCCATTTCCATGGTTAAGCGTGTACAAGCCGAAGATACTGTATGACTTTAAATTATCCTACTGGACTTACAAAATCCAGGATACTATTTTATAAGCCAACAGTGGCGTATACCTGGAAACATTATTATTATTTTCCCCAACACCTGACAGTTGTAATCCAAGTGGAGTACTAAAATATACACTGTGCAGGACTGGCACTCTGACATAGAGTCGGCCGATACAAATCCATCATCATCATTTGTAACATTTGTAGCACCGGATTATTCCAGAACTCTAGAAGTGTTCCCCTCTCTTAAAACGGTAAACACCAAGGACCCTCACATATTCAATATTTGTAGTAAACCACTATATCCATATAGACGTTCCAGCCGAGCGGGAAAAAAGACTGTTTTCCCCGCCCGCTCTCAACACTGCAAGAGTTGTCGCAACGAAATTATTCAGTTGTAGTTCCTGTATCTAGAATCACATTCCCCTTTGCACACATCGGAGGAACAGTGCTAGTTTTTTAGAACCATGAAGACAACCCTTTAGGATTTATATTATTTCCAGGATTCATCGTGGACCTTAACTTATTCGGCGTTCACCTCATTAGTTTTTTGGGAGGGATGAACTGGGGCCAATTTGTGTTATCGACAGCTGGGGGTGATACACTAAATCAACAGTAAAATAGGGATTATGTTCATGGAATAAATGTACAAAGAGATACCACAGACCCAAGGGACGAAATACAAAATAGGTGAGAGTGTGAGAGGTGGCCACATGAATGAGAGAGCGTGTGTTGACTTTATTGTTGCTTGAAATTTTCTATTAATCTTTGATTTGATTATGTTTACTTTACTTGGTATTTTATTGTACCAATATTGTTATTCTGTAAACCTAGTGCTAACCTTCAATCTTTGGGTAAATATTTTCTTTGGGTTATTTTCCTTTATACGATGAAGTCGCACCACTCTTCTTTATTTCCTCTGTATGTAAATGATTTTATTGATACCTTTGGTTAACTTGATGTTGTAAAAACAGTTTAGTGATAATAAACAACAAGAAAACTTCACTTTGTGTTTTGGTCAGACCCATACCCAATTATCTTTAGTTTTTCCACGTTTGTGTGTCATTGTTGTCACATATTGGTGTGTGTGTAGAGTAACCTGTTCTTATTTTTGATAAGGTAGGCAAAGACTGTCTTATAACAAAGTAGAGTTGTACGGATAGGCTGGATGAGAGAAACCTACTCACTCCAGAAACATATCTTTTCCTCAACCTACCACCTGTAAAATCTATTTTTTATACATTCTCGTGTATCAGTCAACCTTTACTCTTTACTTATACTGGGTCCAATAAACCAATTAACCTACCGTACAACAGTGACGATGATCATGATGATGGCAATCATAATGATGATGACGATGATGATGGTGGCGACGATGATGATGATGATGATAAAATAAGGACGAGGACACAATACTCTACACGCTGTCAGACAGACAGACTTACATAAATGGACACTAGAAAGTAGATAGACTTGCCGAAGGCGGAAGAATGAAAATATAAACTAAAGATGGGACAACATGTAAGGAAGTATAGACAGTAATTAAAAAAAATAGCTTCACATAAAAATGCCACAGAGAACACCCAGAGTCAAAGATAGCAGAAACAACTACTCCTTAGTAAGATGAGATCACGTGATAATATTTAGACTGAGAACTGGCCACTGCAGACTCAAATATCATCTGCTCAATAATTTTTTTTTTTTTTTTTGTAAACTAAGAGACTAACTTGTTACACTTTGGATAAGAATAATAAACAGTTGAGCGTGTTCATCAAGAATTTCGACTTCTCCAGAGCAGGAGCAGGTTGATAGCATGACCTTCAGTAGAAGGAGAAAAAGAAAAAAAGAGAAGAAGGAGAAGAAGCAGAAGAAGATGTAGAGGTGGAGGAAGAAGAAGACGAAGAACAAGAAGAACAAGATAAGAAGAAGAAGAGAAAGAACAAGAAGAACAAGAAGAGTAAACAAGAAGAACAGGAAGAAGAAGAAGAAGAACAAAAAGAAGACGAGTAAACAATTAAAAAAAAAAGAAGAAGAAGAACAAAAAGAAGACAAGTAAACAAGAAGAACAAGAAAAAGAACAAGAAGAACAAAAAGAAGACAAGCAAACAAGAAGAACAAGAAAAAGAAGAAGAAGAACAAGAGTAAATAAGAAAAAGAAGAAGAAGAAGAACAAAAAGAAGACGAGTAAACAAGAAGAACAAGAAAAAGAACAAGAAGAACAAAAAGAAGACAAGCAAACAAGAAGAACAAGAAAAAGAACAAGAAGAACAAGAGTAAATAAGAACAAGAAGAAGAAGAAGAAGAACAAAAAAAGACGAAAGAAAAGAACAAGAAGAAAAGAAAAAGAGAAGAAAAAAAAAGAAGAAAAGAAACAAGAAGAACAAGAAGAAGAAGAAAAAAAAAAAAGAAAACAAGAAGAAGACAAGTAAACAAGAAGAAAAAAGAAGAAGAAGAAGAAAAGAACAATAAAACAAGAAGAACAAGAGGAAGAACAAAAAGAAGACGAGTAAACAAGAAGAACAAGAAAAAGAAGAAGATGAACAAGAGTAAAGAAGAACAAGAAGAAGAACAAAAAGAAGACGAGTAAACAAGAAAAGGAAAAAGAGGAACAAAAAGAAGACAAGTAAACAAGAAAAAAAAAAGAAGAAGAAGAACAAAAAGAAGACAAGTAAACAAGAAAAAGAAGAAGAACAACAAAAAGAAGACGGATAAACAAGAAGAACAAGAGAAAGAAGAAGAAGAACGAGAGTAAATAAGAAAAAGAAGAAGAAGAAGAAGAACAAAAAGAAGACGAGTAAACAAGAAGAACAAGAGAAAGAAGAAGAAGAACAAAAAGAAGACGAGTAAACAAGAAGAACAAGAAAAAGAAGAAGATGAACAAGAGTAAACAAGAACAAGAAGAACAAGAAGAAGAACAAAAAGAAGACGAGTAAACAAGAAAAGGAAAAAGAGGAACAAAAAGAAGACGAGTAAACAAGAAAAAAAAAGAAGAAGAAGAACAAAAAGAAGACAAGTAAACAAGAAAAAGAAGAAGAACAACAAAAAGAAGACGGATAAACAAGAAGAACAAGAAAAAGAAGAAGAAGAACAAAAAGAAAACGAGTAAACAAGAAGAACAAGAGAAAGAAGAAGAAGAACGAGAGTAAACAAGAAAAAGAAGAAGAAGAAGAAGAACAAAAAGAAGACGAGTAAACAAGAAGAACAAGAAAAAGAAGAACAAGAATAAGAGTAAACAAGAAAAGAAGAAGAAGAAAAAGAAGAAGAAGAAGAAGAACAAAAAGAAGACGAGTAAACAAGAAGAACAATAAAAAGAAGAACAAGAACAAGAGTAAACAAGAAAAAGATGAAGAAGAACAAAAAGAAGACGAGTAAACAAGAAGAACAATAAAAAGAAGATGAACAACAAAAAAAAGACGAATAAACAAGAAGAACAAGAGGAAGAACAAAAAGAAGACGAGTAAACAAGAAGAACAAGAAAAAGAAGAACAAGAGTAAACAAGAAGAAGAAGAAGAAGAAAAAGAACAAAAAGAAGACGAGTAAACAAGAAGAACAAGAAAAAGAAGAAGAACAACAAAAAAAGACGAGTAAACTAGAAGAACAAGAAAAAGAAGAAGAAGAACAAAAAGAACAAAAAGAAGACGAGTAAATTAGAAGAACAAGAAAAAAGAACAAGAAGAACAAGAAGAACAAAAAGAAGACGAGTAAACAAGAAGAACAAGAAAAAGAAGAACAAGAACAAGAAGAACAAAAAGAAGACGAGTAAACAAGAAGAACAAGAAAAAGAAGAAAAAGAACAAGAGTAAACAAGAAAAAGAAGAAGAAGAACAACAACAGCAAAAAGAAGACGAGTAAACAAGAAGAACAAGAAAAAGAAGAAGAACAAGAGTAAACAACAACAAGAAGAAGAAGAAGAAGAAGAAGAAGAAGAAGAAGAAGAAGAAGAAAAAAAAAAACAAGAAAAAGAAGGAGAAGAAGAAGAAGAAGAAAAAGAAAGAAGACGAGTAAGCAAGAAGAAGAAGAAAAAGAAGAAGAAGAACAAGTGTAAACAAGAAAAGGAAGAAGAAGAAGAAGAAGAAGAAGAAGAAGAAGAAGAAGAAGAAGAAGAAGAAGAAGAAGAAGACGGGTAAACAAGAAGAACAAGAAAAAGAACAAGAAGAACAAGAGTAATCAAGAAGAAGAAGAAGAAGAAGAAGAAGAAGAAGAAGAAGAAGAAGAAGAAGAAGAAGAAGAAGAAGAAGAAGAAGAAGAAGAAAAAGAAAAAGAAGACGGGTAAACAAGAAGAACAAGAAAAAAAGAAGAAGAACAAGAGTGAACAAGAAAAAGAAGAAAAAGAAGAAGAAGAGGAAGAGGAACAAAAGGAACAAGAAGAAGAAGAACTAGAGGAAGAACAAGAAGAAGAAAAAGAAGAAGAAGAAGAAGAAGAAGAAGAAGAAGAAGAAGAAGAAGAACTAAAGGAAGAACAAGAAGAAGATGAAGAACTAGAGTAAGAACAAAAAGAAGAAGAAGATGAAGAAGAAGAATAAGAAGAAGAACACGAGGAAGAGGAAGAAGAGGAAGAACAATAAGAAGAAGACGAAAAAGAGGAAGAACATGAAGAAGACGAAGAACAAGATGAATTAGACGAAGAAGAGGAAACGAGAAGAACAAGACAAAGAATAAGAAGAGAAATAACAAAAGAACAAGAAGAACAAGAAGAAGACGATGAAGAAGAATAAAAAGAAGAAGAAGAGGAAGAACAAGAACAAAAATACGATGAACAAGAAGAAGAAGACGACGAAGAAGAGGAAGAACAAGAAGAAGACGAACAAGAAGAAGAAGACGGCGAAGAAGAGTAAGAACAAGAAGAAGAAGAACAAGACGACGACGAACAAGAAGAAGAAGAAGACGATAAAGAGGAAGAAGAACAAGAAGAAGACGATGAAGAAGATGAAGAACAAGAAGAAGACGATGAAGAAGAAGAAGAACAAGAAGAAGAACAAGAAGAAGAAGGAGACGATGAAGAAGAGGAAGAACAAGAAGAGGAAGAACAAGAAGAACAAGAAAAAGAAGAACAGGAAGAAGAAGACGACGAAGAGGAAGAAGAACAATAGAAGAAGAAGACCTTCAAGAAACTCATGCCATATCCTCCTGTCGTGACTCACCAATTCCAGATCTTTCCATTTCTTCCTTCATTACTTTCCTTGTTGTCTCCAGTTCTCTTATCCCTGTGTTTTTTGTTCTTCCTCTACCCCTCTTACGCTGGGAGTTTCCAGAACACGGACTGCCTTGTAATGCTATCAACATATTTAACAGATTTACAGTGCCATTTTTCTTATACATGAGGTTGATATTGACATTGGAACGGTATTATTTTTAAGTGAAAGGAACATATATTAACTTGAAAAATATTGTATTGATTATTAAAATTCAGTTCTACTGCAAGAACTATCAACAATGACAAGACTTATGTGTTAGTTATAATATGACATATATTCGCAGAGAACGCAGGTTCTAACGACACAACAAGACCCTTCGTTATATAAACTAGGCCATTTAACATGTCAGTCTATCATTATGGCAGTGTAGATGAGGGTGATCGATGAGACGTTTCCGTTGCTCGCTGTATACTATGCGAGCCTATATGAAAAAAAGGGTCATTAGATAACAAGGTGTCAACTTATTTCTTCTTTAGTCCACAAATTGCGTCGTGATGCGCAATATGGACAATTGATTAGCTGGTTCCGATCTAATTCATGTATTGTGGTTTGGCGTACTTTCATATTGATTCTTCGTGGTGTGTGCCACCCCCGTCGATCCGTCTTTTAATGTGTTTTCTTCTATTCCCCAATTCTTCCATTCTGAAATTACAACGCACTTTGCGAGTTACTTAGTTTTCTACCTTTAGGGTCCACTCTTGCCGTGAAACGTCATGGACAGCTGAAGTTGTGGTTCTTGAACCATATGTGTAGCATTGGCTGATGTGATCACGTGGTGTTGTAGGATGTATGAGTTATTGTTAATCCATCTGTCTCTTAGTCTTTATTTTGCTCTCAGACCAGATTTATTTTTACTGTTGTAGGCACGTAGTAGTAATTGATCGGGCTCCATTCTCACAAAGACGGACAAACCACTTCATTTATGTCTCTCTGTTGTTCCCGGGGGGGGGGGGGGCGGGGGGTCTCGTATGAGACAAAGGAAGAACAAGACTATTGCTTCTTCAGTTATGTCGTACAAAGCGACTAATATGAGGTTATATATCTGGTTGCAAACCTCATCATGTAAAATAGATAGCGACAAAAACAACTGCTGCAAGAGCATGTCAATAATTTGTGAATGCGCTCTGCCAGGGTGGGGGGGGGGGGGCAGCTGCAGGGCTTGAATGTGTGACGGTATTGCCTCCCCTGCTTTGCAGTAGTGGCCCAACAGTGGCCAAAACTCAAGAGTATCTAATATGGGCTTCAAAGATATCTACCTTCGCACAAGGTTACTCTTGGCAGAGATGTAGATAGAAGGGTACTGACACTTCTATTACAAAGTGAGTCTTCACAAGATATTCAGATAAGCGAAAACAATGCTGCTTTGGCTGATCACGTTAATTCTAGAATCTGCCGACAACTTTTGTGAATGAATTAAGCACTTATTAATTGCAGCTCGTTCAAACCCCCATCCCTGATTAACTCAATGGAATTCTGATTATTCACTGTTTAGAGTGTTTGTAGTAAATTGACTGAGACAAACATGCAGTAACTTTAAAATGATTAAATCGAAGTTAAACTTGTAACATCACAAATAACAAAATTTAATAATCACTTAAGTTTTAACAGTTCGAAAATATTTTGAATAGTTTATAAGAAAAGTTTCATCATTGATTTGTAGTAGAGATGATGGGAAAAAAATTCACTTTAGCAGCGTATATATTTTCACTTAGCTGCCAATAGTAGTTTCTGCTCCCGCTGATGGGTTCTGTTTACACTGCTCTCGCTAGTCGCTGGTCACGGTTAAAGGCGCCGCACGTTCCGAGAACGTCAATGAGTAACGGCCAAGTTGGTCCTGCGTCTGTCTATAAGACCCTCTTATGATGGTGTTTCGCACAACGTTAGTCCACTTTAACCTTCACTTGGTTCCAGAGATAGTACTTTCTGCTGGTACCACCAATAACTGTGGTAATAGAATAGAGACAAACGCTCTTCTGAGTATGGCGTTTTCCGACACATAGTTATGTGCCCCCCTTCTTCTATTCTACCATCCCATTTATCTCAGAATTTACCCTCGATGAGAATTAAATTTAATCCCTCGGGATAAAATTTCTTTACATTTAAATTGAATAGCTTTAGCTTTACATTACATTTAAATGGAAAGGTTAATAATAAAGATAGGGTATGTTTACATTTACATCTCCACTGATCGAAAAGTGTTCACAATATAAATTGAATATGTTTTCATTTATGTTTACACTGATTGAAAAGTTTAAAACTTTCATTAACTCTAAAATGAATATTTTCACATAGACATTTACACTGGTATAAAGTTTGAAAACTTACATTAATTTTAAAGTAAATAAGTTTTTAAGGACATTTACACTGCTTTGAAACTAAGTATTTATACTTAGAATGTACATCATTTCTTTCATCTTTTCCTCCCTGCTCCCTATGGAACTGCGGACTAGTTTCTGCTTTTAGTTCTAATTAAGAAACTAGCAATAAAGCAATCACCAGTTAGTACAGTGGTGTTTCATGAATCATCATTCTATATGCTGAGGTTGCCAGCCTCAAATGACTTGGACATCCACGAGCGATTTTCACACACTAAAATTCACATGGCTATATATATATATATATATATATATATATACATATATATATATATATATATATATATATATATATATATATATATATATATATATGTTTGTTCACATGTTAGTAATGAAATATAGAATGTAAAATGACAACTTACGCCAATACTGACTCACAGACTTTATGCTCATATGAATAAAAAAGACTTGAATCGACCTCTTACACGCGTCTGGGGTATCGTTAATTTAATAAGTTATCTCTCTGACTTCGTGTGTGGTCCTTCAGTTTCCTCAGTCCCGGTTTCCTTATTTAATAAGAAAGAGATTTCCTGGGCTATGAAAGTCCGTCCAAAATTCTCCAATGAAAGATGTCCGGTATGTTAAAAAGGAATTCTGAATTCTAATTCTGGCAAGTCTGGGGTTGTCTTGGCAAACGTTGATCTCACAGTGGAATAACACTGAAACGTGTCAGGTTATATTCCCCGTCTCCCCCGCATCTGTTTGTTTTGAAGTTAAATAAACGCTCCTATCATTTTCAAACAGGCGGGTTAGGGTGTGGTACTTTCAAAATATTTCACGTGAAATAAGGTGCGTAAAGCAAAAGGTCACGTATTACCATATTAAGCAATTAGAAATACGATGCCTTGCGTACAGACTCGCGAACATGTCGTTAACCTCATATGACAACGTGTTCCACAAGTAACAATTCATAACTTTATCAGAAAGTAATCACTTTTCTGTGTCTGTCCATCAGTTGTCTCTCCGTATTCCAAGCTTTGGTGAATCGCGCAGCAGTCTTATTGGTGATAAGGCAGATAGCGCTGGGCGATGTACGTGTTAATCCGTAGCGACCAAGCTTGTACAAGAGCATTTTACCAACCTGCCTCTCGTAATATTATCTCTACCTCTCCCTGCAAATGTGAGGTATTTATCATCCACAAGGAGTGTCAGATAACAGACAAGACACAATATACTGAAAGTAGTTAAAGAATTCTTGAAAATATAAACTATCTGCTACATAGTATAGAAAGAAAGAAAGAAAGAAAGTGCGACAATTGAAAGCACGCAATACAAATCAGTACCACAAATGTACCGATACTGCCGGAGTGAAACGGAGATCGAGAGGGGTCGCCCCATTCTGTCACATACTGTATGCTCCATACGCAGCAAAACGGAAAATTATAATAATAATAATGATGATTATGATGACGATGATGATGATTATAATGACGATGATGATAATATATTTTATGCACGTCATCAGTTTAACATTTGCTGCTGGTTTGTTTAGGAATTTCCCCCACACACGATGTCCAAACCAACGAATCGTGTATTTTTTGTAGATGACACCATTTACTTTTAAATAATCGATATGCGTGTATCTGTGAAGTATAGTGTGTCTGTGTGTGTATGTGTACACTTTTACGGAGGTATGCATGTATCTATTTGTTTGCGTGTCTTTTTTTTTAGTGTGAGCATTGTTGCGTGCATATTTTGACGCACATATTAAAAAATCGATATGGCTATTTAATATGGAAAAGATATAGACATTCATTCATTTGTGTATGAAAATGCTGTCTATAGTAAAGCTAGATAACTCATGATTGATTTACACTTTTGATCATAGGAGTAATCGTTCTTGATATTGATTCGGCGCATGGATATGACACCCATGTCCGGTCTTATTTGTTAGGGCCAGAAAATATATTAATTTGCTTATTATGTTTATGGCCTGAATTCATATGTATTACATATTATTAGTACAAGTAGAATCAGTCCTATATTGTATATTTTTGATGGGTAGGCAGGACTATATTCTTGTTATGCCGCTCTAGCGGAAGTATGAGTTGTCTTGACAAGTCGTGATGAGTTCCGAGGTACCGTTTACAATGGCGGTTACGCATTTTCCAGGGCTAGTATATTCTTCAGTAAAAATGATTTACGAAGTGGTTTTTCTTCTGTAGGAGATTGTGTCTCTACTAGAGTTTGTGTTAGAGACTCTCCTAATGTACGGTACCATGTATGATTCGGACTCCAGGTAATTCCAGACCCTATTTTTGATGATCTCATGTCGGTTAGACCTAGCTGGAATTTTGTGCTTCGCAACGCTAGGGTCATGGTTGTATCGACAAAGATGACGAGCTTCCATACAACAATTATGTCTACGTGAAGTAACTGGATTACTGTAGAACTGTATGGAGAAACTTTAGGAAATCATTCATATGTATTTCGAATTAACTTTGGCTTATATATATACCTTCCTGTGAGCGAGTGAGCGACAACTCAGGAAGGCGGCCATGTTACAATGGGATCTACTATGTATGCCTGCAAATTGATGTGTCAACCTGTACCCATGATTTACTCGTTATGTCCCAGTGTGTGCGTCTAAATAAACTGTGTAAACAAAGATTCCAGCAGTCTGCATTGGTGCCTTGTAGACACAAGTGTATGAGTGCTTAGATTGGTCAGAACACGAACAGTACACCATTCGCGTTAATCACACTCTACACTTCTACTCCATATATACACCATCCTGCGTCGGTTGAATTGACCAAGTTTAGGGGCCTGCTTCCCCTGGAGCCTTAGAGGGAAACTACTGTTTACAGCTGCCTTTGCCTTCCCTAACTCAGGACTAGGGTGAGTTACCCATTTACAGCTGGGTAGACTGGAGCATGCCTGATCTCAACAACTCTGTACACTACAATGGACATATACAGTAGTGGCACCACCAACAACATGCTACAGTGATTGATAGTGGAGCTTTACAGAAGAAAGAGATCTCAGTAACACCATACACCCCAATTTACACAGATGACTTTATACACAGAACTTTACAGCTTATGTATGTATGTATGTTTGTGTATGTTGCATGCATGTACATATGTAAGTAAGTACGTAACCACCCCGAGAATGTCCCCAGGGCGTCTCTAAGGAGAAGAAGAAAACACATGCCTACTACTTGCTCAGGCATAACGTAAAAAGCGACTATTATGACGGTACACTTGAGGCTAGCAAACTCATCATGTGAAACAAATTGTTACAGGAACCACCTGTACAAGAACACGTAAATAGTTTGGTACAGACGTCATGCAAGAGGACCAACTACAAGGCTGGCTCCATGCTTCATAAGAAGACGAACAGAGACATAAAACAATGAATTAATTCACAGACAAGTATGTAATTGAATGAACACCGAATACAATACTCAGACTAGTTCAACGCTGACAGCTCAGGTGAGCAGTTTTTTCCCAAAAACGATCTCCCGACTTCCTAATCTCAGTATCGATCCTCCTTCCTTTACTATGCGCGTGCAAGAAACCTTGCACGTGAATGAGCTCACTGAGAACTTTCACTTCCGGTACATGAATAACTTCATTAGAGTGTGTCTCTGGAGAAGACATGCATCCTGTCGTCTGTTGAAGTGGGGGTGGGGAGGTGAAATGAAAACATAGAAGAGAAGATGAGCGTGGTCAGTTTCAACAGTTATTTGTCTATCACGGTGATTCTCAAACTATGGGTTCGACCCTCGCCTCAGGATATCTCACACTAATGAATGTCCGTGTGGAACCGGAATCCAGACCCCTGAACGCATTCTCCAGAACTGCACCGTCCACGATGATATACTACGCCAGACGTTGCCAAAGGGTGCTGAGCTATAGGGCTGCCTCTTGGATCCAGAGAAAGACTGTTGACTTTGTTCAGGCTACAGTCCTGCAGATTTAGTATGAATAACAAACCTAACGCAGAAGAAGGATCACTAAAAAAGCATTGCGCCGGTTCTTGTCCCTTACGTTTCCATGACTCAAAGTTTTCATGTCAGTTCAAGTTCGTTTTATAATTAACATTTGTAATCTCTATTTGTTGTCCAGTGTTACATTTTACGTAAAGCATTAACATGAAAGAAATTTCAGGTGCAAATTGTGTCACATTTATTTGTCAATTTCTGTGCATTCGTCATCAGCTTCACCAATTGTGAAATTTAGGCCGTTGTCACAGAAAAGAGTGAAGAATCATTGATCTAGATGTTTGTTTTCTATCTATGCTAACTACCTATCCATTTAAATGTGAATAGGCATATAATCGAACGAAGCATTAGGCGTACAGACAGATAGGAAGGTAGGCGACGGAGATACAGGCAGAAAGGCCGACAGGTAGAAACACAAGACAGTTCGACTTTTCGAACAGAAATTCAACCTATATTTTTTGATCTATCACAGGGAAAGATTTACAGCCATGTAGATCACATATTAATTATACACCGACACGTCCATTCTACGGTACTAACTACGACTGACCGCAATAATTTCCCTTCAGACAGCCACATTAGGGATTATAGTTAAACATAAGCTTGGAAATTAACTCACCACTTTGGTTTGGTTTCGTTTTTAAGGGCCATTGTCATTTCACAAGAACAACTCCATCATTGCTCCGAATATTTTTGTGGAAGGTAAGTTTCTAATTTTTTAATGTTTGCCAGGGCAGCGGCCTCATGGCTACTCTTTACGGTTTCCAACTGCCGTGGGATTTTTAATGTGCAGAACGTGCACACGGAACATCCTATTTTTTTCGCCCTTATCCGAGAAGGCAAGGCATCCGATCTCACTATCCAGGAGACCAGGGGGAGTATAACGTCATTAGGACCACTGGTTCTTTAAAAAAAAAATGTCATAAATTGTATTCCTTCTACTGAGAATCGAACCCGGCGCCTTTTGAATTGAAGGCGGACGCCATACATCTTAGCCACTCCAACCCCTACTTTACATCGTATCAGTGAACTATTAAAATATATTCGATAAATTAGACAGAGCAGGGCTGCGAAACTTAATTCAAGAGCAGAGTCAGTTACCCCTTTACAGCAGTGTAGACTGGAGCTTTACGCTAATGTTTTTGGAAGCCGACAGACTCGTAAGTTTTGCAGCCTTTACTTACGACTAAGTAATGCCTATTCACAGAATATTGTGTCTCAATTTTATTGACAGTATATTGTGTCTTAATTTTATTGACAGTATACTTACTTACTTAGTCGTTCCCCTTCTACCGTGAGGTGTAGAGGTTTGGAAGAGAGAGCGCCAGACCACTCTATCAGCTGTCTTCTTCCTGGCCTGGTTCCATTCTAGTCCTCGGTCCTTCAAAGATTGTCTAATGTTGTCCTCCCAGCGGACTCTGGGTCGTCCTGGAGGTCTGGATCCCTGGCTCTTTGTTTCCCATGCTTGTCGTGGTAGCCGATCTTCTCCCATTCTGCAGACATGGCCAAACCATCTTAGTTGGGACTGTTCTATTTGGGTCTGCAGCGGATGGGATTTTAGGCCTTGACGGATCGTTTGGTTGCGGACCATGTCTCTTCTTGTTACTTCAACCACTTTCCTCAGATACTTCATTTCTGAGGTTTGGATCTGGCTTTTGTGGGTTGTAGTCATTGCCCACGACTCGCATCCATATGTCAAGACTGGGACATAGGTGGAGCGGTATACAGCCATCTTCGTTTTCTTACCAACATCTTTCTTGCTGAGGAATCCACGATTTATGGCCCGAAAAAGTCTCCCAGCCGCTGCTTTTCGAGTGGCCAACTCTTCTTTGATGCCTCCCTTTCGGTCTATAATAGCTCCGAGATATTTAAAGTGGTTGACCTGCTCCAGGACCTGTTCTCCCAACTTAATCTGATGTTTTCTTTCTTCTCGTGATATCACCATGGATTTTGTTTTAGAGCTGCTTATGACCATCCCTCTCTTCTCCAGCTCTTCCTTCCAGACTTGCAGGTTGGATTGGAGATGTGCCTCTGATTTAGCAATCAGGGCAACATCATCAGCAAATGCCAGCTCCGAAATATAGACCTGTCTCATCTTCCAGTACCCCACTGAATACTTTCTTGTTCTCTCCTTACATGCCTTGATGACATCGTCCATAAGGAGTATGAAGAGGTAAGGTGATAGGATATCACCTTGTCTTACACCAGTGGTGGTCCTGAAAACTCTTCTGACTTATGGTTTGCTGTCCTCACATAATTTCTGCAAGACTTGTAGAAGCTCTGTATAGCATGAATCAGAGGTGCTGGAATATTCTTCCTTGCCAAACAGTCCCAAAGTTTGCTCCAGGGGACCCTGTCAAACGCCTTTTCCAGATCTATGAAACAAAGATGGATCTCACTCTTATACTCAAGGGCCTTTTCACTCAGCTGTCTGAGTGTGAAGATTAGGTCTTGAGTACTTCGGTTTGTTCGGAATCCGCACTGGACCTCATCCAATTGTGGCTCAGCTAGGCGTCGGAGTCTCTGCTCTAGGATTCTAGAGTAGATTTTACCAGGGACACTGAGAAGGGATATGCCTCTATGGTTTCCACATTGTCGATTGTCACCCTTTTTGAAAATTGGTGTTATGATGGCAATCTCCCAATCCTTTGGTATGGTCTTGTTGCACCATGCTGCCTGTAGGACCTTTAAGAGTAATAGGTCGCCTGATGCTCCCATGTACTTAACCATTTCTGGTGTTATACCATCATGCCCTGCTGCTTTGCCCATCTTGATTTTCTCTAGTGCTGCCCTCAGTTCTTCCATCTTTATGTCATCTTCACCATCATTGGTTTCCTCTTCTGTGTCAGTGGTTATCATTTCTGATGCTTCATCATGCTCACCATCCAGGAGTTCTGAGAAATATTCTTTCCATCTTTCCATTACTTCCTTCGGGGCAGTAAGCAATTTGCCTTGCTTGTCCTTTATAAATTTAAGAGGGCATTGTTTTTCTTTCCTCATGTTCTTTAGGGTCTTATAGAACAATTTCTGGTTTTCTTGTGCATCTTTTTCTAGCTTTTCTCCAAATTCTTCCCAGGACTTCTGTTTTGCTGCTAGCACTTTGTTCTTTGCTTCTGTTCTGAGTGTCACATATTCTCTATATTTTTCCATTTGTCCTGTTGTGTTTTTAGCTCCTAAGTATTGTTTCCATGCCATTTTCTTCTCTCTTATTTTCTCTTTGACTTCCTCTGTCTACCAAGGTGTCCTCTTTCTCTGGTTCCCAAGTCGGACTTCACCGCATGCTTCTGCAGCAGCTGTCTTTATGATATCCTTGAATTTATTCCAGAGGGTTTCCAAGTCATCAGGTCGTTCTTCTGTGTTGCTCACCGCTGCAGCAATAAGCCCCTGATATCTGGTCTTAATTTCTGGCTCTCTCAGCTTGTAGGTCCTAATGCTCATTTCTCCTGCTCGTTTACTTGGTTTCTTGCGTGATGTTGAGCATTTCCAGGCTGAGCAACTCTTTCAGTTGTTCGTTTGATTGTTAGCAGGTAGTGATCACTTCCAATCTCTGGCCCCCTCCAGACTCTTGCATCTCGGACATATCTAAATGAGCTTCTCCGAACAATGGCATAGTCGATCACTGACTTCTCATTCTTGGTTGGTTCACATCTAGTGTATGCATGTATGCGCTTATGGGGGAACTTTGTGTTTGTAATGATCAGATTCTGCTCACTGCAGAATCTAAGGAGTCGCTTTCCATTATCATTGAGAGTATCTTCTCCATATCTTCCGATAACTCCACCCCATCTAGCATGGTCATTTCCAACTCTGGCATTAAAATCTCCGAGCATAATAACTTCATCTAGGCAGTCATCCACTGTCCTTTGAAGCAGCTCGAAGAATTCCTCCTTGACCTCTGCTCTCTCATCCTCATTTGGCCCATACACTATGACCAGGTTGACTATGGTTTCTCCTTCTTTTAGTTTTACAACTATAATGCGCTCCGAGACAAAGTTCCATCCCTTGATACTATCTTTTTGATTTTGGGCCACAATGCAACCCACGCCCCCTTTAGCCCTTTCAGATATGGGTACACCACTGTAGAGCAACATGTTGCCATCGAGATCCATGACTCCTTGTCCTTTTTTCTTCGTTTCCGTTATAGCCAGGATTTCTAGTTTTGCTTTCTTCATCTCTTCCACTAGCTCCTCTTCCTTCCCATTTATACTTCTTGTGTTCCAAGTTCCATAAGTCGTAGTCCGTAGTCCGTTCCAGTTCGTCGCCTTTAGAATCAGTCCGGTTTTCTCTCTTGTAGTTCGCGTAATCATGATTTAAAGCAAACAGGTGATTGGCCTGTTGTGCCTTTGCATGGTGGAGGGGCTGCCTCCTTACGGCCTCCATGCAGGCCGCCCTCCTCCTTTTTCATCCGGGCTTGGGACCGGCATTGGCGGAGTTTTGACAGTATATTGTGTCTTAATTTCTCTTGAATTAAGAGAGAGAACTGGTCACCAAACCTCTAGAAGCTGAACCTAGTATAGTGAGGTCTCTAACACTTCCCTCCCCTAAAGCAGGAAGTCACCTCTTAAATCTAAAAAAAAGAAGAAATTTTGATGCATTTTTCAGTTACATGAAAAATAACGGAGAATACTCAATGAAGTATTGAAGAATGGAAGACAATTCTAAAAACTTTGTAGATCAATTGGTGAGAGATGTAACTCATTTATTCATGCTGATAGTGAGCATTTTGAACATTTAAACTAAATTTATGCTATTGTGAAAAAAAGTTATCTATCTCTTACCTTTAAAATGTGACAAAGAAAATTAAAATTGTGTTTTTAAATTGTGTATATATAATTTTTAAACCACACATACGCACGCACGCACGCACGCACGCGCGCGCGCACACACACACACACACACACACATATATATATATATATATATATATATATATATATATATATATATATATATATATATATATATATATATATATATATATATATATATATATATAAATATATATATATATATATATATATATATATATATATATATATATATATATATATATATATATATATATATATATCTATATATATATATATATATATAATATGGACAGTGGACATATTAAATGATGGATTATAAATATACTACTCGTCAAAAAGTTTCCCCCCCCCAGGGCCACTTAGAAAAAACCTTACACAGTGAAGCGAGATTTATCAGTGAAGAGAACTTGACTCCGTTGTTGCCTTGTCCATCGGATGTGCTCGCGACACCACGCAACACGGGCTCTGCGATGAGCAGGAATAAGAGGGATTCTGACTGCAGGACGTCGAGCAGCCAGTCCAAATTCATGTAAACGTCTGCGAATGGTGCTTTGACTGACATTAACGTTTACAGTTTGTCTCAGCTGACATCTTAGAGTGGAACAAGTCACTGTTCGATGGCGCATTGCTTACAACAAGAGGTACCGGTCATCATGTCTATTGGTGCATCTAGGGCGACCTGGCCGGTGGCGATCCTCCACACTTCCTGTGGCCTGAAATCTCTCCAAAATTCTTTGAATAGTAGAGTGTGACACTGCAAGCCGTCTAGCAGCCTCACGGACAGATAAACCACTTTCAACCCACGCTATAGCCCTCATTCTTTGTAAGGTGTCAAGACTTCTTCTCGGTGGCATGGTTTTTGCAAGTGATGAAACTACCCTAAGTCTGCTGATTGTAAAACAAATTAAGAGTGAACTCTATAGAAGACTGTCAGACTGCACCCATTTTTACTAAAAACTAAATATTAAAAATTTAAACCCTTACTCGAAATCCCAAGTAGTACGCGTAAAAGAATTTGGAAAATCCAGACCAAACCGAAAGTTCATTTGGGGAAACAATGAAATAACTTAAACATGAGAATAGACATGATTCCCCTATGCCATTATGCAAAGATTACAGATAAAAGTATAGAAGCAAATTAAATGAAAGTATATAAAAACACAAATACTGCTGCACGCGAGTGAAATCTTAGAGTCTTCCCTATACGAAGTCCAGCGTTATGGGTAAGGTGATCAGTTCCCTTCCTCGCTGTCTTTGTCTTCCCTAACTCAAGAGCAGAGTGATGTACCCATTTACAATTAGGTAGACTAGAGTGTGACGCTACTGTGGCAAGATTTGGTACCACTTGCTTTGTTTGTGAAAAAAATGTGTAACGCGACACACACAACGATAAGAGTGCAGGGACAACGCGGTGGGGCTTGCTTTGAAGTTGGCGCCTAGCCGAACAGCATTGTGAAAGTGTAGGAAGGAGAGAATATATGAAACATGGCCGACCTTAAAAATTTGCATTGGCAGGAAAGAAAATCTAAAGCTACAAGTGCAGGCCTGGTTGAAAGATATTATAACTATAATAATTTACATAAGGAGATAAAATATGAGTAATATCCAAAAGGATATTATTCAAATGTAAGTAGTTTTAAAAATAATTAATACTTTTCATCGTCATCACATCTGCTAAAAGTTAGCTCATGATCTTTAAATATTTATTATAACTACATAACTCAACGAATTTCGATAAAACTTGAAAAGAATGAAAGCTTCATATGGGGACAATGAAAGGATACCTAAGAAGGAAGGAAAGATATAAGTGTGTAGTGACATGAAGAGAAAACAGGTACAGAAAAAGCACAGATCGTCTCAAACCAAGAGATTAAACGAAAATCTAAGCGGACTTCAGACGGTGCTTTCTCGTACGGGAGAGTAGCCCAAATATAAGGACAGAGCGGCCCGTTAAAAAATCACATACACATAATCCAGACGCCAGAGTGAGAGACTGGAAGACAGTATCTGCAAGAAAAGGACAGATATACTTCATTAGAAACAGCCTCACTGTGCGCTTATTAATCCTAGAGGGTATGTAAGTTTATTAAAGATATATGTATGACTAAGATCATTTTATTTCAAATTTTGTTTACGATTTGATTGTATCAGACATAATAAAAAGGGTATACAAGAAGCCAATGACGCTAACCAGAGATAATCTCCACCGGCATTGTCAGGAAGCATAACAATTAATTGGTTAGCCAAAAATATCATGGCTAGTTCTTGCCTGGAAGAATACGACATGCCAGCAAGTACAGAAGTAACTTAGCATCCATAAGTGGAAGGCAAAGGTTATATCTTACCCATATATCATAACCTGTGATTTATTCATGTATTTTGTTATTTTCTGCACAGTAGACACTATCGTATCATGCTATCTCTGTAACATACTACCATGAATCATTCATTTATATACAAACACTGAAGACGTGGTCGCCTCATGAACATCAGTGGTGTGTGAGCTTGTTGGAACACCATGGCCACCTATTACCTTTTGTTTCAGGTTTTATGATCGTTCCTGAACGAGCTCATGGTCGAGTTCGTGATCAAGTATAAACTAAAGACTTGAGGACCTTTGATCCTGCTAACTGGAGCCTAGTGGTCAAACAATCTTCAACACCTTAGTCACCCGTAGTTATAGGGCGGGCTGAAGGAAATTCTTATTGAATACCAGTGTGTCTCAGGAACCTCGAACAGACGTGGCCTAATGCAAGATGAGTTTATGTGTATCCAATCCTACAAACACTGTGAGCTGTTTCAATAACGATTGTCAATGATGAGAAAAGCTAGAGACTAGATAGCAAGAGATACCAAAACTACTGTGACAGACTTTATAATTTCATTGGAAGATACATCCAAGACTTTTTACTATTATTTATTTTAATTTGTAAATATAAATAATCATACATTTTACTATCTTCCAACACCGATTTCTCATTACAAGGCTAGATGGATATACATAATAAATTATGAAATTGTACTCATTTGACTTGGTAAATTTTTAACTGTTAAATTTTGAGTTACTTTTTCTAATTTAATTATATTATCACATAGGGTTACTATAGTGAAAGTGGCGCAGTATAATTCTGAAGCCTAAATCTATTGTCCAGCTCAGAGTATTCACAGCCGTAACTCAATTGTGATACCAGTGTACTTCTCTGGCACTGGGACTTCATACTTTCTGGAGAGAAATTCTACTGCTTCTCTACTTTCATCTTCACACTAGAAAAATCTTTCGCTACACTGGGAGCTCTTTCGTGGATATTATTTTGTATCCTGAGCCACTATCTATGTATTCTTCTATCGTGAGCCACAAAAAGTTTGTAAGAATAAATTGTTTTGAAAAATTCTACAACTTAGAAATCTTTTTCGTAATAATAGTACCATTGAGTACTAAGTAAATAGGTGACGCTAACAAGGTTTTAAGGATTTGTTTTGTTCAAAGTAATTAATTAATTTTAATTAAGGTAGTTGGTTAGTGAAGTTAAAATTATATACCCTTTGGTAAGCAAGCATCATGGCTGAAATGGTGATGTTTAGGACTGCGATCATGCAGATGGGAAAAGAACTAGGCATGTCAGGTAGTGATCTTATCCAGTATATCACAACGGAAGTGGACAAACATATGGACAGAGAGGAAATAAAACTACAAAGAGAAGCTGAGAGAGAAGCCAAAAGATTAGAAGCAGAAAGAGAAGCCAAAAGCATGGAAGCTGAAGCTAAGAAATTAGAAGCTGAAGAAAGAAGGTTACAAAGAGCTCATGAGTTAAGTTTAAAGGAACTTGAACTCCAGGGAGCAGCTAGCAATCATGGTGCTAGCTCACCTCACTCTGAGAGTAGCTCCAACCAGAGCACGGCAAATGGAGCCATGAGTTTCCACCTGGATCCATTTATTGAAAAGGAGGACGCCATTGAGTCGTACCTGGATAGATATGAGAGATTGGCCTCTACTTATGGATTGGAAAAGGAAAAATGGAGCCTTAAGCTATCTCATGGGTTGAGGGGAGTTTCATATGATGTTTATTTAAAACTCTCTAAGGAAGACCAGGAAAATTATGAATATGAAATCTTAAAACAAGCTTTACTGGTCAGGTACGAAAAGAATTCTGAATCTTATAGAAAGAGATTCCGAACTGCTAAGCTACTTCCAGGAGAAAACAACCACCAGTTTTCTGCCAGATTGGAAACATATCTGACAAAATGGACTAGCTTGGGAAAATGTCAAGATTTAAGAGAAATGGTCATGATGGAACAACTGAAGGAATCCATGCCTCAAGAAATGAGGACGTTTCTTATGGAGCAAGGAGCAGAGAGATTGGAAGATATTTTAACCATGGCTGAGAGATATCAAGCAGCTCAGTCAGAAGTATCAGGAATTAAGAAGAAGCAGGGTGAGAACTTCAAACCTTCACAAAACTATACCAACTATGAACACAGGGACAATTCCAACAAGAACAAACAAAGAACTGATTATAAGGACAAAAACCCTCTAGGATCAGATAAGAAACCTTCAAGAAAGGAAGGAAAGTGGTGTAAATCTTGCCTAATGAGTAACCACAATACTGTAGAATGCAGAAGGAAAAACCCTCCTCATCACGCTGCGTGTCGTACAACAGGGAACAAGGGAATGAAGGACCTGGCAGATAGTCAGACAGACCTCCATCATTCCCCTGTCTGTGAGGAAGTAACCTTGAATGGCACGCAAGTACTGTGCTTATATGATACAGGCTTGGACTTTGACTCAGTAGTGTGCTCTTCTCTGGTGAGTCCTGAACAGATAACCACAGAAACAGTGGAAATCAGAGGACCGATCAAGGGAACAGGAACCATGACACTGCCCATAGCCCGAATCAACATATGATCTCGTTTTGTGGAAGGAGAGATCAAAGCAGCAGTGATGGACAACCCTATTTACCCATTGATACTGGGATGAAGAAATATGTCTTTCTAGGAGAACCTATAAGACTCATAGTGATGGCAACAGTCCAGACCAGGGCAAACTCTAGAAAGAGGAGGACACTATCATCAATACTCATCCAGAAGAGATGAGAAAGGCTCAAACTGCTGACAGCACATTGAAGCCTTGCTTTGGCAAATTACCTAAAAGACATAACCCTCCAGAGAAAGGGGATTTTTACATGAAAAATGGCCTACTATATAGAAAAGCTGGAACAGGACCTAAAGGACATGGACAGCTTGTAGTGCCAAAATCATACAGGGAGCAGGTTATGAAGCTATGACATGCTATACACTTCAGTGGACATATGGGAATAGGGGCCACTGGACAACGGATAGCCTGTCACTACTTTTGGCCATAAAGAGGTATTTGAGATCCTGTCCAGAATGCCAAAGAGTAGCTCCTAAACATAGGACTGCACCAGCAACACTGGGAGAAATGCCCATTATGGGAACGCCCTTCGAACGTGTTGCCGTGGATATTGTTGGATCCCTCAGTAGGACCAAGAAGAGAAATGCCTATATCTTAACCTTGGTCGATACTTGCTCTATGTGGGGAGAGGCAGTAGCAATGTCATCGATAGATTCGAAACATGTGGCAGAGGCACTGTAAACAATATTTACCCGATTAGGTTTCCCACATCAAATATTGACTGACAATGTTTCTCAGTTTAAGGGAAAGCTAACACAAGATGTATTCAGGATTTTTTAAGCTAGACATTATCACTGTAGCCCGTACCACGCCCAAGGGAATGGTCAAGTACAGCGGTTCAATGGCACGCCCATTTCAATCCTTAGAAAGTTGGCTAGTGAGAAACCTGAAACTTGGGATACATACTTACCCTTTGCACTATTTGCATATAGGGAAGTCCCACATAACTCCACAGGATTGGCTCCAGCTACATTGTTGTTTGGACGACCAATCAAAGGTCCACTGGAAGCATTGTTGCGGACATGGACTGATGAAAAAGCAGAGGAAACCGTGACTTCTTCATACCAATACGTCAACGAGTTAACATCTCGATTGAAAACAGGTTGGAAACTGGCAAATGATAACTTGAGGCCGGCCAGGAGGAAGCAGGCTGCTTACTACAATAAAACAGCAAAGGATAGGGAACTTGAGGTGGGAGAAAATGTTCTGTTACTGTTGCCCAGCAGCAATAATAAATTGCAAATTGGATGGCAGGGTCCCTACGTCACATTTTACCATCTTCCAACACCCATTTCTCATTACAAGGCTAGATAGATGTACATAATAAATTATGAAATTGTACTCATTTGACTTGGTAAATATTTAACTGTTAAATTTTGAGTTACTTTTTCTTACTTACTTACTTACTTAGTCGTTCCCCTTCTATCGTGAGGTGTAGAGGTTTGGAAGAGAGAGCGCCAGACTATCCTATCGGCTGTCTTCCTCCTGGCCTAGTTCCATTCTAGTCCTCGGTCCTTCAAAGATTGTCTAATGTTGTCCTTCCATTGGACTCTGGGTCGTCCTGGGGGTCTGGATCCCTGGCTCTTTGTTTCCCATGCTTGTCGTGGTAGCCGATCTTCTCCCATTCTGCAGACATGGCCAAACCATCTTAGTTGGGACTATCTAATTTAATTATATTATCACATAGGGGACTATTGCGAAAGTGGCGCAGTATACTTCTAAAGCCTAAATCTATTGTTCAGCTCAGAGTATTCACAGCCGTAACTCAATTGTGATACCAGTGTACTTCTCCGGCACTGGGACTTCATACTTTCTGGAGAGAAATTCTACTTCTTCTCTACCATCATCTTCACACTAGAAAAATCTTTCGCTACAGCTACTTTGTTTCGATCCCGAAAACCGGTGGCTTTGCTGTGAGAAGCAAGCTCTCTAACCGCTGAGTTCATCGGACGCTCTCCAAAGAACCAGACAGCGATAATAATGACAAAGATAAAAAAAGAAACAGATGTCAGATTTTAAAAGAAAGACATTATCTTCTCTCATGCACTCGAAGACCCAATCGTTTACAACGTGGCGAAACCCCACAATGTTAACCAACCCGTTTTCTTTTTTCAGTTTCTCATTAAACATTTTAATGTAACAAAATAACAGAAGCCAGCTAAATACAAACCGTCAAATGCGTTGATTTCCCAGAGAGAATAGGATTTAAAATTGGCTAATAGATATACTATTGTCGTACACTTCTTTGATCTGGCGGTCGTTTTCGTGTGTTGTTTGCCGCGTAATGAAGTCTGCTACGACGAACGTGTTTTAAAAGTCATAGAAAACTACTCACAGTCAACAAAAGAATCCGTAGCTTCAACTAGTGATGAGTGTTAGAAGTTGCACTTAGGCTTCTGAAGAAACACTGTGTAACAGAATGGGGCGCCCCTCTCGATCTCTGTTTCACTCCAGCAGTAATCGGTGCATTTTTTGTACAGATTATTTTGCGTGCTTTCAATTGTCGCACTTTCTTTCTTTCTATACTATGTAGCAGATAGTTTTTTTTTCCAGGATTCTATCAGTATATTGTGTCTTGTCTGTTATCTGACACTCATTGTGGATGATAAACACCTCACATTTGCAAGGAGAGGTAGAGATAATATTACGAGAGGCAGTTTGGTAAAATTCCCTAGTACCAATCTTGGCCGTGGCAGATTAATACGTACATCGCCCAGCTCTATCTGACTAATCACCGATAAGACGGGTGTGCGCTTCACCAAAGCTGGGAATACGGGGAGACAACTGATGGACAGACACAGATAAGAGTTTACTTTCTGATAAAATAATGAATTGTTACTTTTGACACACGTTGTCATATGGGGTTAACGACACGTTCTCGAGTCTGTACACAAGGCATCGTATATATTATTGCCATATATGGTAATACGTGACCGTTTACTGTACGCACCTGATTTCACGTGGAATATTTTGAAAGTATCACACCCTCACCTGCCTGTTTGAAAATGATTGGAGCTTTTATTTTAATTCTATAACAAACAGATGCGCGTGAGACGGGGAATATAACCTGACACGTTTCAATGTTATTCTACTGTGAAGATCGCTTGACAAAGATACCAGACCTTGCTGTAATGAAGCCTAGAATTCAGAATTCCTTCTTAACATACCGGACACCTTTTATTGGAGAATTTTGGACGGACTTCCATAGCCCAGGAAATCTCTTTCATATTAAATAAGGAAACCGGGACTGAGAAAACTGAAGGACCCCACACGAAGTCAGAGAGGAAAATTATTAAATTAACGACACCCCAGACGCGTGAAAGAGGCCTATTCAAGTCTCTTTTATTCATCTGAGCAAAATAGTCTGTGAGCCAGGATTGGCATAAGTTGTTATTTTAAATTTTATATTACTAACATGTAAACTAACATATATATATATATATATATATATATATATATATATATATATATATATATATATATATATATATATATATATATATATATATATATATATATATATATAATAATAGCCCCTTCTGTCATAACTGACTATGGGAATGCGCCCCTGAGGTGACAGCCCTCAGCTGCTTATTTTCCTGGTGCTCCGTTCGACGTTTTCTCCTCACCTCTGCTTCTTGTGTGAGCCTCTCTTCGCCCAATCTGAGGTGGCGCCGTAAATAGCATCGCCACTTAGTGCGATCGGCAGCTTCATCCTCCCATGTTGCTGGATCCATGTCCAGTGCCCTCATATCTCTCTTGCACACATCTTTGAACCTCAGCTGTGGTCGCCCAACTGTTCTCTTGCCATCTGCTAATTGTCCATAGAAGATATCTTTTGGGATGCGACCATCTTTCATGCGGCGAACATGGCCAAGCCAGCGAAGTCTGCGCTGTCTAAGAAGCGTATACATACTTTGAAGGCCAGCACGTGACAACACCTCGACATTTGTCACTTTATCTTTCCACGAGATGCCGAGGATGTGGCGTAGACACTGTAAATGGAAGGTATTGAGCCTTCTTTCTTGCTTAGCATAGGTTGTCCAGTTCTTGCCATATAGGAGTGTGCTGGTGATGCAGGCGTTATATACCACAGCTTTGGTCTTTGTTGTGAGTTTAGAGTTTCCCCAAACACGCGATGTGAGATGGGCAAAGGTAGCTGCAGCTTTGCCAATGCGGCTGTCAATTTCTGTGTTCAGTGAGAGTTTGTCGTTGATGGTAGACCCCAGGTATGTGAAGTGGTGCACCAATGCCAATTCATTGTTGTCGATAGTGATAATTGGTGCAGCACCCACATCCTGACTCAGCACATTCGTTTTCTTTAGACTTATTGTGAGGCCAAAGTCCTTGCATGCTTTAGTGAAGCGATTCATCAAGCTCTGAAGCTCCTGTTGGCTTTGAGTGACGACTGCAGCATCATCAGCGAACAACAAGTCTCTTATAGTGACCCTTCTGATTTTTGTTTTTGCCTTCAGCCTTGAAAGATTAAACAGACGGCCATCTGACCTAGTGTGAAGGCATATTCCTTCAGTTGCATCTCTGAATGCATGTTTCAAGAGTAAGGCAAAGAAGATTCCGAA
The DNA here is from genome assembly GCA_024509875.1 of Oreohelix idahoensis. Lineage (NCBI taxonomy): Eukaryota > Metazoa > Mollusca > Gastropoda > Stylommatophora > Oreohelicidae > Oreohelix > Oreohelix idahoensis. The sequence continues at coordinate 258,839 of JAMPIV010005594.1, read as the reverse complement.
GAGGGTCGGAGCCAGAGCACAGCCTTGTTTAACGCCACTTCGTATATCAAAGGGCTGTGACGTGCTTCCAGCATATTGGACTGTTCCCTATATATATATATATATATATATATATATATATATATATATATATATATATATATATATATATATATATATATATATATTGCCATGTGAATTTTAATATGTGAAAATCGCTCGTGGATGTCCAAGTCATTTGAGGCTGGCAACCTCAGCGTATAGAATGATGATTCATGAACCACCACTGCACGGGCTGGTGATTGCTTTATTGCTAGTTTCTTAATTAGAATTAAGAGCAGAAAATAGTCCCAAGTTCCATATGGAGCAGGGAGGGAAAGATGACAAAAATGATGTACATTTTAAGTAAAATACTTACAATTTCAAGCAGTGTAAATGTCCATATAAACATATTCACTTTAAAATTAATGGAAGTTTCAAACTTTTCAAATCAGTGTCAACATAAATTAAAACATATTCATTTTATATTGTGAACACTTTTCTATCAGTGGAGATGTAAATGTATCTGTATTATTAACCTTTTCATTTAAATGTAATGTAAAACTAAAGCTATTCAATATAAATGTAAAAAAAGTTTTATCCCGAGGGATTAAATTTAATTCTCATCGAGGGTAAATTCTGAGATAAATGCGATGGTGGAATGGGAAGATAGGGACCCATAACCATGAGTTGGAAAACGCAATAATCAGAAGATCGTTTCGTCTCTATTATTTACCATAGTTATTGGTGGTACCAGCAGAAAGTACTATCTCTGGAACCAAGTGAAGGTTAAAGTGGACTTACGTCGTGCGAGACGCCATCATAAGGTCTTATAGACAGACGCAGAACCTGCTTGGCCGTTACTCATTGACGTTCTCGGACCGTATAGCGCCTTTAACCTTGACCAGCGACGAGCGAGAGCAGTGTAAACAGAACCCATCAGCGGGAGTAGAAACTACTATTTACAGCTAAGTGAAAAATATAGTCTGCCAAAGTGAACTTCCTTCATAAGAATTCTATCATCTATCAATGATGAATCCTTTCTTTTAAACTATTCAAATTATTTTCAAACTGTTAAAACCTAAAGTGATTATTAAATTTTGTTATTTGTAATGTTACAAATTTAACTTCGATTTAATCATTTTAAAGTTACTGCGTGTTTGTCTCAGTCAAATTACTACACACACTCTAAACAGAGCTATACCAGAATAGTAAGAATTCCACTGAGTAAATCAGGGGTGGGGGCTTAAACGAGCTGAAATTAATAAGTGCTTAATTGTTTCACAAAAGTTGTCGGCAGATTCTAGAATTAACGTGCTCAGCCAAGGCAGCATTTTTTCGCTTATCTGAATATCTTGTGAAGACTTACTTACTTACTTAGTCGTTCCCCTTCTACCGTGAGGTGTAGAGGTTTGGAAGAGAGAGCGCCAGACCATTCTATCAGCTGTCTTCTTCCTGGCCTGGTTCCATTCTAGTCCTCGGTCCTTCAAAGATTGTCTAATGTTGTCCTCCCAGCGGACTCTGGGTCGTCCTGGAGGTCTGGATCCCTGGCTCTTTGTTTCCCATGCTTGTCGTGGTAGCCGATCTTCTCCCATTCTGCAGACATGGCCAAACCATCTTAGTTGGGGCTATCTAATTTAATTATATTATCACATAGGGGACTATTGCGAAAGTGGCGCAGTATACTTCTAAAGCCTAAATCTATTGTTCAGCTCAGAGTATTCACAGCCGTAACTCAATTGTGATACCAGTCTACTTCTCCGGCACTGGGACTTCATACTTTCTGGAGAGAAATTCTACTTCTTCTCTACCATCATCTTCACACTAGAAAAATCTTTCGCTACAGCTACTTTGTTTCGATCCCGAAAACCGGTGGCTTTGCTGTGAGAAGCAAGCTCTCTAACCGCTGAGTTCATCGGACGCTCTCCAAAGAACCAGACAGCGATAATAATGACAAAGATAAAAAAAGAAACAGATGTCAGATTTTAAAAGAAAGACATTATCTTCTCTCATGCACTCGAAGACCCAATCGTTTACAACGTGGCGAAACCCCACAATGTTAACCAACCCGTTTTCTTTTCAGTTTCTCATTAAACATTTTAATGTAACAAAATAACAGAAGCCAGCTAAATACAAACCGTCAAATGCGTTGATTTCCCAGAGAGAATAGGATTTAAAATTGGCTAATAGATATACTATTGTCGTACACTTCTTTGATCTGGCGGTCGTTTTCGTGTGTTGTTTGCCGCGTAATGAAGTCTGCTACGACGAACGTGTTTTAAAAGTCATAGAAAACTACTCACAGTCAACAAAAGAATCCGTAGCTTCAACTAGTGATGAGTGTTAGAAGTTGCACTTAGGCTTCTGAAGAAACACTGTGTAACAGAATGGGGCGCCCCTCTCGATCTCTGTTTCACTCCAGCAGTAATCGGTGCATTTTTTGTACAGATTATTTTGCGTGCTTTCAATTGTCGCACTTTCTTTCTTTCTATACTATGTAGCAGATAGTTTTTTTTCCAGGATTCTATCAGTATATTGTGTCTTGTCTGTTATCTGACACTCATTGTGGATGATAAACACCTCACATTTGCAAGGAGAGGTAGAGATAATATTACGAGAGGCAGTTTGGTAAAATTCCCTAGTACCAATCTTGGCCGTGGCAGATTAATACGTACATCGCCCAGCTCTATCTGACTAATCACCGATAAGACGGGTGTGCGCTTCACCAAAGCTGGGAATACGGGGAGACAACTGATGGACAGACACAGATAAGAGTTTACTTTCTGATAAAATAATGAATTGTTACTTTTGACACACGTTGTCATATGGGGTTAACGACACGTTCTCGAGTCTGTACACAAGGCATCGTATATATTATTGCCATATATGGTAATACGTGACCGTTTACTGTACGCACCTGATTTCACGTGGAATATTTTGAAAGTATCACACCCTCACCTGCCTGTTTGAAAATGATTGGAGCTTTTATTTTAATTCTATAACAAACAGATGCGCGTGAGACGGGGAATATAACCTGACACGTTTCAATGTTATTCTACTGTGAAGATCGCTTGACAAAGATACCAGACCTTGCTGTAATGAAGCCTAGAATTCAGAATTCCTTCTTAACATACCGGACACCTTTTATTGGAGAATTTTGGACGGACTTCCATAGCCCAGGAAATCTCTTTCATATTAAATAAGGAAACCGGGACTGAGAAAACTGAAGGACCCCACACGAAGTCAGAGAGGAAAATTATTAAATTGACGACACCCCAGACGCGTGAAAGAGGCCTATTCAAGTCTCTTTTATTCATCTGAGCAAAATAGTCTGTGAGCCAGGATTGGCATAAGTTGTTATTTTAAATTTTATATTACTAACATGTAAACTAACATATATATATATATATATAATAATAATAGCCCCTTCAGTCATAACTGACTATGGGAATGCGCCCCTGAGGTGACAGCCCTCAGCTGCTTATTTTCCTGGTGCTCCTTTCGACGTTTTCTCCTCACCTCTGCTTCTTGTGTGAGCCTCTCTTCGCCCAATCTGAGGTGGCGCCGTAAATAGCATCGCCACTTAGTGCGATCGGCAGCTTCATCCTCCCATGTTGCTGGATCCATGTCCAGTGCCCTCATATCTCTCTTGCACACATCTTTGAACCTCAGCTGTGGTCGCCCAACTGTTCTCTTGCCATCTGCTAATTGTCCATAGAAGATATCTTTTGGGATGCGACCATCTTTCATGCGGCGAACATGGCCAAGCCAGCGAAGTCTGCGCTGTCTAAGAAGCGTATACATACTTTGAAGGCCAGCACGTGACAACACCTCGACATTTGTCACTTTATCTTTCCACGAGATGCCGAGGATGCGGCGTAGACACCGCAAATGGAAGGTATTGAGCCTTCTTTCTTGCTTAGCATAGGTCGTCCAGGTCTCGCTGCCATATAGGAGTGTGCTGGTGACGCAGGCATTATATACCGCAGCTTTGGTCTTCATTGTGAGTTTAGAGTTTCCCCAAACACGCGATGTGAGGTGGGCAAAGGTAGCTGCAGCTTTGCCAATGCGGCTGTCGATTTCTGTATCCAGTGAGAGTTTGTCATTGATGGTAGACCCTAGGTATGTGAAGTGGTGCACCACTGCCAATTCATAGTTATCGATAGTGATAACTGGTGCAGCACCCACATCCTGACTCAGCACATTCGTTTTCTTTAGACTTATTGTGAGGCCAAAGTCCTTGCATGCTTTAGTGAAGCGATTCATCAAGTTCTGAAGCTCCTGTTGGCTTTGAGTGACGACTGCAGCATCATCAGCGAACAACAAGTCTCTTATAGTGACCCTTCTGATTTTTGTTTTTGCCTTCAGCCTTGAAAGATTAAACAGACGGCCATCTGACCTAGTGTGAAGGCATATTCCTTCAGTTGCATCTCTGAATGCATGTTTCAAGAGTAAGGCAAAGAAGATTCCGAAGAGGGTCGGAGCCAGAGCACAGCCTTGTTTAACGCCACTTCGTATATCAAAGGGCTGTGACGTGCTTCCAGCATATTGGACTGTTCCCTACATATTTATATATATATATATATATATATATATATTATTGCCATGTGAATTTTAATATGTGAAAATCGCTCGTGGATGTCCAAGTCATTTGAGGCTGGCAACCTCAGCGTATAGAATGATGATTCATGAACCACCACTGCACGGGCTGGTGATTGCTTTATTGCTAGTTTCTTAATTAGAATTAAGAGCAGAAAATAGTCCCAAGTTCCATATGGAGCAGGGAGGGAAAGATGACAAAAATGATGTACATTTTAAGTAAAATACTTACAATTTCAAGCAGTGTAAATGTCCATATAAACATATTCACTTTAAAATTAATGGAAGTTTCAAACTTTTCAAATCAGTGTCAACATAAATTAAAACATATTCATTTTATATTGTGAACACTTTTCTATCAGTGGAGATGTAAATGTATCTGTATTATTAACCTTTTCATTTAAATGTAATGTAAAACTAAAGCTATTCAATATAAATGTAAAAAAAATTTTATCCCGAGGGATTAAATTTAATTCTCATCGAGGGTAAATTCTGAGATAAATGCGATGGTGGAATGGGAAGATAGGGACCCATAACCATGAGTTGGAAAACGCAATAATCAGAAGATCGTTTCGTCTCTATTATTTACCATAGTTATTGGTGGTACCAGCAGAAAGTACTATCTCTGGAACCAAGTGAAGGTTAAAGTGGACTTACGTCGTGCGAGACGCCATCATAAGGTCTTATAGACAGACGCAGAACCTGCTTGGCCGTTACTCATTGACGTTCTCGGACCGTATAGCGCCTTTAACCTTGACCAGCGACGAGCGAGAGCAGTGTAAACAGAACCCATCAGCGGGAGTAGAAACTACTATTTACAGCTAAGTGAAAAATATAGTCTGCCAAAGTGAACTTCCTTCATAAGAATTCTATCATCTATCAATGATGAATCCTTTCTTTTAAACTATTCAAATTATTTTCAAACTGTTAAAACCTAAAGTGATTATTAAATTTTGTTATTTGTAATTTTACAAATTTAACTTTGATTTAATCATTTTAAAGTTACTGCGTGTTTGTCTCAGTTAAATTACTACGCACACTCTAAACAGAGCTATACCAGAATAGTAAGAATTCCACTGAGTAAATCAGGGATGGGGGCTTAAACGAGCTGAAATTAATAAGTGCTTAATTGTTTCACAAAAGTTGTCGGCAGATTCTAGAATTAACGTGTTCACCCAAAGCAGCATTTTTTCGCTTATCTGAATATCTTGTGAAGACTTACTTACTTACTTAGTCGTTCCCCTTCTACCGTGAGGTGTAGAGGTTTGGAAGAGAGAGCGCCAGACCATTCTATCAGCTGTCTTCTTCCTGGCCTGGTTCCATTCTAGTCCTCGGTCCTTCAAAGATTGTCTAATGTTGTCCTCCCAGCGGACTCTGGGTCGTCCTGGAGGTCTGGATCCCTGGCTCTTTGTTTCCCATGCTTGTCGTGGTAGCCGATCTTCTCCCATTCTGCAGATATGGCCAAACCATCTTAGTTGGGACTGTTCTATTTGGGTCTGCAGCGGATGGGATTTTAGGCCTTGACGGATCGTCTGGTTGCGGACCATGTCTCTTCTTGTTACTTCAACCACTTTCCTCAGATACTTCATTTCTGAGGTTTGGATCTGGCTTTTGTGGGTTGTAGTCATTGCCCACGACTCGCATCCATATGTCAAGACTGGGACATAGGTGGAGCGGTATACAGCCATCTTCGTTTTCTTACCAACCTCTTTCTTGCTGAGGAATCCACGATTTATGGCCTGAAAAAGTCTCCCAGCCGCTGCTTTTCGAGTGGCCAACTCTTCTTTGATGCCTCCCTTTCGGTCTATAATAGCTCCGAGATATTTAAAGTGGTCGACCTGCTCCAGGACCTGTTCTCCCAACTTAATCTGATGTTTTCTTTCTTCTCGTGATATCACCATGGATTTTGTTTTAGAGCTGCTTATGACCATCCCTCTCTTCTCCAGCTCTTCCTTCCAGACTTGCAGGTTGGATTGGAGATGTGCCTCTGATTTAGCAATCAGGGCAACATCATCAGCAAATGCCAGCTCCGAAATATAGACCTGTCTCATCTTCCAGTACCCCACTGAATACTTTCTTGTTCTCTCCTTACATGCCTTGATGACATCGTCCATAAGGAGTATGAAGAGGTAAGGTGATAGGATATCACCTTGTCTTACACCAGTGGTGGTCCTGAACTCTTCTGACTTATGGTTTGCTGTCCTCACATAATTTCTGCAAGACTTGTAGAAGCTCTGTATAGCATGAATCAGAGGTGCTGGAATATTCTTCCTTGCCAAACAGTCCCAAAGTTTGCTCCAGGGGACCCTGTCAAACGCCTTTTCCAGATCTATGAAACAAAGATGGATCTCACTCTTATACTCAAGGGCCTTTTCACTCAGCTGTCTGAGTGTGAAGATTAGGTCTTGAGTACTTCGGTTTGTTCGGAATCCGCACTGGACCTCATCCAATTGTGGCTCAGCTAGGCGTCGGAGTCTCTGCTCTAGGATTCTAGAGTAGATTTTACCAGGGACACTGAGAAGGGATATGCCTCTATGGTTTCCACATTGTCGATTGTCACCCTTTTTGAAAATTGGTGTTATGATGGCAATCTCCCAATCCTTTGGTATGGTCTTGTTGCACCATGCTGCCTGTAGGACCTTTAAGAGTAATAGGTCGCCTGATGCTCCCATGTACTTAACCATTTCTGGTGTTATACCATCATGCCCTGCTGCTTTGCCCATCTTGGTTTTCTCTAGTGCTGCCCTCAGTTCTTCCATCTTTATGTCATCTTCACCATCATTGGTTTCCTCTTCTGTGTCAGTGGTTATCATTTCTGATGCTTCATCATGCTCACCATCCAGGAGTTCTGAGAAATATTCTTTCCATCTTTCCATTACTTCCTTCGGGGCAGTAAGCAATTTGCCTTGCTTGTCCTTTATAAATTTGAGAGGGCATTGTTTTTCTTTCCTCATGTTCTTTAGGGTCTTATAGAACAATTTCTGGTTTTCTTGTGCATCTTTTTCTAGCTTTTCTCCAAATTCTTCCCAGGACTTCTGTTTTGCTGCTAGCACTTTGTTCTTTGCTTCTGTTCTGAGTGTCACATATTCTCTATATTTTTCCATTTGTCCTGTTGTGTTTTTAGCTCCTAAGTATTGTTTCCATGCCATTTTCTTCTCTCTTATTTTCTCTTTGACTTCCTCTGTCTACCAAGGTGTCCTCTTTCTCTGGTTCCCAAGTCGGACTTCACCGCATGCTTCTGCAGCAGCTGTCTTTATGATATCCTTGAATTTATTCCAGAGGGTTTCCAAGTCATCAGGTCGTTCTTCTGTGTTACTCACTGCTGTAGCAATAAGCCCCTGATATCTGGTCTTAATTTCTGGCTCTCTCAGCTTGTAGGTCCTAATGCTCATTTCTCCTGCTCGTTTACTTGGTTTCTTGCGTGATGTTGGGCAGTTCCTAGGCTGAGCAACTCTTTCAGTTGTTCGTTTGATTGTTAGCAGGTAGTGATCACTTCCAATCTCTGGCCCCCTCCAGACTCTTGCATCTCGGACATATCTGAATGAGCTTCTCCGAACAATGGCATAGTCGATCACTGACTTCTCATTCTTGGTTGGTTCACATCTAGTGTATGCATGTATGCGCTTATGGGGGAACTTTGTGTTTGTAATGATCAGATTCTGCTCACTGCAGAATCTAAGGAGTCGCTTTCCATTGTCATTGAGAGTATCTTCTCCATATCTACCGATAACTCCACCCCATCTAGCATGGTCATTTCCAACTCTGGCATTAAAATCTCCGAGCATAATAACTTCATCTAGGCAGTCATCCACTGTCCTTTGAAGCAGCTCGAAGAATTCCTCCTTGACCTCTGCTCTCTCATCCTCATTTGGCCCATACACTATGACCAGGTTGACTATGGTTTCTCCTTCTTTTAGTTTTACAACCATAATGCGCTCCGAGACAAAGTTCCATCCCTTGATACTATCTTTTTGATTTTGGGCCACAATGCAACCCACGCCCCCTTTAGCCCTTTCAGATATGGGTACACCACTGTAGAGCAACGTGTTGCCATCGAGATCCATGACTCCTTGTCCTTTTTTTCTTCGTTTCCGTTATAGCCAGGATTTCTAGTTTTGCTTTCCTCATCTCTTCCACCAGCTCCTCTTCCTTCCCATTTATACTTCTTGTGTTCCAAGTTCCATAAGTCGTAGTCCGTAGCCCGTTCCAGTTCGTCGCCTTTAGAATCAGTCCGGTTTTCTCTCTTGTAGTTCGCGTAATCATGATTTAAAGCAAACAGGTGATTGGCCTGTTGTGCCTTTGCATGGTGGAGGGGCTGCCTCCTTACGGCCTCCATGCAGGCCGCCCTCCTCCTTTTTCATCCGGCCTTGGGACCGGCATTGGCGGAGTTTCTTGTGAAGACTCCCTTTGTAATAGAAGTGCCATTACCCTTCTATCTACATCTCTGCCAAGAGTAATCTTGTGCGAAGGTAGATACCTTTGAAGCCCATATTAGATACTCTTGAGTTTTGGCCACTGTTGGACCACTACTGCAAAGCAGGGGAGGGAATATCGTCACACACTGTACAAGTCTATCTATTCCAAAATGTCACAATGTCTACTCAATCTCTAACTGCAGTGCTTTTCATTATGGTGTATCTTTCTTTCTATGTCTGTCCTTCCCGCTGCCCTTTACAAATTTTAAAATTAGGAAACCTACCCACCACAAACATATTTATAGAATGTGTGATTCCTGTATACACACATTTTGATACTCGCCGATGCTAAGGAGTTCGTACACTGTGCTGAGATCCTCCTTGTGTGATCAAAGCGAGGAGATCGGAGCACTGATGGAGTTGTCCGTGTGCAATGAAGATGGTCCTTAAAGCCAAAACCAAACCAAACCTTCTCTCTAGAGCAGAGGCGGGCAGATCCAAGAGCTGTAGGGGTCTACAGAGGCGGGCAGATCCAAGAGCTGTGGGGGTCTACAGAGGCGGGCAGATCCAAGAGCTGTGGGGTCTACAGAGGCGGACAGATCCAAGAGCTGTGGGGGTCTACAGAGGCGGTCAGATCCAAGAGCTGTGGAGTCTACAGAGGCGGACAGATCCAAGAGCTGTGGGGGTCTACAGAGGCGGACAGATCCAAGAGCTGTGGGGGTCTACAGAGGCGGACAGATCCAAGAGCTGTGGCTATCTACAGAGGCGGGCAGATCCAAATGCCGTGGGGGTCTACTGTAGAAACACCAAGCTCTCTACAACTGTTTTTACTTTCTGTTTTTAACTCAGAAGTTCCTCTTTTATTCTGGGGTGTAGAGGTTCGCCACAGAGAGAGAGCACCATACTATCCTATCAGGCTTCCTTCTTCATGGGTTTCTTCCAATCTAGTCCTTGGTCCTTCAGAGATTGTCTAATGCTGTCCTTCCAGCGATGGCTTAGTTTGTAATCCGTACCAGTTCGTCGCCTTTAAGATCAGTCCGGTTTTCTCTTCTATCGATTCTTGTAATCAAGTATAAGGACAAAGAGATGATTAACACATTGTGCCTTCGCAAGGTGGAGGTGCTGGTTTACGATTTTACACGCTACTTCCTTAGACGCATGAAGCACTCACGTCCAGTCAGAATCCATCCTAACTTTTCTACGATGCAACACGTGCAAGTATGTCATCTCAACCCAGAAGGTGTCCTTTCCTAAGGCTATGTACACCATCACTAGTAGCTTCACGTGTGAATCGCGCAATGTCATTTATACGATCATATGTAAACGTTGCTGCAAAACCTATATTGGCCAAACAGGCAAACGACTTGGGGACAGATTCAGCCAGCACTTAAATGACATCGCTCAGCAAAAGTCAACACCAGTTGCTATACACTTCAATGGTCCTGACCACCATGGTCCCATCGACATCCAGGTCACAGCGATCCGATCCTGCTCCTCTGACACTGCCAGCCGAGAACAGCTTGAGAACCGTCTTATCCACCGCATGGGGTGTCTAAAACCAGCCGGTCTCAACACTTTTCACACCTTTGTCTGAGGTCACCCTCTCCTCTTTTGCTCTATTTTACTCTTTCCAGTCTTATCCTATTCTTCTATTTGTATGCCATATACATTTTTTTATTTCATATTTATTTATCTCCCACTCATTCTGTCCCCTTCTATTTCCAGTCCCCACTTTTATCACGTTGGGTAGTTTATTTTCCGGTTTCGTTTTTTAGTTTCTTAGTATGCATTGTGTACATCCGGCGGCGGAAGTCGCTTTCTGTTCAGCCACGCGCTTATCAACAGGACAGCGATTTTGATAGAATTTCGGTTCTTGCCTTCAGGGAAGTACCCAGTTTTTATTTTATTTAGTTTTTATGTGTCCTATCTAGCCTTCACTTTCTTTCCTTTCCTGACGAAGGCCTTGTGGCCGTAACGTAGACTATTTTCTTTGTCTTTTGTCCTCGTAAGACGAATCACCTTTTTTCGATTTTTTTTTCAAACCCATCCATAACTTTTCTAGAAAAGTACCTGATAACATCCTGTATGTATTCAGGGTTCAGAATGTTTGGAATTAGCAATAAACACACACTGTCCGTAATTTTGTTTGCGATCTCTAATGGACGATCTACTTGCAGGGATTACATGAACGAAGATGTAAAAAATTCAAACTGAATAATATGTTACGGAATGTTAACTATATTCACGTTACTATCTCATGACGCCCAGGACGAAAGTGAATATTTGTAAACTAGTTTGTGAGTTTTCACTGGAAGCACGGCAAAATCCAGGGGACACTGAGCTTGTCAATGCCCGTGGCAGACGGTAAGTCCGAAATTATTTTCCTGGCTACCAATTTATTTCCCTTCCATCACCTATAGATCTCTCAAATCATCCCCTGTATTCAACCAGAGGATCGGGATCTACCTTTTTGTGGGGTCTGCCTTATGCCGACCTCAGCTCTAAAGCAAAGGCTTTCAATTTCAAGTGCTTCTGTCATGTTTTCGTGTTTTCTACATGTCGTCTTTATCTCCTTTTTTTTAGTCCATCTCCAATTCTCTTCTCTGTGTGTTTTGTTTAGATCTGCTCTATTTATCTTACTTGGGTGGTTGCATACCCAGGACTGTATTGTAATGTTATAAACTGCTGTCTCAATGTTATGTATGTTTGGACGGTAATGTTGCTTTCTTCAGCATACTTTGTTACTTCTTGATTGTCACGGATTGCCTCCCCTGCTTTGCAGTAGTGGTCCAACAGTGGCCAAAACTCAAGAGTATCTAAACTGGGTCGTCAAAGGTGTTTACCTTCGCACAAGATTACTCTTCGCAGAGACGTGGATAGAAGTGTAAACCCGCTTCTATCCGAAGGGAGTGTGACGTATAATGGAAATATAGACTACAGTATCTGACAGCCCTGAAATCCCGTTAGTGTTCTAAGATTTGCTAGTAAAAGTCAAGCATTCTTCTGCCTGCATTACTCAACTTTAATCCACGCCTCTTTTCCTGGAGACGTAAACAAACGGATAGTTTACCAACTTCCGCGACCTTCCAGTCATAACACGGAGCGAACTTGGTTTGTTTACCTGAGTTTCTCACGCGAGCTGATCTGTCAATCATCGGATATCAGACAGACGCACGTGGGATAACACCGGCCTTTTTGAAGTGAGGACGCTCGGGCAGAAATATTTTCCCGAGGACCCTCTGATGTTCGTACATACAGGGGGAGATAAACCTTTGATCTCCAGAAGCGGGCAAAATCTACGGACACCCGTTACACGGTTTAAGTATCTGATGTCTATTAGCAACGCTGAGACAGAGCGACCGTAAAACCTTTTATCTGAGGGACTACGTTCACGATTCTCTCGATTCACATGGTAATATGAAAATTAGCATCCTGTGGAGAGCAGATAACCAGGACGTATATAAACTGTGTCTTCCCAAAACCGTTATTAGTTGTCGCTCAGAATTTTTTGGATAGTCTAAACACGTAATCTAGAACCATTGTGGAAGGTGTGCTAATAGCCTTCGTGTGGATTTCATTCTGATTTTCTGGTAATATAAATTTGTGCTTAAGCGTGTTAGAGTGTTAGAGTTTACCATTATAATTTCCTTAAAGTCTAGCTGTTAAAGACCAGTGGAAAATAACGCGTAGCTATTTGTTTACCAGTTGTGCAGTTTAATGTAATTATATCACCCGCTTTCTCACCCAAGAAGATACGTTTAGCTGACTAATTAATACACTAGGCGCGACTGATAAGTGACAGAATAGAATTCACGTTATATTTCATTTTGTGTAATTTTAGTAAGTGACTGTTATTCATACCATGCGACGACCCACAGACGCCAGCAATCTAATAGCTATTAATGACAGGCGAAATTTGTTAAGTGCGCGTATGGATAATTAAATAATAATAGACAGTGTACGCTGATCGTTAACGAGCGCGCAAAGGAGTGGGGAGGGCACATACCTTCACCCGAACAAGAGACGCCGCGATAGCGAAAGCTGACCGGATAGGAATAGGCTAAAGACACCGTATGTCTTTTAACTTTAATCAGGACTGATGGAGAAGATAAGAGATCGTCTTGTCCCCTTCCGTGTACATATATGTAGATATCTATATTTGAGCATTTTTTCATAAATGTTCTCTATTTGTCGCAGACCTGATCAAACGGCGACCAGCGGTCTTTCATTTACTGATTGCATTAATGTGGTCTTCTTCTTGGCTTACACGTCCCCAAGTTCATTTGTGAACAGGATTGGCCAAAGAGGCACATAAACATTTAAATAGTAAATGTAACTGGACTTACAAATACCCAGATATTTATTCAATTTTATCAGCCCATTGTGGCGTAATACAAATAATCATTACTATCTGACTTTTGACAGTCGTACCAGCGGATTTATCTAGCAAGTAACGCTGTTTCAAAATCGGCACTCACCCCAGAGCCAGCCGATAGGATTTACCATCACCATCATAAATAACAGTGTTTTAGCTACCCTATACTGGAATTAGTCTCTTCTGTATACTGTGAACACAAGATCTCGGGTTTTTTCTACATTAACTATTCGAGGTGACATTTGTCTATCCAGGAATCAACCCCCAAATTAGGCGTCCCCTGTATAAAATTTAATCAATTGGCGGAGGGACTGGGGCCAATTTGGAAAATAAAAACACTGGAAAATATATATATATTCAGACCTTGTATGTCCAAGAGATTTCTTTACCACGAATATGGTAATCGTGAGTGGCCACGTATGTCAGAGAGAGGGAATATTTTCTTTGTTGCAGGAAAAATTGTATTATCTGGATTTAGCTGAAATATTGTTTATTTTACTGGATAACATTTAGTAGGAACTTTGTTCTTTTCTTTACTGTCTATTCTGTAACATAGTGCTAACCTTTGACCTTTGGGGTTATTTACTTGTTGGGTTCTTTTTTTCTCAATAAGGGGGAGTGCGCATGTATTCTGTTATTTTAGTTTAATGATAATAAACAACAAAAGAACTTACCTTTGTGTGTTGGTCAGACCCATACCCAATTTACAATAGTTTTTCACGTTTGTGTGTCTTGTTGTCACAAAATTGTGTGTGTGTGCGTAGTTAAACGTATATTTACAGATATATGGAGGTGTAAGATTGTCTTGTACTAAATTACAGTCGTATATATAGGCTGGACCAGAGAAACTTCTCATTCCAGAGACAGATCTTCTTCTTATAAATTACAGTCGTATATATAGGCTGGACCAGAGAAACTTCTCATTCCAGAGACAGATCTTCTTCTTAAACTATTCACTCTTGAAATCTATTTCTCACACCTTTATTTCTCACTTACTTATCACCATCTACTCTACTCAGGCGGGACCATAAATAACTTTCAAACCTATCTAAATTCACGACAGAGAGTACTCACAAGATAATACAGAAATCAAGAACCATGCGGCATAGCGCTGATCAATGGTTAACTTATATCAGTCCGTCGCCTTTTGTGAAGGATTTAAGCAATGGTTTTTAGCCCGTTCAAGCCCCCAGCTGAGTTAATTCAGCGAATTCCTCTTGTAATGGTATAGCTCTGTTTAGAAGTAAATATATGCCTAGGTGTGTGTGTGTGTGTATATATATATATATATATATATATATATATATATATATATATATATATATATATATATATATATATATATATATATATATATATATATATATATATATATATATATATATATATAATATTCTGGCTCATACGTTTGCTTTCTTGCATAAAAAAAACTGAAGCAACTATGATTGTTTAGTTTTAAAACAACATGTAACAATTTTAATAATGAACTAGTCTTTAACAGTTAAAATAAAAATGGAAAGAAGATTTTGCTGTAAATACACTGAGACGTAGGTGTGGATTTATCAAAGTCCGTTGCTTTCGCCTATTGTACAAGAAAACAACTCTTGGTGAGTCCTGTCGCCGTTGTTTTCGTCACTTCTTGGTGATGAGTGTATATCTCTCACACGAGTGGCGTAGTAACTTCAGTACTTCGAACCGTCTGATAACTTGTAACCACGTACTCAAGATTTTGAGTGATGCACAATCTCCTCGCAAAGGTTTCGGATGGACACGAGCTTTTTCGGTGCATATGCTCATCACTTGGTCTGGGAAAGTATAGTAATTCCTTCTCGGCGGTTTTTCTACGATACACTTGGTTTGGGAAACTGTAACAATTCCTCTTTGACGGGTGATACAATTCCTTTAGGTGTCCAGACTCTGTATTTAAAGTCTTGGTCCCTTAAGTTTTTCAGTCTCTGTATTTATAAAGGCGGGCTTACTTTTTAAGGTTTAAGTTTCCCAAATACTTCGATCTGTCACTTATAAATATGGAATATTCTAGGTCCGATCCTTCTCTTTCTGGCTTTTTGGGAGTTGCTGGTTTGAAGTTGCGAAGTTTTCTGTTATGTGTCTCTGAGTTTGCTAGATTTTATTTTCAGTTTCCAGTTCACATCACAGATTGTACTTCCCGGCAAACTTGCCAGTGAGATTCAATGTATATTTCGGCTCCCACTTCAATCCAATCGAAAGCTCTTTTTCGCACTACGTGGGTTGGGGGTGTTTAAATTCAAAATATCCCCCGCGTGTTTAAAACTTTAAATTTAATATTCCCACGCGTGACCTCTTTATATAATAAGACGTAATATTTCCGGTGACATCTTGTGCATTCTCACAAATAAATGTGTGAACATGTTAGCCTGACGTAATGTCTTCTGCCAAGATGTCTACCCAGAAAGATTATCTTTAATAATAACCAGGGACGATCCAGCAAAGGCGATAAACGTATCTACCATCTGTGTAATCTGCCAGACAAACAGACACGGTCGTCGGCAACCCCAGACATACAATCTGGTTCTTTTCAGCGATCGGGCGATTTACCGTCTTGTGTAAACACCGTCATCAGCTTTTCACCTGGGGTCAAATGTTTGGACCGACGCGTTTCAAATGGTGGTCAGACTGAGAGAATAGATAAGCGTATGACTGGTATAATTACCTGATATTATCGCATTTACCTTGCGTAACGTAAACAACTCTGCGTGTAAAGAGAGTAGAGTGTTAGAGACTTCACCCTACTGATCCAACATAGAGCAAAATAATGAATGAAAGGGCAAAAAATTGCCAATTAATAAGCGATCGGAGAAAAAATGAAGAAGAAAAGGGATACTACCGGAGTTGCTGAAGGTGTGAGAAAGCCACCGAAAGAACACGTACAGACGTTTTGTCACTTTGATTACGATTGAATAACTGTAAACATGAGCTCCGATTGGTAGAAAGGTTATAAAGCTTGCATTTTGCAGTAAAGTTACCGGATTCCGGGTTCAAATCTAGTAGCGTCACGCACCAGTCTACCTAGCTGTACATCAGCTTCTTGTTAGAGCTTCTTTGCACCCAATCTGAGGTGGCGCCGTTC
Source organism: Oreohelix idahoensis (assembly GCA_024509875.1). NCBI lineage: Eukaryota > Metazoa > Mollusca > Gastropoda > Stylommatophora > Oreohelicidae > Oreohelix > Oreohelix idahoensis. Next base: position 242,323 of record JAMPIV010005594.1, on the reverse strand, counting down.
GGAGCATTCCCATTAAGTGCGATCGGCAGCTTCGTCCTTCCAGGATGCTGGATTTATGTCCTATGCTTTCATGTCTAAGCTATTTAATGGGGATGCCTAATTTTAGAAGGTGCATTTTGATAATGCTGTTGCATACGGACTTGTAAACAGGTTTGTTTTTCTAATTTGAATATGAAAGCAAAGACGGTATAGAAGTTAAGAGACATGGAAGACTGCTATCTATCTATCTATCTATCTATCTATCTATCTATCTATCTATCTATCTATCTATCTATCTATCTATCTATCTATCTATCTATCTATCTATCTATCTATCTATCTATCTATCTATCTATCTATCTATCTATCTATCTATCTGTCTATCTATCTATCTATCTATCTATCTATCTATCTATCTACCTACCTACCGATCTTCCTACCTTCTTACCTACCTACCTACCTAACTACCTACCAACCTATCCATCTATCTACCTGTCTGTCTACCTGTCTATCTATCTGCCTGTCTCTGTCTCTCTGTCTCTTTCTCTCTGCCTGATTGCCTGCCTGTCGGTCGGTCTGTCTGTCTGTCTGTCTGTCTGTCTATCTATGTATATGTCTGTCTCTTCTGCTTGTCTGTCTATCTATTCTTCTATCCGGTTTCTATCTGATTATTTATGTAACGTTTCTCATTCTGTTTATATCTTAGAGTATATATCTGGTGCATTTATAATTATATTTAATTTCAATGTTTTAAAACTAACTTTCGTATTTATTGCGCCAGATAATGGATTTTAAATGTCTTGGCTTTCAAAATGCAACAACAGCTAATTTAGTCTATGGACAAATTGGTCGCTATTTTATCACTCTCTTGAACGTGTTTGAAATATCCAGTAGAGCAGAAAAACCGGTTTGTCTTTAAGTGTTTTCCACGTGATAGATGTAAATACTCCACCAATGAAAATATTTTGGAAACTTTCAGATACACATTAAATTTTACCAGTGAATTTGTCCACGTGTATAAATGCGCAGTAGCGCTTTGGCGCCCACGAAGTAATTTTCTTTCTTACCTCAGGAAACTAAGTTCTAGAATCACTTTAGAAATTTGTCTGAGCGTGGGAAAAGATGAGGTAGGTGGTTGCTAATCAAGAAAAATGGCTTGATGTTGATGATGATGATGGTGATAGATGACGGGGTAGACGAAAATTGGTGAAACCACTTACTCAGACATAGAAAATAGCCTTTGTTACGGTCACAATGTTCTCGTCTGGGCACAAGAACGAAAATAGAATAGAAAGAAACGAGAACTATGTTAAGAACATAAACAATCTCTCAACTTTACGACCTGTAGATGGAAGTAGCTGATAACGCTATTATAAATTCTGAAACTAATAAATGGGCGATGATTATGATTGTAAAGGAGAAGAGAACAAGAGACAGACACGAAAAAGGTGAATAAGGGATGGAAAGATCTTGAGCTGATGGCACGGGATAGGACGACTTGTTATACGTTTATGAAGGCCTATGCTCGTTGGTGAGCTGAAGGGTGATGGTAATTATGGTAATGGAAATACGGACCTCTAGATACGACAGGCAGCAACAACAAAGTAGGGTCGTCAAAATGCAACAAAATCAGATACAGTGTAAAGCCTTCAACGGCAGACTATTTCCATACAAGGCAAGAAGACGCCGAGGGAGAAGGTGGATCTTCTTCTTCAACTAACTGGCCAGGTGGCGTAGGCGATCATGTTCCGTCACAACTTTCTTTTTCCAGTAATATTTATATATTCTATTGTTGACTACTTTCCATGCCATGATGGCAATCTGTCCAGTATTCTCTCTCTTGGTTGTCCCTTATATCATTGTTCTTCAATCTTTCTTGTTGTCACGATATATTCAAGATGTCTTCGTCTCGTAACATGTCCAATGAACTAATTACTCTTTTTAGCTGCCCACGGTATTTTTAACATTCTTCTACAAAACAACATCCTTTTTGCCTCTAGTGCTTTTCCTACAAGTTTATTAATTGTCCATGACTCACTTCCATATATCAGGATTGGTTCTATATAGTACTTAAGAGAAATCTCTTTCTTCCATTGACAGGGAATTGTTGCTTAAAATATTTATTTTTTATTTTATAGAAGCTGTTTTCGCCTGGCCTATTCTGCTTGTCACTTCTGTGATACATTATCCATCCGATGTTATTAACATGCCCAGGTATTTGAATTTATTGACTTGTTTTAAAATGTTTCCATTTACGTTAATAGTGCATTCCGGAGGTTATTTTCTACGAGATGGCCATAACTTCTGTATTTTTACTATTAAGACTAAGACCTTTATTTTGAACTTTCTATCACTATCGTTTCAGTCATTTCATACAACTCATTTCCAAGTTTGCTATTAAGACTGTAACATCAGCGTACCTCGTTTATATTATGCCCACCAACTGATATTTCTGGCACGTCTATGGATCTCATTTCATTTTCGCTGTACAGGTTTAACAGATCAGGTAACAGCTCACATCCCTATCGAACACCCATTTTCACTTTCTGAAATATTCCTATTTGGCTGATAATTCGTGAAGCTGCTGTTTGTTGTCAATGCATGTTCTTTATTATTCTCAGGTCTTTACCATCGATATTTATGCTTTCTAACATTTTGGTAATTTCTTCATGATTCACTTTATCAAATGCATTAGTGTAGTCTATAAAGCACAAATTTTAATCTGTTTTTACTTCGATAGCTCTTTCTATTAATGTTCTTATAACATATGACTTTGTTTGTGCCTTTACCTTTTAAAATTCTATATTTTTCATCACCGATTTCTAGTTTTATTCTATTTCTCACTATTTTCATAATCATTCTTAACTATATTTTGGTCACATGACTCATGAGACGAATGATGCGGTGGTCTTCATATTTCATGGCCTCCAAATTTCGTAGGCAATGCTATGAATATGGACTTAAATAGATCAGTGTGACCAATGTTGTAGATGTTATTTAACAGTTTTGTAATAACATCTACTCCAAATTCTCTTAAAGACTCCATCTCTACTGTTACATTATCTGGCCCAGGTACTTTTCTGCGCTGTATTTCAATCTATCTGCATTTCTGGTTTAGAAATTGCTTCTTTTGCAGTTTTACATTTGTTTACTATTTCCTTATTCAGTCTGTTATATTCTTCTGTGTCGTACTTCTTCTGTCGTACTTCTTCTGTCGTAGTTTTTCTGTCGTACTTCTTCTGTCGTAGTTCTTATGTCGTACTTCTTCTGTCGTAGTTCTTCTGTCATATTCTTCTTTGTCGTACTTCTTCTGTCGTAGTTCTTCTGTCGTACTTCTTCTGTCATATTCTTCTTTGTCGTACTTCTTCTGTCGCACTGCTTCTGTCGTACTTCTTCTGTCGTAGTTCTTCTGTCGTACTTCTTCTGTCGTAGTTCTTCTGTCGTTCTTCTTCTGTCGTAGTTCTTCTGTCGTAGTTCTTCTGTCGTAGTTCTTCTGTCGTACTTCTTCTGTCGTATTTCTTCTGTCGTACTTCTTCTGTCGTAGTTCTTCTGTCGTACTTCTTCTGTCATATTCTTCTTTGTCGTACTTCTTCTGTCGTACTGCTTCTGTCGTACTTCTTCTGTCGTAGTTCTTCTGTCGTACTTCTTCTGTCGTACTTCTTCTGTCGTACCTCTTCTGTTGTAGTTCTTCTGTCGTAGATCTTCTATCAGTTGTAAAATTGCATCTGTCATCTATTTCTTCTTTGCAGTCCTCTTTATTTCTGGTATGATTTCTTTCGTTGTTTGATGTTGTGACGTATAATGGAAAGAGAGCCTACAGTAATCTGACAGTCTTTTTGTGACCTCGTAGCGTTCTATGATTTGCTAGCAAAAACCAGGCATTTACAGCCTGTGTTTACTCACTTTTTCACCCACGCCTCTTTTCTTTGAACATAATCAAACGAAGTTTACAAACTTTCTGGACCTGTCAGTCTTAATAGGTAGCAAATCAGGTTTGTTTACCTAGTTTTCTCACGCGAGCTTATCTGTCAATCATACGATACCTGACAGACTGCACGTGAAAAACACAGAGTCTGTGAAGTCCACGAGGGGAGATCCAGGATTTTCCCGAGTGCGCTTTGATGTCGATCACGGGCAAAAATCTTCGAGAACACCGTTACACGGATATAAGTCTTTTGATGACGGTTGAAACCTCGCCAGAAAGCCGACCGTAAACTTTTATCTGGGGAACTCTGTTTTGATTATCCGTTACTCACACAATAGTGCGAAAAGTAACATCATCTATAGATCAGAGAAACATAATGATATATAAACTGTGTTTTCTTAAACCTGCTATCAGTTGTCACTCAGAAATTTTTGATAGTCTAAGCACGTAGTTCTAGAACCATTGTGGAAAATGTGTTAATAGCATTCGTGGGAATTTTCATTCTGATTTTCTGGTAATAGAAATTAGTGCTTACGAATTTAAAAGTGTTAAGCTTTTACCATTATAATTCACTTAGATTTTCTAGCTGTTAAAACACTAGTGAAATAAAATAACGCGTAGCTATTTCATACCAGATGTTCAGTTATCATGTTAATTTTCACCACACTCTTTCTCACACAAGAAAAGACGGTTTTAGCTGACTGGTTAAGTGCAAGGCGCGACTGACAGTGACAGAAAAGAATTCACGTTTTATTTCAATGTGCGTATTTATTATAAGTGCCTATTATTTAATCTCATACCACTAAACTATCAGACGCCGACCAAATTAATAGCTAAGCAACGGGCGATAGGGTAGGCTAAAGACACCGTGTGCCTTCTAAATTTAATCAGGACAGACAGAGTGGATAAGAGATCGTCTTGTCCCCGTCTGTGTGCATATATGTAGCTATATAGAATAGTAGCATTTTTCCATAAATGTTTTTTTAAATATATTTCTGCAGACCTGATCAAGAGCGCCCAGCGGGCTTTTGGTCTTTTTCCTTTTTACTGATTGGTTAATGTTGTCGTTTCTTGGCTTATGCGTCACCAATTTCATTGGTGATCAAGTTTTGCCAACGATACATGAGAAACATTTTAACGTGTAAAATTTAACTGGACTTACAAACCCAGCAATATTTTTTTCAATTTATCAGCCCACTGGGGTGTGGATAAAAATAACATTCATTTCCGACTTCTGACAGTCGTATTCAAGCGTAGCATCCAGAATTTACGCTGTTTCATAATCGGCACTCTACCACAGAGCCAGCCGATAGGATTATCATCATTTATCACTTGTAACATTTTTAGCAACCAGATGTTTCCCAATACTGGAAGTATTTTCCTCTTTTAACTGTGAACCCCAAGATCACGTTTCTACATCAACTACTGGCGGTGACATATTGTTCATCCAGGAAAAACCCACACCAGATTCGGCGTTCACCTCACTAGTCTTATTGTTAGAGGATGGACTGGGGCCAATTTGGGAAATAAACCTGACCTTTTCTATATTCAGGATAATTGTATTTCCAAGGGATATCACCAAGAGTAGGTAAGAGTGATTGAGTGGCCACTGTATGAAAGAGAGAGTGAATATTTTTCTTTGTTACAGGGACTTTACCAAAAGTGGATTTGCTTAAACTTGTTAACTTTACTGAGTAGCCTATAGTAGGAGAAACCTGTTTACTTTACTGTCTACTCTGTAATATAGTGCTAACCTTTGACCTTTGGGTTATTAACTTGTTGGGTTCTTTTTCTCCAGAAGGGGAGGGCACATTTATTCTGCTATTTTCATATGTATGTAAATCTGATTTTATTTGATCTTTCTTTAGATATTTGATGTTGTCAAGTTTAAATGATAATAAACAACAAAAGAAACTTAACTTTGTGTGTTATTCAGACCCATGCCCAAGTAACCGTAGTTTTTCATGTTTGTGTGTCTTGTTGTCACATAGCTGTGTGTGCGTGTAGTTAAACGTATATTTATATGTATGAGGAGGGCAAGGTTGTCTTGTACTAACTTATAGTCGTATAGATAGGCTGGAATAGAGAAACGTACTCATTCCAGAGACTTATCTTTTCCTAAAGCTATCACCCCGTGAAATCTATTTCTCTCACCTTTTTTTTTCTCACGTATTTATCACCATCCACTCTAATCAGACGGGCGAAAAATAACTCACAACCTATCTGTACGACAGATGTATTGGCTCTTTTAGCATTTCCCAGTGTTTATCTATACCTTTTTCTGTTGCATTGTATCTATTCTGAATCGTAATCTAATATCTTTCACTCATTTCCTTATCTGATTTATGTAAGGCTCAGTCTAACTTGATGTTGTAGCTCTCTATGATGAATGGACCATAGCAATGTTAGGAGTAAATGATTCGAAACGCGACAAATATATAAACTACATGTGAGCTTAAATAAAAGTGGTTTCTAAACCTAAATAAAACGGTCTAGTCTCCAAGAGTAATGAAAAACAATGTGAGATAACAATTCTACGCATGGAAACAGACGCTATTAAAACTTCTGTTTTCTTTTTTAATAACTCAGTTAAAGGGTAAATCGCTGGACTAGCTTTGTTACAAAGACAACAACATTTTTCTTTATATCAAAACTCTTTTGTTATGGGGAAATGCACCGCACCTTTAAAAACACTGGGAAAATATTCATATGTATTTAAATTAATACCAGCGACAACATCAACCATAAATACTGACCTTAAAAGACAGTTCCCTTCTTATGCATATAAATAAAGATTCTTGTCAGCGCTGAAAGTTACAGAAGTCATTGACTGCCATCACCGGCAGAATACACTACAGCGTTGGGAAGATGAGTTTTATATGGACATCGGCGGAGGTCGACAAGAACCGGGATTAGACAACAGAAGGTATAGCGACTACAGCACAAAGCAGCATGGGTAATTATCTGCACGGCTCGGCTGCTAAAATCTCGGAATACCGGAGGAGAGGAATTATAAAATCCAATTTTAGCTGCTGCGTTGTTTTTTCTTTGTTTTTTTTTTTTTTTAGGAAATAGAAAGACAGAAGGATGGACAGACAGAAAGACAAACAGACGGACAGGCAGGAATGTAGATAGACGGACGGACGGACGGACTACAGACAGACAGACAGACAGACAGACAGACAGACAGACAGACAGACAGATAGATAGATAGATAGATAGATAGATAGATAGATAGATAGATAGATAGATAGATAGATAGATAGATAGATAGATAGATAGATAGATAGATAGATAGATAGATAGAGAGTTGGAAGAATAAAGCGCCAGAGACAATACTGGTAAACTGGAAGCACGGAGTACCGGATTAAAATATGAAAGTACCACCGAAGAAAACAGATAAGCGGAGTTCATTATAAAAATTAGATAATGTATATGTGTGTATACATTGACACGCACGTGTGTGTATGTGAGTGTGTAAAAAATGCGTGCCATTTGGCAAGCAAACACGTTCTTTCATACTGCAACTTGTAAAACAAACTGATATTGGAACAACTGTTGCAAGGGCCATATGTTTTCTTTGGAGCATGTTTCCTGCAAACAGCAACAGCTACATTGGTGAATCCACACTCCATAAGGGGTAAACATAGAAATGAATGAACGAACATTATGTTACAGACAGACAGCCGTAACAGGCTTTCTTTGAGACAGCTCTGGGGCTGGGGGGAGATAACTTTCTATTTTATAATAATAAGATCAAAGCTAAACTACAGGAATTAAAACGAGTATATCAGAGGCAAACAGAAACACAAGAGATTAGGCTGGGTTGGGGAAGGATGAGGGGAGGAGGTTGAAGGGATAGCGGAGAGAAGGAGAGAAAGGGATTAGAACATTATCGATCGGTGCCCCATTCTTCTAAGAGTACAATTCTTGGAGACATTTTTGTCTAACTTAATGGGATAAAGGTGAGCTCAGATACAAATAATATGAGAGTTGTCAGTGTTAGATATCCACCCAGAATTGTGTTGGATGGATGTTTCGGTAAAACACTTTCGTCAGCTTTAAGTGAGATAAATAAAATAAAGAAATACAATCGAAGAAATAAACAAAAGGGGCAATGAAAAGGGGGGAAAGTTCCTTCTATGAAAATGCTTCATGCTGTCCGCACACTTCAACCGACAATTGTAGAAATAGTGTTAAGGTCTTAGTCTTGTGTAATCTGACCTATACTGTATACTAGGGGGAGAACAGAAGTGATTGCGTTATTAATTAGGCTAGATCGCCTTAGGTACATACGCGGTGTTGCGTGCAGAAAATCGCTATAATGACTTCTGTCCATGAAGCACTGATTTTGCAGTTGGCTACTTGGCAGGGAGGATAGTGTGATTCGTTTCCGTAGCTAGGCGGTGGTGCTGCTCAGAAGGTCCTGGGTTCGATTCTCCGATAAGCCTCTCACTTCTGTTGTTTTTCTATTGTCTAGTTTTCTTCTTCTTAATTTCTCGCGAGTGCCTGAGACATACCTGTGTGTAATATTTATTTATTTACCACAACTATAGTACTGAATCTAACCTGTAACCTCTAACCTACACAGTTCAAATTGATGATGTTTTCGCTTAAGAACCTAAGGGTTTTCTTGTATGTATATATATATGTGTGTGTGTGTGTGTGTATGTGTGCGTATTTGTGGTGTAGCTCCCTGAGGTCTCTGTGGAGACAATAAAAGAACAGGCCTACTGACTCTAGAGGAATGTCACAAGAGACGACTAATATGAGATTTCCAAAAGGGCTGGTTTTGTTGTTGTTGTTTTTCTTGTTGTTTGTCCAAGCTTAGTGTGCATAGGCTGGGTCTCACCAAGTTTCACCACAAGGGGAATACATATATTGTAGAGGATGTATGCATAGCTGGCTCACTGGTCATATAAGGGTGGTCATATAAGGATGACTCCACATATACCTCCATGCACAACAGGGCTGGTAACATCGCCACATAAAACAAATTGCTACAGAAACCACTGAAGGCTTTTCTACGGAGTGTCATTTCTACGGAGTGTCATTTCTACGGAGTGTCATTTCTACGGAGTGTCATTTCTACGGAGTTTCATTTCTACGGAGTGTCATTTCTGCATAGGGTCACTTCTACGGAGTGTCATTTCTACGGAGTGTCATTTCTACGGAGTGCCATTTCTGCATAGTGTCACTTCGACGGAGTGTCATTTCGACGGAGTGTCATTTCAACACGGTATAGTTTCGACAGTGTCATTCCGACGGAGTGTAATTTCGACACACGGTTATTTTACCAGAGTGTAGTTTCGACACAGGATCATTTTACCAGAATGTACTTCGACACAGGGTCATTTTACCAGAGTGTAGTTTCGACACAGGGTCATTTTACCAGAATGTACTTCGACACAGGGTCATTTTACCAGAGTGTAGTTTCGACACAGGGTCATTTTACCAGAATGTACTTTCGACACAGGGTCATTTTACCAGAGTGTAGTTTCGACACATGGTCATTTTACCAGAATGTACTTTCGACACACTGTCATTTCCCCAGAGTGTAGTATCGACACACTGTCATTTCAACTAAAGTGTATTTTCAACAGAGTGTCGTGTCGACGGAGTTGTCATTTTAGTTGGATATCTAATTATCAGGTTTCCAACCCGCCATGTCGCCTCTCATGTCACAGTGTGTATGCTTTGTCATGACTAATGAGGATTGAGTAGGACATTTATTTTCTCTGGTGTTCGCGAGTAAAGAGTAGCCATTACAGACTGTTGTACACTAATAGTCATTACAGATTGCTGTAGACTAACATAATTAGTTCAGTCTAATACGCAGAAAGGCATAATTACTTCAGTCTGTTAATACGTACAGTGTGGTCTGGTTTGTAGCGTCTGCCGTATATTGCACGTTACTGAAGATACCTTAAGTTCTTACATCCCTGCCCCAGTTTTTTGTTTTTGTTTATATTATGTGTAGTTTTTATGTCACACAACCATGACAAGAATGAAAAAAACTGCTATTTAGAGCAATAAACAGACACACATATACACACTACACAATTTGGTAATTTTTATTTGCTCTATTTACAAAATTTGGACTGCAGATATGATGCCTCTTTCACATATAGGCAATTGAGTATATTATTTTTATTTGGACATAACGACACTATATATCTTAATTATAACCCTTCAGAGGTTGAACTGGATATTTTTACATCATAAATTAAAAAAAAAACAATTAAAAAAAAACCCTGAAAACACGAAAGAATTTTAGAATACGCAGTATTTGGTTTGTTGTAGAAATTGTGACTTTCATTCAGAGCAAGGTCTTAAGTGCTGACACTTTACGTAGCCCTGTAAGGTCAGTTAGTTATATGTGTGGTATTGTTATTAAAGATTAATATTATTATTCTTATTACTTCTATTCATGTCATGATTATTATTATTATTCCAATTATAGTCATCGTCAAGATCACAAATGGGGAACTGATGACAAGAACCATTGAAAGAGGAGATGAGAAGAAGGCGATGGCGATGGAAGCCGTGAAGAAACCTGTTGATAGCATGACAGCACGGGCCTTGTTGTGGACTCCCTAGGGCAAGAGAGAAAGAGGGAAACAGAACATGGAGAACTGGATACTGAAATAACAAGGTTAGAGAAGACTTGGAAAGACCTTGAGTGAATGTCATGGGACTGGAGGACTGGAGGACTGGATGACTGGAGGACTTGGAGGACTAGAGGACTGGAGGACTGGAGGACTGGAGGACTGGAGGACTTGGAGGACTTGGAGGACTGGATGACTGGAGGACTGGAGGACTTGGAGGACTGGAGGACTTGGAGGACTTGGAGGACTGGAGGACTTGGAGGACTAGAGGACTGGTGGACTTGGAGGACTGGAGGACTGGAGGACTTGGAGGACTGGAGGACTGGAGGACTTGGAGGACTTGGAGGACTGGAGGACTGGAGGACTTGGAGGACTGGAGGACTTGGAGGACTGGAGGACTGGAGGACTTGGAGGACTGGAGGACTTGGAGGACTGGAGGACTGGAGGGCTTGGAGGACTTGGAGGACTGGAGGACTTGGAGGACTGGAGGACTGGAGGACTTGGAGAACTAGAGGACTTGGAGGACTTGGAGGACTGGAGGACTGGAGGACTTGGAGGACTGGAGGACTGGAGGACTGGAGGACTGGAGGACTTGGAGGACTGGAGGACTTGGAGGACTGGAGGACTTGGAGGACTTGGAGGACTGGAGGACTTGGAGGACTTGGAGGACTGGAGGACTGGAGGACTTGGAGGACTGGAGGACTTGGAGGACTTGGAGGACTGGAGGACTTGGAAGACTGGAGGACTGGAGGACTGGAGGACTGAATGACTGGAGGACTGGAGGACTTGGAGAACTGGTGGACTTGGAGAACTGGAAGACTGGAGGACTTGGAGGACTGGAGGACTTGGAGGACTGGAGGACTTGGAGGACTGGAGGACTTGGAGGACTTGGAGGACTGGAGGACTGGAGGACTTGGAGGACTGGAGGACTGGAGGACTTGGAGGACTTGGAGGACTGGAGGACTTGGAGGACTGGAGGACTTGGCATGCATTTGTTGATGGACTATGCTCCTTGGGGAGCCGAAGGGTAATGAACGAATGAATGGAAATAGTAATCATCATGAAAGTGATGAAAGTCAAGGTTTACATCATGAAAGTGATGAAAGTCAATGTTTACATCATGAAAGTTATGAAAATCAATGTTTACATCACGAAAGTGATGAACGTCAATCTTTACATCATGAAAGTGACGAAAGTCAATCTTTACATCACGAAAGTGACGAAAGTCAATGTTTACATCATGACAGTGATGAAAGCCAGTCTTTACATCACGTAAGTTAAGAAAGTCAATGTTTACATAATGAAAGTGATGAAAGTCAATCTTTACATCACGAAAGTGATGAAAGTGAACCTTTTTATCACGAAAGTGATGAAAGTCAATCTTTACATCACGAAAGTACCGAAAGTCAATGTTTACGTCATTAAAGTGAAGAAAGTCAATTTTACATCATGAAAATGATGAAAGTCAATGTTTACATCCTGAAAGTGATGAAAGTCAATCGTTACATCGTGACAGTGATGAAAGTCAGTCTTTACATCACGAAAGTACCGAAAGTCAATGTTTATACCATGAAAGTTATGAAAGTCGATCTTTACATCACGACAGTGAAAAAAGTAAATGTTTACATCTTGAAAGTGATGAAAGTAAATCTTTACATCATAAAAGTGATGAAAGTCAATGTTTACATCATGAAAGTTATGAAAGTCATTCTTTACATCATGAAAGTGAAGAAAGTCAATGTTTACATCTTGAAAGTGATGAAAGTAAATCTTTACATCATAAAAGTGATGAAAGTCAATGTTTACATCAGGAAAGTGATGAAAGTCAATGTTTACATCGTGAAAGCTGTGACGAAATGGACGACCTCTTAGCGATCTTTGGTTCTCTCCGGCAGTATCGGTACATTTGTGGTACAGAGTTTTATTATGTGCTGTCCATTATCGCACTTTTCTTTCTCTCTTTCTTTCCTCGTTATTTTTCTGCTAAGTAGCAGAAATTTGATTTTATCAATTCACCCTGTAGGTGATAAATATCATATTGCTGGACACTACCCAGATTTGTTGGTTATAGGCGCGGCAGATTAACACGTACATCGGCCAGAGCTATCGGCTAAATCACCGATAAGACACGGAGTTTGCATTGTAATACGACAGATAACGAGATTACTGTCTGTGTGACACACGGGGGCAGACAAGTGTGATATAATCGCTTCCGGTCACTAGGTTAATAGTAATCGTGGATTTATTACATTTTAGACAATATGAGTCTACAAATGTGTTTGGGAGAGTGTATGCAAGGCATCAGATGTCCATATGTTGTATCACGTGACCTTTGCAGGCACGCACCTTATTTCACGTGCGACTATTTTGAAATATCACACCCTATCTGTATGATTTGAAATGATTGGATCTTTCTGATTAGATTCATAACAACAACGCTGGGGAAAATAGGAATATAGCCTGACCATTTCGCAGTTTTACTTCACTGTGAATTTCACGCTAGCCAAGACAACATCAGACCTCGCCAGAGTGAAGACTAGATTCATAATTCCTTTTTGTTAACCAGACCTTTTATTGGAGAACCAGATAAGACTTACAAAGCACAGGACATCTCTTTCAAATTTTAATAAGGAACCCCGGGAATATAAAACTGAAGAAACACGGAGTCAGAGGGGGAATCTATGGTCAAAATTAAAGACATCCCACACGCGTGTAAGAAAACGATTCGTCTCATTTATTCCTCTGAGCAAAAAACTTCTGTAGCCAAGATTGGCGTAAGTAGTGCATTTTCATTCCAGTTTTTATTACTAACATGTAAACTAACACACACACACACTACTTCTTGGTCTTCCTCTGCCTCTCTTGCCCTGGGGGTTCCAGAACAAGGACTGCCTTGTAATGCTATCAACAGGTTTCCTCAGTGTGTGTCCTATCCATCGCCTTCTTCTCATCTCTTGTTCCACTGGCACTTGTCCAGTTCTTGTCATCAGTTCCACATTGGTAACCTTGTCATACCATTTTAATCCCTCTATTCTACGCAAGCACCCATTTATGAAAGTCTGTAGCTTTTTGGTTGTTGTCTTTGTTGTTCTCCATGTCTCCGAGCCATACAATAGGACTGACTTCACATTTGAGTTGAAGATTCTTATTTTCGTGTTGGATCCTATTTCTCTTGATCTCCATATATTTCCCAATGCAATGAAAGCTCCTCTTGCTTTTTGTATTCTTATTTTGATATCGCTGTCTGTCCCTCCAACTTTGTCTATATTACTGCCAAGATATGTGTATGATTCTACATCTTGTATTGGCGTTTCTTCAAGTTCAACCCTGTTTTCATTACCTGCATCTGATTACGGTTATGGGACAGGAGAGCCAAATCATCAGCAAAATCCAGATCATCCAACTGCTTAGTCAGAGTCCACTGGATTCCATTTCTGTTGTGTGTTGTCGATGATCTCATAACCCAATCTATTGCCAGCAAGAAAAGAAATGGAGACAAGAGGCATCCCTGTCGCACTCCTGTTCTTATCCCAAATGGTTCTGTAAGCTGTCCTTCATGAAGAACTCTGCACGTCATGTCTTCATAGGTTTTCTTTATTAAATTAATGATTTTCAGGGGAACTCCATAATGCCTCATCAATTTCCAAAGTGATTCTCTGTCCACACTGTCAAATGCTTTTTCGTAGTCCACAAATCCGATGTATAGTGGTGAATTCCATTCCAGACTTTGTTCAACTATTATTCTCAAAGTGGCTATCTGGTCTGTACATGATCTGTTTTGTCGAAAACCTGCTTGTTCATCTCTCAATTTCTTGTCTATGGACTCCTTTAATCTCTCAAGGATAATCCTGTTCAATACCTTTCCTGGCACTGATAGTAACATTATTCCTCTATAATTTGTGCACTCTTGTAGATTTCCCTTCTTAGGCAACTTAACCAGATATCCTTCCTTCCATTCTGCTGGTATCTCTTCTTTTTCCCAGACTTTACCAAGTAATTTATATAACATCTCTGTAGCCGTGTCGATATCTGCTTTGATGGCCTCTGCTGGAATGCTATCAGGTCCAGACGCTTTTCCATCTCTTAGAAGCTTTATGGCTTTCTTTATTTCTTCCTTCGTTGGTCTTTCACCGTTACTTTGTAGCTCTGCTTCTGCTGCTGGCTGGATGTCCGGCGGGTTTTGTGGAGCTGGTCTATTGAGAAGGTCCCCAAAATATTCTGTCCACCTCTTCATTTGCTCTTGTATATTGCTGAGCAGTTTCCCATTCTTATCTTTTATGAGGCAACTTGTTTGCTTGTATTTCCCTGTTAGCTTCTTTGTGCTGCTATACAGTTCTCTCATATTTCCTTTGGCTGCAGCATCTTCTGCCTCTCTTGCCAACTCCTCAATATACTTCCTCTTGTCTCTTTTGATACTTCTTTTTACTTCTTTGTTTGCTTCTGTGTACACTTCTTGAGCCTTGGCTTTGGAACTTCTGGTTTTGCTTGTGTTTAACTCTGCTTTCTTGTTTTTTTTCTATCTTTTATCTTATTGATGGTTTCTGTTGTTATCCATGCTTTTTGTTGTCTTTCCCTTTTCCCCAGTATTTCTTCACATGTCTCCTTCCATACCGTTTTGACCTGCTGCCAATAGTCTTCTGTATTCTCTACATCTTCCAACTGTTGGAGCACTTGGAATTTGTTGGATACTGTGACCGCAAATTTGTCTCTTGTTTCTTGATTTCTTAGCTGTCCTACATTAAACTGTTGTCTATAATTTTGCATTGTTGCATATCTCTTGAGTTTCATTTTTACTTTGGCTATCAGAAGATGGTGATCTGATGCCACATCTGCTCCTCTATATACCTTTACATCCTGCAATGATGATCTAAACTTCTTCTTTATGCATATATGATCGATCTGATTTTCTGTTCTATGGTCTGGTGATATCCATGTTGCCTTGTGTATTCTCTTATGTGGAAACATGCTTCCTCCTATAGCCAGTTGATTTGAAGCACAGAAGTTTGCGAATAGTTCTCCATTTTCATTCATTACTCCTAGCCCATGTTTTCCCATGACTTCTTCAAATCCAGTATTGACTGTACCTATCTTTGCATTCATGTCACCCATCAAAATTGTGATGTCTCTTCTTTTTACTTTATCCATAATTTCCTGTAGTTTAGTATAAAATGCTTCTTTCACAGACTCTTCTTTGTCATTAGTTGGTGCATAACATTGGATGACATTGACATGAATTTTCTTTTTAGCTGTTTTGAAAATAGCTGTTATTATTCTGGGTCCCACAGCTTCCCATTCAATGAGTGCTTTCTGTGCTTCTTTAGATAACATAAGAGCTACCCCTTCACTGTGGTGTGAACTTTCGTCTTCGTGTCCTGAGGACAGCACCAATTCACCTGTGATGAGTTTCTTCCTGTCTACCCCCTTCCACTTTGTTTCACACATTCCCAGAACCTCGATTTTGTATTCCCTCATTTCTGCTGCTACTGTGCCACTTTCCCTTGTTCGTTCAATGTCCGAACATTCCAGGTGCCAAATCTGGAAGTTCTCCTAGAAGAAAGAAGGTTAGTCAGCAACACAGACTCCTTTCGGCTTTCTCTGTGTTGCATCATACGCCTCCCCGCGAGAGGACCTTCCCCTGTCTTGGATGGCTGTGTTTTATTTTCTTTATTTGACTTGTCCATATTTGTTGAAGTTTTTTGTGGTTTAAATTTTTTTTTTACAGGATGGGGTAACCGGCCCCATGCCCAACCCTCCTTAGTCGCCTTCTACGACATGCTTGGCAGGGGACAGTGTTACTATTCTTTGCTCCCCTTTCGGGCCCCGGTAACACACGGGTGTATATATAATTTTCCGGTCGTAAACATTTCTTTTCAAACGCCGATGGCCGGGTTTGAACAATGAACACCTGGTCGCCAGTACAACGTCGAGTAGCCATTACACCAGCGCGGCTCCCCCATATATATATATATATATATATATATATATATATATATATATATATATATATATATATATATATATATATATATATATATATCTATCTATCCACCTATCTAAGTATCTATATATATATCTATATTTCTATATATATATATATATATATATATATATATATATATATATATATATATATATATATATATATATATATATATATATATATATATATATATATATATATATATATATGTCGGCGTCTGTGGCCTAATGGATATGAACGCAGTTTCATAATCCAGATATACCAGGTTCGAAACCTGCTGCAGGCGGTTTGGTAGCAGATCGCTTTGTGTGGATTTTTAACAATGGTATAAGCGCCGTACCGTTCAGAAAGCAATGGCAAACTACTGAACGTAAATATTGCCTAGAAAAATCACAAACAGCCAATAAAAGCTGGGGTTGATTGCCACGTCCTGTAAAGGATAAGCAACTAACTAACTATATATATATATATATGTTACCATGTGAGGTTTTATGTGCGAAAACTGCTATTTGATGTCAAAGTCATTTGAGGCTGGCAAACTCAGAATCTAGAATGATGATTCATGAACCACGACTGCACGGGCTAGTGATTGCTTTATTGATAGTTTCGTAAAGAGAACTAAAAGGATAAAGTAGTTCCAGGTTCCCTAAGGAGTAGGGAGGGAAAGATGAAAAGAAATGATGTACATTCTAAGTATAATACTTACATTTTAAAAGCAGTGTAAATGTCCCTATTAACATATTCACTTTAAAATTAATGTAAGTTTTCAAGCTTTAAACCAGTGTAAATGTCTATGTGAAAATATTCATTTTAAATTAATAGAAGTTTCAAACTTTTCCACAAGTGTAAATATAAATGAAACATTAATGAATTTATATTGTGAACACTTTTCAAACATTGGAGATGTACATGTAAAACATATTATATCTGTACGTTTAACCTTTTCATTTAAATGTAAAGTAAAGCTAAAGCTATTAAGTTTAAATTTAAAGGAAGTTTTATCCCGAGGGATTAAATTTAATTCTCATCGAGGGTAAATTCTGACATGGGATGGTAGAATAGAAGAGGGGGGCACATAACTGTGTTGGAAAACGCCATACTCAGACGAGCGTTTTATTTATATTTCTATTACCAGTTATTGGTGGTACCAACAGAAAGTACTATCTCTGGAACCAAGTGAAGGTAGAAGTGGACTGACGTTGGGCGAGACGCCATCAAAAGAGGGTCTTATAAACAGACGCAGAACCAACTTGGCCGTTACTCCTTGACGTTCTGGGAACGTGCGGCGCCTAAACTTTGATTAGAGACGAGCGCGAGCAGAGTGAAAAGGAACTAACCCAACGGGAGAAGAAACTACCATTGGCAGCTAAGTGAAAATATCCGCTGCCAAAAGTGACCTCCTTTATTCAGTTAAATCCCATTCAAGTGATGAAATCCTTTTCATAAATATTCAAATTATTTTCCAACTGTTAAAACTTAAAGTGATTATTAAACGTTGTTATTTGTAATGTTACAAATTTAACTTCGATTCAATCCTTTTAAATGTACTACATGTTTGTCTCAGTCAAATGTACTAAACACACACTCTAAACAGAGCTATACATTATAATAATAATTCCACTGATTAACTTAGGGGTGGGGGCTTAACAAGCTAGAATAAACCATTGCTTAAATTCATCATAAAAGTTGTCGGCAAATCACAGAATTAACGTGCTCAGCAACAGCCAGCATTGTTTTCGCTTATCTGAAAATCTTATGAAGACTCCCATGTGATAGAAGCTTTACTACTCTTCTATCTACATTTCTGCCAAGAGTAATCTTTTGTAAAGATAGACTCCATTGAAGCCTATAATAGATACTCTTAAGTTTTGGCCACTGTTGGACCACTACCGCAAAGCAGGGGAGGCAATACCGTCACAAAAGTGACGAAAGTCAATGTTTACATCATGAAAGTGACGAAAGTCACTGTTTACATCACGAAAGCGATGAAAGTCAATGTTTACACCATGAAAGTGATGAAAGTCAATGTTTACATCACGAAAGTAATGAAAGTCAATGTTTACATTATGAAAGTGATGAAAGTCAATGTTTAAATCATGAAAGGGATGAAAGTCAATGTTTAAATCATGAAAGGGATGAAAGTCAATATTTTATATCATGAAAGCGGTGACCGTCAATGTTTCCATAATGAAAATTATGAAAGTCAATGTTTACATCATGAAAGTTATGAAAGTCAATGTTTAAATCATGAAAGTGATGAAAGTCAATGTTTAAATCATGAAAACGGTGACAGTCAATGTTTACATCATGAAAGTAGTTAAAGTCAATGTTTAGTAAAGCAATGTTCATGACTTTAAGATAGTGAAGTTGGATTCAATTTCTCTATCAGGTCATAGATTTTCTGCAAAAATGACTTAGCAATTGAAACAAGATGTCAAAAAGCCAGTGAAGTGACTTATAAGCACTACTCAAACTTCAGAATATCAGTTTGAAAACTAAACGACAACTGATAAATAGCACAAATTCTTACCAACTCTTTGCTATCAGTGTCAAAAATAATCTCAGGCCAATGCACAGAAGAGGAAAATCGCATCCTGTGAGATGAGATGCTTAAGAAAAGTTAAATAAATAATGGAGGAAACCTTGAGTGCTGTGAACAGTAAATAAATTAGTAAATAAATAAATAAAGGTAATTAACAGGTACTCGTTGGACATAAAGGATGACACTAGACAACAGAAAAGAAAATATAAGTGATAGGCTTACCAGGAATCGAACCTAGAACCATTATTTCGTATCGCAAAATAGACAAACTATACATTCGTTAAATGAAAACATGGACCCGTTGTTCACAACCGTTATCCCCTGCTTGTTGATTCTTGTTAGTCTTTGTCTTCAGTGATCTTAAATTTTTATTATAAATAAGGTATCTATTTATTTACTAATTTATTTGCTGTTCACGGGACTCAAGGTTTCCTCCATTATTTATTTAAGAGTTCACCCATCCGTGACTTTAACCTACCCGTCTATTATGTGTTATTCGTCTTCCACTACACATTACTGGACACAAGTATTTCAGGTGAAAAATTGGCTGAGCGTCCTTTCACGATGTACTGTCACAGCAAGGCGATGGCGCCGTTTGGTTGGTCCTAGGTTCGTTTCATGGTAAGCCTATCACTTATATTTTGTTTTCTGTTGTCTAGTGCCATCCTTTATGTCCAACGAGTACCTGTTAATTACCTTCAGTTATTTATTTACTAATTTATTTAAGACAAGTTATTAATGTTACCAGGGGAGAGAGATTGAAAAATGATGAATATCAGAGATAAAGGTCTTTTGTATTTGGACATGCGCCCTAATATAACTGACTAGGTTGAACGGGGCGCGCCTCGCCAAAGCGAGGCAAAATGTTATTTTTTGTTTAAATGACATCAGAAAAATTATAGGAACAATAACCAGCATCAAGTATATAGAGATATAAAAAATTAAATGGTTTGGTCGTCTCACGAAAATGGAGTTTGATAAATGACCACTACGCGCCTACAACAGGAGATGATCGGTTTTAGGACACGGGACGACCAGGCGGAAGATGGATAGACAATCGCAGAGAAATTCTACAAAAATACGGACTCACCGCAGCAAATGTGACACACGTGGTTGAAGAAGACGGACTTCAGATACCCGCTACGCTTCGTGGCAACAATGACCGAAAAAGTTAAGTAAAAAATTGATTTGATGGTGTCCATAAGCAGGGGCCGGAGTGGC
Source organism: Oreohelix idahoensis (assembly GCA_024509875.1). Classification (NCBI taxonomy): domain Eukaryota; kingdom Metazoa; phylum Mollusca; class Gastropoda; order Stylommatophora; family Oreohelicidae; genus Oreohelix; species Oreohelix idahoensis. The sequence goes on along the minus strand of JAMPIV010005594.1, from coordinate 222,068 downwards.
TAAAAAGTAAGACGTCCGCCTCTAATTCTGAAGGTAACCTGTTCTCTCCCAGTAAAGGAACCAGTGGTTTCTAATGATGTCATACTCCCCTCTAATTTCCTGGGTAGTGAGATCGGATGGCTAGCCTTCTCGGATAAGGGCGAACAAATTGGAGGTCCCACGTACAAGTTGTGCACGTTAAAAATGCCTCGACAGTTGGGAATCGTCAAGAGTAGGCCATAGGGCTGCTGCCCTGATAACATTTAAAAATTTGGAAACCTACCAACCACAAAAATATTTAAAGAATACGTAATTCCTGAATACACACATTGGGATCCTCGCCGGTGCTACGGAGTTCGTTCACTGTGCTGAGATCTTCCTTGTGTGATATAATTGAGGAGATCAGAGCACTGATGGAACTTTCCGTGTGCAATGAAGATAGTCGTTAAAACGAATAAACAAAACCAGCAGAGCAGACGTCAGAAGTATTTCCTTTTCATTGGTGTATTCTATCACAACTGGAACATAATTCAGATAATGTTTCTCTCGTCATTACATCATTTATCTTTTCGTTCATTGTGAAGAATATAGTCACCATTGCAGCAGGTTCCTTGCAAGAAAGCCTCCATTAATGCATGCATGTACTTTCCAGCGGTGTTTTCGTGTCAATGTTTCCAGCGGTGTTTTCGTGTCAATGTTTCTACCTGATAATGTCACCAGCCTTATGCGCTACCTCATATTAGTTGCTTCTTATGATATTTTTTTTAAATAAAATTTTGCCTCGTTGTGAAGAGGCGAGTCCCGCTTAATCTAGACACTGAATACGTCTGTTATATTAGGGCGCTTGTCACAATATCAAAGACCGTGTGCACTGGTTTTCTTATTAACATTCTTTTTCTGATGACATGGCCTGAGGTCTAATTACAGACAGCCTAAAAGTGCACAGGACACTGTTCTTGTAATAAAGGGATGTCAAACTCGCGGACCAGTGCACTCTTCATTACGGCCCTCTCCACTGCCGTAATACGCAGTTGCAATTAGCCACTGTCCTGGGTCTGTGAAAAAGTATGACCGGGGAAAACATTGGCGTAAATTATGAGTTATGACTTATGCTTGTTTATTTTTCATACCCTCCACACTAGGAAGCAGCAGAGCCTTATATTGTCAACATTCTACCGAGTAGCATTATAGAACTCTAATATTGCCAACATTCTACCGAATAGCATTATAGAACTCTAATATTGCCAACATTCTACCGAATAGCATTATAGAACTCTAATATTGTAAGCATCCGATTGACAGAGTGGTGATCTCTCGCGGCGAAGGTGCCTGGTTCTTCTTCTTCTTCTTCTTCCTCGTTCGTCATGAAAAGGACGTTGGTTGTGTTGTGTCTGTTTACAGCGGAGCTGCGATATCTGCGCCTTTCGGCCAACACATCCGACTTCAGCACGGCATTTTTTGGGACCGGGTTTGCCTTCCCTCTTCGATCCCTACTTTCTCAGCCAGACTGTAGTGATGCAGCCTGTTTCCAGGACCACCACGTGGAGGTATAGTAGGGTCTTGGTCAGCTCTGGTTCGCTGACCCTGACGCAAGCAGTCAAGCTATGGGTCGCTGACTGCATTCTCTATTGCTGCGTCTTTGGGTCCCGGTGCCGGGTTCGAATCACCGTACCGACACGCTCCAGTCTGCCCAGCTTTAAATGGGTACCTGACTTTGAGTTAGAGAAGGAACAGGCAGCGAGGAAGGGAACTGGTCACCCCAACTCTCAATGCTAGACCTAGTATTGTGAAGTCTCTAACACTTCACTCCCCTATAGCAGTATCTGTTATAGGACTACCTTTACCTTTTTTTTAACCACTCTTAGCACTGATACATCGTCATTTATATTTTTATTGATTCGTTGATTTATTACCAATTTTAAATATTGTATAAATACATCTGTGACTATTATATATATATATATAGGGTGATCGAGAAGTCTCCGCAGTTGGTTCAGTGCTTGAATCAAGGGAAACAATCCTAACGATAACATTATTATTAAAAGTCGTAATTTACAACTCTACATTTCTTTATTTTACATAACAATTTAAATTATTTAAACAGACATTAATGCTTTATGCGAAAATATAAAAAAATACAACTTTTATGTAGTAGTAAAGTAAATCTAATTAAAGTCAACTAAAATAATGTTGTTTACTGTATCATAAAATGTTACGTTCATATTATTAAAGCACTGCGGAGAGACTTCTCGATCACCCTGTGTAAACGTAACTACTTTAAATGTTTAGGGTACGGCCCTCTCAACTTCGTAATGTCCCATTGCGGCCCTAAATACGAACCAAGTTGGATGCCCTTCTTGAAGCATTGACCTTGACTGCTTCAACTGTAAAATATACTTTTACATTAACAACTGCCCCTTGTAGATCCCGGGGGTATCTGAAGAGATAGTAATAAAAAGTATTTAAAAACATATTTTAAACACAGGCTTTTAATGCACTAAAAAGCCACAAATAATTTTTCACGGAGTTTATAGCTTGCAGTCAAAAAATGTAACATCAAATTGACAAAAAGCGTGGGGTGCTTAAGCGCTTATCATATATTTTATCCTTAAGTGTGTAATGAAGTATAAAGCAGAAGTTAATTTCATATAGAATCAGCGCCCCAGGCTTTTTGTCAATTTGATGTTACATTTTTTGACTGCAAGCTATAAACTCCTTGAAAAATTATTTGAGGCTTTTTAGTGCATTAAAAGCCTGTGTTTAAAATATTTTTTTGTTATTTGTTATTTTCTGCTTTTTAGTTTAATTATTATTTTTTTTTAAATTTAAGTCAAATGTAATCGATCCGCTAATGACATTATCAGTTTGCGATAAACGAGTCCAGAGCACAGGAGCCGGATTTCATTATTCAGTATGTAGTGAAATCTGTGGGAACAAACGCTTAATTCCACAGCACGTTCAATTTGCATACCGAAGTAAGGGCCTAAACGATTTGCCGCGGTTTAACATTATACACTTTTGCTAGCGTTGGCTTTGAGATTTAAATATTTTCTTGTGCCAGAAATGCGATACCGTGAATGGCGTTTGTATTTTTCTCGATCCGCGTTCTGGGGACACGCATTGTGACGTGGCGCCGTTAGGTCTACAGGCATAAGGCAGTTTAAAATAAAAGAAAAAAATTAAGGTTAACGACCGATCTTTTTTGAAAATGCCGTACTGAATTAAATAGGAGAGGGGAAGGAGTCCTTAATTTGAATATTTAAGGTCAGTTTTATTTGAAAAGGAACGCTATTCACTAACCGCCTCTGGTTGGCTGTAGTGTAATAGACTAAGGGTTGTATAAAACCAATTAGTATTGGGTATAGGGGGCCACTAGATGAAAAATTTCTTACACTAAAGACGTTGTTGTTAGAGACAAGGCAAGAGTACTGTCTTGGTTGCTAATTCTGCATAGCAGCTATCTGTATCGCCCTATTCAACAACCTAGTGTATAAAGTTTCTTTGATGCGGTAAATATTGAAACCTTTATATTAACATTTATATTGTCATTTGTATCATGTATGCATTATCGACTCTGTATGAACCTAAAAGGGGAAACATTTATCTGGAGGGAAGCTAACATTAAACTCTGTGTTGTGTCACAGCGTTGTTAGGAACTGTATTAACCTGGTATAGAAAAGCCAGCCAGGCTTTCGGCCATATGGGGAGAAAAGAAAATTAAATATTTATGATGAAAAGAAAAATGTTGTGTTATGACATAAGACCAGGAAGATCACTGGCCGTCTTCTTCAGCAAGTCACCGTGATTGTACATGACTTGATAGTATTAATGTAAAATGTTTCCTTTATCAAGGAAAATGTCAAACGGTGGTTTGAAAGTTATTTATCCAGAAGGGGGTACCAACCAAATTGAGAACGTTAACTAATTGTTTAGTTACCATACTGATGTCTGATGATATTGCCATGTTAGAATAATGAAAGAGAGAGATTATTAGATGCTGAGTGGGACACATTTGTATTGTTCCAGAGTTTCATCTACGAGTGAAAGTGAGCCCAGGTGACCTAACACCTGTCCTTAAAGTATGCAGTGAGGCCTAACTACTGAGTGCCTACACAGTGATTCACCTATAGAAGCAGAAGCGTGTCTTGGCAGTGGAGGCTGGCGTTTTATACATACTTCAACCAGCCTGGTTCCAGAGACCTCAGATAAGACTTGTCTGGGAAATTGATATCACAAACAATCCACTCTCTCAGTTTTCACAAAAGATAGAGTATCAGACAGTGAGGAACAAAAACGTTCAATAAACTTGTACCCTTTTCTAGGAGCAAGAGATACTTGACATTTTCCCAGTTTGAGACATATAAATAATTGTGGGCTAACACCGACTCAATGACAGTTGTAAAATAATTAGTTGTAAATAATTTCATTATCATGTTGAGTTGATTATTCCTGTGTCAGAAGCATAACTAGATACAGGAAAATAAATTATAAAAAAATAAGTTACCTTCCAAACTTTACTCAGTGACTTGTTTAATCATTGTTTATTAGTAATAGGTGTAGTTGTTGTCTTGTTCATACTTTTCATCACATTGCATATACCCTAGACACTTGCTAGACAACCTACACACACCAATACACTTCAGTAGGGGAAGATATATAATCGGGTGAGGTCGTGGTGGAAGCAGACAAGTACCCTGTAAACTTATTTATATTTAATAAACCTCAGGGACTTGCATAGCTGACCTCACACCAGATACCATTAATATAATATTGAAACCAATAATAACAACTAATTCACCACACAGTAAATTACACTAAAGTTAATATTTTTTTTTTTGGTTTATTTTTTTTTTAAATGTTGGTAAGAGTTTTAAATTACATTTTTTTTAAATGTAGTTGTCAGTTGTGTGTATGTCTGTGCACGTGCGTGCGATAGTGTGTGTGTGGAGGAGGGGGGGGGGGTTGTTGGAGAAGTAGAATTTCAGAGCTATTGCTCATCTGGAAGTGATTGAAAAATCGATTGCAGGATTTGAAGGTTACAGAAGAGTGACAAGAGAGTGACATACGTTGCAAGTTAAAGACAAGCCTGTTAAAAAAAAGGTTAATGATCCCGTTACATGCCCATTAAGACATTATTGGGAATACGGTGTTAGGCCCATATTTTCTTGGCCATCGCCACACTAGGGGTGATGTGGTCAGTATCACGCCGGATGAGAAGAGATCAATAAAGAATAAGACTACTCATATCGTACAGAAGCGACTAACATAATGTTGAGCATGGAGCTGGCAACCTCATATAAAATAAAACATTGCCTCGGAAAATAATCCACTGTAAGAGCCTGTTAATGCTCGGTACAGGCTTCCTGCAATGGGACCAGCCGTAGCGGTGACTCTATGTTCTGTTACGAACTGAACGGAAAATAATGATGGTAATAGTCTACGAGGGTTCGTGTTTCTTTAGTTCGTGGGATGTAAAAATTTGAGAAGCTCTTAGTCCTCTGCCTTCATTCTCTTCTTCTTCTTCGTCCTGAAAAGGACATTGGTTGCGTTGTGACCGTTTGCAGCGGAGCTGCGATATTTGCGCCTTTCAGCCGACACATCCGACTTCAGCACGGTATTTTTTTGGACCAGGTTTGCCTTTCCTCTTCGATCCCTACTTTCTCAGCCAGACTGCAGTGATGCAGCCTGTTTCCAGGACCACCACTTGGAGGTGGAGTAGGGTCTTGGTCAGCTCCGGTTCGCTGACTGTCGTACGGAGGGGAAATTGTTTTATTTGGCCCGTCTAAGTAGAGTGGATGTCGACAGATACGCGCAAAAAGGTATAGAAAGTATATTTCACAGGTGGTAGATTGAGGGAAAGATATGTCTCTGGAGCGATTTGGTTATCTCCTCCAGCTTATCCGTACGACTGTATTTTTATTACCAGACAGCCTTTGCCTCCATATCAAGAATAGATAAGTTACTCTACGCACACCCAGCTATGTGACAACAAGTCACACAAACGGGAAAAACTACGGATAAATGGGTATGGGTCTGACCAACACACAAAGGTAAGTTTCTTTGTAGTTTATTATCATTTAAACTCGACAACATCAAAATATCTAAAGGAAAAGATCAACGAGTCATTTACTTGCATATGAAATAAAGCAGAAAAATTGCACCCTCCCCGAATGGGGAAAAACCCAAAATTATTAACCCAAAGATTGAAGGTTAGCACTCTGTTACAGAATAAACAGTATTGGTACTCTATGAGACCCAGTAAAGTAAACAAAATTTAGACAAATCAGATATATGGATAGTATCCCGCAAACAAGAAAATACTCGCACACCCTTTCAAACAGTGGCCACTCTCACACTCTTACCTAATTGCCTGGTATGGTAGGTCTGTAATATCCCTTGGTAATAGAATTACTCCATGAATATATTATCTATTTTCATTTAATATTCTTTCACTCCCGTTGTCGCAGATCCAAATTGGTCCCAGTCCATCCCCAGAAATTAGTTAAATGAGGTGAACGCCTAATATGGTGCTTCTCATAGAAGTGTTATTTCAAATAGTTAAAACTGTGAGAGTTCTTGAGGTTCACTCTTTAACGGGAAAAAATACTTCCAGTATTGGGAAACATATGGTTGCTAAAAATAATGTTCATATGATGATGATGGTTCTTTTATCGGCCAACTCTGTGTTAAAAGTGCTGATTCTGCACAGCGTAGGTATTTAGAGAGGTATACTCCCCTTGAATTACGACTGTCAGGAGTCGGGATAAAATAAGGTTCACCACTTGTGGCTGGCAAAAATATAAATCTGGGTTTGGTAAGTCCAGTGTTAAAAATTTATTGTCCTCCAATACTCTCTGGCGAGTGCCCATTCACAAATAAAATTGGTGACCCACAAGCCAACAAAAGGAGAAAATAACAAATCCGAAAAAGACAGCTGGCCGCCCTTGTTATCAGGTCTGCGAAGAATACATGACACATTTATATAAAAAAAAATGTGCTAACCCTATAACTACACACAGACGGGGACATGACGATCTCTTCTCCACTCCGTCAGTCCTGATTAAATTTAAAAGGCACACGGTGTTTCCTTAAGACTACCAGTTAGCAGACGCCGCTGGCGCTGAGTTTGGTCGGACTGAATTATGTTAATTCGCCCGCCCATTCTCGCGCCGGCGTTCAGCGTACAATGTTAATTATTATTTAATCTCTCCATACGCGCAACCTAAACAATGATCGCCTGTCATTAAATAGCTATTAAATTTTTCGTCGTATGGTATCAAACATAATAGACATTATAATGACAAATATGCACAAATAAACTATAACGTGTAATCTAGACTCCCCTCTATCAGTCGCTTTATTGCCTATAAGTCCCGTCAGCCAAACCGTCGGGTTTATCTCTCTCCTGTAGAGATTAAGTGTCGCGTCTGCCTATACTGTTAACATCATTACAGTCTAAGGTATGTGGGTCGCGAGATTTAACATTTTAATAGAATATCTGGTAGGAAATTGCTATGCGTTACTTTATTTCACTCGTTTTACTAGCGAGACAAATCTAAGTGAAGAATAAATGTTAAGCTATCACTTTTAAAATCATTAGCACTATTATCCTTTTACCAGAAATTCAGAATGAAACTCTCCACGAATCAATAATACACCATATCCACAAGAATTGGGTTCTAGGACTGCGCGCTAGAATATTCAAAATTCTGACTGACTTCTGATTATTGGGTTAAGAAAACATCAGTATATATATCATTAAATTGCTCTGATCTCTAATGTTGTTAATTTCACGCTACTGTGAGAACGAAGAATTCAGAAACTAGCGCTCAAGATGAAAGCTTACGATTCGGCTACCAGAATCTCTCGTCTGGCGCTATTGACCGAAATCAGAAGCTTTACTTACGGCTAACGGGTTACTCTTTAAAATGCCCGTGTCTCGAGATGAAAGAACACAGTGGATTACAAACTTTCCCTGAGTAAAACTTCAAAAGGGTCTGCGTATCGACTCTCTCACGTGCTGTCTGTCTGAGAGGTATTATGATTGACAGATGAAGCTCGCGTGAGTGGTCGAGGTAAACAAACCTGATTTGCTTTCCTGTTATGACTGACAGGTCACAAAGTTTTAAACACTGTGTTAGCTCGTGTTAAAAGAAAAGAGGCGTGACGAAAGAGTAAGTGAAGACAGGCAGTATAATGCATGTTTTTATCTAGCAAAGCAGCTATGAGGTTACAATAGGTTGTCAGATTACTGTAGACTTTTTTTCCATTACAAGCCACACTGACCCCTGACGCAAGCAGTCAAGCTATGGGTCGCTGACTGCATTCATCACTTTTGCTGCGTCTTTGGTCCCCTGCCGTAATTCGAAAACACAGCTAGTATTTCTATTTATATCCCAATACCCTGTCCCGTTAGGCGCCTCCCATGGCCCATGGCTATGAGCCTTCATCAACATTGGATAGATCTAAGAACTATCTTTTAATTTTATTCATTCTCGAGGGTTTTATACCTCCTTTACATCTGTCACAGAACGTCTGGACATACTCTTTTGTGTGATCTCTCACACCTTCAGCCATACGGTAGTATCATTTCTTTTTCTTCATTTTTCTCACCAATCGCTCTTATTTGGCATAAATCATGCTTTTTCTTTCTTTATTTTGCTCTATGCTGGATCTAGTAGGGTGAAGTCTCTAACACTTCACTCCCCTACGGAAGTATATGCTATGGCACTATCTCTATCTTTTACATTTTGCTTCGGGCCGATCCCAGACTTGTTTACGTTCCGCTAGGTTAGTTACACCGATCAGCGGGCGATACGTTTATCTCTTGAGTCGCCTAGCCACCTTTGAGAAGAGTCACTCTCTATTGACCCAAGCTGGTCGGGTACGATCGCCACAAAGGAAGCGAATATTGTCTGTCTGGGAAAGCCGTCTGATAATGAAATAATGGCTTTCGCTGTGTCATCCCTGGGTAATTATCGCAGATAATCTGTCTGGCGAGGCAATATTGGCAGGAAAGCATCTGGACAGGTAATCAGTGCACAGATTTGCTATGTGAGGTTTCACGAGATGGCGGTGGAAATATTACGTCTTATTATAAAGAGGTCACGCGTTGGAATATTAAATGTAATATTTTAAACACGCGGGGGAGATTATGAATTTAAACACCCCAACCCACATAGTGCAAAAGAGCTTACGATTGGATTGAAGTGAGAGCCGGAATAAACAATGAATTTCATTGGAAAATTCGGCGGAAACACAATCTGTGATGTGAACTGGAAACTGGAAATATAATCTAGCGAAAATCAGAGACACAGAACACAGAGACTGCATCGCACGTCACACTAGCAACTCCCAAAAAGCCAGAAAGAAAAGGATCGGACCAAGGATTCCAATATTATAAATGACAGATCGAGTATTAGGGGAACTTTAAAAACTAACAAGTACACCCGCATATTTCAATACAAGACTGTAACTTAAGGGACCAGGACATTAAATACCCAGACTGGAACCCAAAGGAATTGGATCACCCGTCATAAGAGAAACTTTCTCAGACCAAGTGTATCGCAGAAAACCCGTCGAAGAAGAATTCCCAGTTTCCCAGTCCGTGTTTCGCAGATTCACCCGTCATAAAAAGGGATTCAAAATTTCCAGACCAAGTGGTTCGAGAGCATATAACCTAAATTGCTCGTGTCTATCTTAACCTGCGCGAGGAGATTGTGTATTCCCAAAACTTTGGGGTAAGTGTAACAATTATTTTACAAATGTAAATTTGACATTTTCTTGCCAAGTGGTTATTTATGAGGCTGGCAATCTCAACTAGTATATTCATAAACCACTAAAGCAAGCGCTTCTGATTTCTTCCACCTAATCGTGCGGAAAAACGAGAGAGGTGACCCCAGACTCTGAATGGAGCAGTGATGAATGATGATTACATCACATGTGCCTAAAGTGTATAATATTTTGTGAGATATATGCACTTTGTTAATTGTAACTTAGGTAACTCATTATTCGCACCGTCCAGACACATTTTCCCAGTTAATACCCGAGAAATATGGTGATTTTAAACATCTTCCCTGAGCTACACTGTGTACTCGGGAATTTAATTCTTCTGAGAGATTAACATTGGTGGGTGGACCGCGAGAATGCTCCTGTTAATTGGCAGCCCACTAATGTACGTAGCAGAGGCATTTCTTTCCTATTTTTCCAAAATGTCGTGATACAAGGCTACTTGTGGTTTCAAGCTATCAGACGGTTCGAAGTACTGAAGTTACTCACCACTCGTGTGAGAGAAGTACACTCATCACCAAGAAGTGACGAAAACCGCGGCGACAGGACTCACCTAGAGTTAAGTTTTCTTGTAAAAAAAGGCGAAAGCAACGGACTTTGATAAATCCTCACCTACGTCTCCATGACAGGTATTTACTTCACATTCCCTAGAGTTTTCAATGTTTTTGTTACATTGTTTTAAAAAAAGGCGAAAGCATATGTCAAGTTATTTGTCGTATTTTTCTCACCCTGGTTCACTTTGATAAATCCTGTGTCAGGTTGATTTGGTTGTTCACATTGTGCTTGACCTTTTGGGTCTAATACAGTGACGATGCGCAGTGGAAGCGCGCGAGATTAGACTTCCGTCTTGTTGAGTTTGACCTGGCTTCTGTGGGACATGATGTCAAAAATCTCAAGTGACATTCCCCCCAGTGATTCCTGTACGTCGGAATGACGACAGAGTTTTATTTTGTTCTAACTGTGCAAGGTAAAGACCGACCCTTTTTTACATTATTACGCGTTCGGTGGCAGAACATTTACCAAGACTGTTTTAAAACTAAATTTCAGATCTTATATTTTGTGCTCAAGGGAGCCATCGATTATTAGTTTTAAAGTTATATGTATGAAAGCGAGCGTTTGAGCAAGATTCTTTAATATATATAAAAAATATATATATATATATATCTATATATTACTGCAGGGTTGACATAGATATATTTACATCTATAATGTGCAAGCCATTACTTATAAGGTATTCTGAGGAATTTATGAACAGTACATGAAAAGAACATAACACTGTTGGATTTTTGAATGCCTGAACACCAACTGGGGCATTGAACGGTCTAAAAACCATTGCTTAAATCCTTCACAAAAGGCGACGGACAGATATAAGTTAACCATTGCTCAGTCCTATGCCGCATGGTTCTTGACTTCTGAATTATATTGTGAAGACTCCGTTCGGATAGAAGCGCTATTACACTTCTATCTACATCTCTGCCAAGAGTAATCTTGTGCGAAGGTAAAAACCTTTGACAACCTAGTTTAGATACCCTTGAGTTTTGGCCATTGTTGGACCACTTTTGCAAAGCAGGGGAGGCAATCCGTGACAATCGGGGGCAAGTCCGGGGATAAAGTACCCGATGGTTAATTTCCCTAGAATACTGACATAAATTTTAGATTACTGAAAGAGTATTGTTAGTTATTAGCTTATATAGATCTGCTAATACGTCTTTCAATAAATAAATAAATAAGGTGAAATATTTTAAGAGTAATGTTAATAATTGATAAAATCAAAACTTTCCCCAAAAATAATTGGAAGAGGAAAAACTGTCCATTGCTGAAGCCTTATTTCTGTTGTTGGTTTTGTGAATTTTATAATTTTATTCAGTTAGTATTTTGACATTAGAGTGGCTAATTTTATTTTAGTGAGTAGCAATTGCATTTTTCGTGTCACCTGTAAACAATCTCCTTGTACAGCATGGTCGAATCACAAAACCTCCACACCTTTTATTTGAATATCGGTAAGGAACTGGGCATGGCAGCCCAAAATCTGACAGATTTTGTGCTTAATTCGGTTAAAGCCGAGCGAGAAAGAGTCCACGAAGAGAGGAAGGCTGAAAAGGAGAGAGCAACCAAAGAGCAGGAGAAAGCAGAGAAGGCCGCTGAAAGGGAAGAGAAAAGGATGTCGAGAGAACACGAAAATGGAGAGAAAGAAAAGCAAAGAGCTCTTGAGGAACAGAAGGCTGAAAAAGAGAGAGAAGACAAAAAAGGTAAAGAGCCTTCGAGAAGAAACAGGCCGAAAGAGCAGAAAAGAAGGAACAAGCTGAAAGAGCCGAAAGGAAAGAACAGGCCAACAGAGCCCACGCATTCAGACTTAAAGAACTTGAGATTGAAGGAAGAAGAATCTAATCTTGCTCTTGCACTAATGGGTCGGGGAGTTCTCAGGGTAGTGATGGCGGAAATAGCTCTCACGTGGTAGTTCCGAGCGCGGCCTCTTTTCAGTTAGATGTCTACTCAGAGGCTTCTGAGGAAATAGACATATACTTGCTAGGCTTGAATCTTTAGCTCCTATATATGGATTAGATATAGAGAGATACAGCATGAAGCTATCTCAGAGTCTGCTAGGACTTGCGTACGTCTTCCTCAAAATGGCCCCGAAAGACAACAGCAATTATGATAGTTGAAGAAAGCTTTGCTTCGACGTTTTTCGCTGAATGCGCAAACTTTTCAGTGCAAATTCCGGGAAGCCAAGAGACAAAAGGAGGAGTCTTATAAGCAGTTTGCTATACGTCTGGCTATGTACTTGGAGAAGTGGGGATCACTCAGCGCCTTTGGCGAATCTTATGAAGGGTTACAAGAAATGATTATCGTGGAGCAGTTTAAGGAATCGCTCACCCCAGATATGAGAAGGTTCCTGGCAGAGCACGGGACCAAAACTCTTGATCAGGTGGTACTGTTTGCTGATCGGTACCAGAGCGCCCAGTCGAAAGTGAACCCAGCTAAAAGGTGCCCACACGATAATCACCCCAAACGAGAGGAGCGCCCTTCACTGACTCTAAGAGTACGATAACACCTCACACAACACGACACAACAGCAGCAGCAGCAACAACAACCACACGATCACCATAGGCAGAAACAGAACACTTCAGCCCAGGGAACTGGAAGACGATATTGTAAGGCATGCAAATCTGACACGCACTTCACATCGCACTGTAAGAGGCCTTAGGCAGGCCTTTACAATGTCGCTTGCCTGATCAGGGGGCCGATAGGGAAACATGACCCTCAGGCATATGAACAAAATCCTAGTTACCCCTCTTTTACGGAACAAGTAACCGTTGGTAACCAGACCATACGGTGCTTGTATGATTCGGGTCTCGAATATTCAGCTCTAGCTTTCCCATCTTTTGTGAAGGCCCACCAGTACACTGGTGAAACTAGAAATACAGGGGCCCCGGAAGAGTATAAAGCCTATGCTTCTTCCGGTTGCGGAAATTGATGTCTCAACCCGATATGTACGGGGCAAAATCAATGCCGCAGTGGTAGACGATTTAGTCTACCCTCTCATTTTAGGGAGAAAATATGTGTTCCTTGGAGATCCCTCGCGTGATTCCAAGCCAACACAAGAGAGAGAGAACACAGGACACACCCAAGCGGCCCCTGAGCTCTTACCTCGAAACAGCAAGAATATTACGTAGCTAAAGCATGAACAAATGGCCGATAAAGCCCTAACCCCGCTTTTCTAAATTGTATTGCAATTACTCCCATTCTCCTCAGGGAGCACATTACAGAGAGAACGGTTTAGTCTATAGACGGGTGGGGAATAAGAGACAGAAAGTTGTTCCACTCCCATATCGCACCCGCCTAATGGAGGAAATGCATTCCACCATGCCCCACCCCCTTAAAGGTTCATATGCCCTGGTAAGGCATATTTCCCTGAATTACTTCCGGCCAGGTTTGCGACACGATGTTAGACTGTTTGTGAGAGATTACTCTGTCCGCCATAATCCGGACAACCAGAAGGATGAGACTACGAATAAAGAGTTTGAGAAGAGTACCCAACACTCCGCATGGGATAGCTCGTACCTCAACTCGACATTTCTGTGTAGTAAAGCATAGTTACGACCAGCGCAGATGGAAGACATTGCATTGGCGCCTTACTCTGAACAGTCAGATCAAGATAACCCATGCCTCAGATGGAACTTTCCACAAAGTTTACATTTTCTATGGTGCGGAAACGATGGGTAGGATTTACGTTCGACAGTTCGTTTTAAACTGTACACATTGCCATGCGAGCAATTCAAACACTCGCCAGCAGAATAATGAGGAGAAGAACACTGTCATTCCGAACAGTGGTAGAGGAAGGCACACAGCACAGTCCAAACCTGGATATACTTGTCGATACAATATGAATTTAGTGACAAGGTTCTTCGCAAGTTCACGCTTCTCATAGGGAACAACCCACACACAAAAACAAAAAAATTAATAAATTTAAAAAAAAATTTTAAAAATCACACATCAGAGCACAAGGTCTTTTATATTTGGACTTGCGCCCTAATATAATCAACGGACATTGTATCTAGGTTGAACGTGGCGCACCTCGCTAAAACGAGGCAAAACTCTTATTTTTTTTTAAAAGAAAAAAAACTTAAAATCTCCTCTTAAAAGGCTGCAGGACCAAACGGAGCCTTTAAAAACTGCAGAGTGATAGAGAGATGATAATCTGAAGCTAAAGACGTCAACATCAAAAAACCAAATATAATGTTTCTGAATGAAGGACCGAAACACTTGATCGACGGGGGGAACTCTTCTGATGATCATATTGTCTCTTGTGTTATCGCTCTGTATAGAATTTCCTATCATAATGTTTCTGAATGTAAAAACATCGAAATCTAACAAATCATTGAACTCAAAAACGCCATCAAAATAAAAAAAAATTAAGATCACTGAAGACAAAGAATAACAAGAATCAACAAACAGGGGATAACGGTTGTCAACAAAAGGGTGCATGTTTTCATTTCACGAATGTATAGTTTGTCTATTGTGCGACACGAAATATCATTTCTTAACGACAGACAGCTTCTAGGAAATGACAAAAGAAGTGGGGAATTTAATCAACGAACTGTGATTTCTTCGGCAGAATCTACTTTCATCTAAAAACTATGCAAACGTATGGTGAAGCAAGAGAGATAGGCGAGAAGAGGTTTGAAGAATAAGAAAGAATTTAAAAAAAAAAAAACAAGAAAGTGTTATACAGCGACACAAACAAATGAAAGAAAAAAGGGGGGAGGAGGACTATGAGAAAGAAGACAGAAACAGATAGTAACGAAAATGACAGGAAGAATGATGGTAGCAGATGGTGACACAAGCCTGTAGACAGAAAGAAACATAGCAGTAGATTGTGACAGTAACTTGAGAAAAAAGGGAAAGATGATATTAGATTATGTCAGAAACTTGTGGAAAGAAAAGAAAATATGGTAGTATATTGTGACAGAAACTTGTGGAAAGTGAGAACTTTGGTAGTAGCTTATGACAAAAACCTGTGAAAAGAGAGAAAGATGGTATTAGATTTTGACAGAAACTTGGGGAAAGTGAGAAAGATGGTTGTAGATTATGACAAAAACAAAAAATATAGATAGAAGGTTGTACATTATGACAGAAACTTGGAGAAAGTGAGAAAGATAGTAGTAGCTTATGATAGAAACTTGGGGAAAGGGGGAAAGAGAGAAACATGGTAAAAAATATTATATGGTGACGAAAACCCATAGAAAGTGAGAAAGATAAGCAGTGGACTCAATTCTTACCAAGCCCCTGGCATGCGCTATCCGCTCGAGAATATTCATGTTCTCTTTATTCCATTCATTGTCTCTTTTTCCCTTCTCCGTGCATTTGTCGGTCTCCCCAACCTCTTTTATCCTGCGGGTTCCAGAATAAGCACTGTCCTGTAATGATATAAATAAGCTTCCTCGATGTGTGGACTCTCTGTCGCCAGTGCCTTCTTCTCATATCTACTTTGGACGGCCTTTCAAATCGGTTGAAGTTTTTATTTCTTGGCTTGAGGTACTTACAGGAGGAGGTAACCGACCCCATGATCAACCTTCCTTAGTCGTTCTTACGACATGCGTTCATATCTTACAGTGTTACTATTCTTTGCTCTCCATCGAGCACCGGTAGCTCGGTAACAAATCCCTTAAGTAGTTTATATATAAACATTTCTCTCTTTTCACAGGTTTTTGTCATAAGCTACTACCAAAGTTCTCACTTTCCACAAGTTTCTGTCACAATATACTACCATATTTTCTTTTCTTTCCACAAGTTTCTGACATAATCTAATATCATCTTTCCCTTTTTTCTCAAGTTACTGTCACAATCTGCTGCTATGTTTCTTTCTGTCTACAGGCTTGTGTCACCATCTGCTACCATCATTCTTCCTGTCCTTTTCGTTACTATCTGTTTCTGTCTTCTTTCTCATAGTCCTCCTCCCCCCTTTTTTCTTTCATTTGTTTGTGTCGCTGTATAACACTTTCTTGTTTTTTTTTAAAATTCTTTCTTATTCTTCAAACCTCTTCTCGCCTATCTCTCTTGCTTCACCATACGTTTGCATAGTTTTTAGATGAAAGTAGATTCTGCCGAAGAAATCACAGTTCGTTGATTAAATTCCCCACTTCTTTTGTCATTTCCTAGAAGCTGTCTGTCGTTAAGAAATGATATTTCGTGTCGCACAATAGACAAACTATACATTCGTGAAATGAAAACATGCACCCGTTGTTGACAACCGTTATCCCCTGTTTGTTGATTCTTGTTATTCTTTGTCTTCAGTGATCTTAATTTTTTTTATTTTGATGGCGTTTTTTGAGTTCAATGATTTGGTAGATTTCGATGTTTTTACATTCAGAAACATTATGATAGGAAATTCTATACAGAGCGATAACACAAGAGACAATATGATCATCAGAAGAGTTCCCCCCGTCGATCAAGTGTTTCGGTCCTTCATTCAGAAACATTATATTTGGTTTTTTGATGTTGACGTCTTTAGCTTCAGATTATCATCTCTCTATCACTCTGCAGTTTTTAAAGGCTCCGTTTGGTCCTGTAGCCTTTTAAGAGGAGATTTTAAGTTTTTTTCTTTTTAAAAAAAATAAGAGTTTTGCCTCGTTTTAGCGAGGTGCGCCACGTTCAACCTAGATACAATGTCCGTTGTATATATATAAGTGACGGAATTTTGGTTGTGTCCTTTTACTTCCCTTCTTTCCTTCGTACCTTCTTCATTTAATTCTTCATTTTTCGCACATAAACCTACCCCATAGCCAAGCCTTAGATTTGTTGACCTCTGTTCATACTGTGATAGTGTTATTTCAAGGCTAATTGACCATCTTAAGATTAATTGTAATCGCTTAAATTGTTGTACCAGATTTGCTTCCTCCGGAAAACGGGAAAATGATTGTTGACTTTTCCGCCAAGACACGAATGCCCGTCTGTGAGAATTGTTCGCTACAAAAGCGTTCAGAACCTTTGGCGGATAATACAATATATTATATATATATATATATATATATATATATATATATATATATATATATATATATATATATATATATATATATATATATATATATATATACCTATAGAGCCAATAATAATAAAAATGTTACTGTTAATTCAGTTGGGGGTTGTACGAGTAAATTAAGTTAAATAATACCTCTTCACAAAAGGCGGCGGGCAGAAAAAAGTTAACATTGCTAAGACACATTCAGCATTGTTCTTGACTTCTGAAATATCTTGCGAAAACTCCCTCGAGGTAGAAGCATCATAATCCATCTATCTGTATCTCTGCCAAGAGTAATCTTGTGCGAAGGTAGATTACTTTGAAGACCCACATCAGATACTCTTGGTTTTGCCCATTGTTGGACCATTCCTGCAGAGCAAATGGGAAGCAACCCGTTACAATATAGATTCGTTTTTACTTCCAAAGTTCTTACTACTCGTATTAATGTGCTTATAACACGTGTCGCCCTTTGTGCATTTACCTTCTGAAAAATCCGCATTTTTCATCACTAATTTCTTGTTTCGTTTTCCTTCTCACTCTTCTATTAATAGTATTCTAGTCACATGACTCACAAGACTAACTGCATAGTGGTCCTCGAATTAGAAGGCTCCGGGTTTCCTTGGTAAAGCTATGAATGTGTATTTTAGTAGACCATCAGAAACGTTTCCAATTGTTTTAGATATCATTAAACAGTTTTATTATCACTTTTATTTAACATTATCCCGCTGCCTCAGTTTCGTCTGCTGTTGTATTATCTGGTCCATGTGCTTTGCCTCGCTTCATATGGAGCATAGCATTCTCATTTTCTGCCACAAGCAGTAGTGGTCCTTCACAGTTCTTGAATATTTAAGGCTGATGTTCACAGAAGTTCATTTATGCATTCCGTCCATTTTTTCTATTTACCCGACCACTGTTCATTCTAATGAATTTAAACAGCCACATCTGGTAGTCTTATGCTCCAGTCTACCCAGCTGTAAATGTGTACCTGATTCTGCTCTTGAATTAGGGACGGTAAAGGCAGCGAGGACATGAACTAGTCACATCCACCTCATAAAAAAGCTAGTCCTAGCATTGTGAACTCCTCTACGACAGTGATCACGACGGGACTACCTTTTGAAATAGCTCTTTCTGTTCTTCTACCTATAGCTCTTTCTGTTCTTCTACCTATAGCTCTTTCTGTTCTTCTACCTATAGCTCTTTCTGTTCTTCTACCTATAGCTCTTTCTGTTCTTCTACCTATAGCTCTTTCTGTTCTTCTACCTATAGCTCTTTCTGTTCTTCTACCTATAGCTCTTTCTGTTCTTCTACCTATAGCTCTTTCTGTTCTTCTACCTATAGCTCTTTCTGTTCTTCTACCTATTAACTCAGTTTACTTAACTTTTGTGTCTTTTCTATATTGCACTAAACCAGTTTATAGCATTACAAGGCAGTCCTTGTTCCATCACAAGAGAAGAAGAGGAAGACCAACACACATAAGGAGACGAGAAATGGAGACAAAGGATAGGGAGAAATAAGATATGGAAAGACCTTGAGCAGATGGCACAGGACGAGAGACACGTGTTTGTTGAAGACCTTAGGTTTATGGGGTGCTAAGAGATATCGATTGATTGATTGATGATTATGCTGCACTTCGAACTGTTTGCACCACTGAATCAACCAGGTCAGGACATGAAACATGTACAACAGGCAAATACGGACGTTCGTGTGTACACTTTGGCAGTTTACCAATTTGTACAAACAGTTGGATTCACAGATGGACGTCCAGACAGACAGAACACCCAGGTACGTAGCATGCACGTAGCGAGGCAGGCAGGAAAGCGAGCAAACAGACAGGCGGGTAGACAGACAGACAGACAGACAGACAGACAGACAGACAGACAGACAGACAGACAGACAGATAGATAGATAGATAGATAGATAGATAGATAGATAGATAGATAGATAGATAGATAGATAGATAGATAGATAGATAGATAGATAGATAGATAGACAGGCTGGTGGGTAGATAGGCATATGGGTAGGGGTTAGGTAGGTACGTAGGTAGGTAGGTAGGTAGGCAAGCAGGCAGGCATTAGGGAGGTGGACAGACAGACAGATAGATAGATAGATAGATAGATAGATAGATAGATAGATAGACAGATAGATAGATAGATAGATAGATAGATAGATAGATAGATAGATAGATAGATAGATAGATAGATAGATAGATAGATAGATAGATAGATAGATAGATAGATAGATAGATAGATAGATAGGCAGGCAGGCAGGCAGGCAGGCAGACAGACAGACAGAACGAACGAACGAACGAACGAACGAACTTTATTTTCGAAGGGTAAAGAATTGGGCGCGCAGGCCCGTCTAACATTCTGCCCTTCCACTCTCATTAATCTTGCATACTATATCCTTTCATTCCCACATGATGCTTTAAGCATTAATTTAAAGGCATGCAACATTTTAAAGTTACCATAACAGCATTCATTTACAGTATGCAAGCATAATAATAAAAAAAAATGAGTAGGGTTGTTTTTTTTTTGAAACAAACAAGCTAGTAAATGGGGGAAAAAAGTAATAATAAAATAAAATAAATAAAACAATAAATAAAAATAAATAAATTCTGTATACCGACACTCACTCATGCGGTCAATCCGTCTACAATTAATCTGTATTTTTGGTATGCGGGTACATTCTCACGACTCACATTTCTAAAGTACAGTATTATGTGGGTACATTCACACATACATTACATTATATAATAATATTTTAAAGTGAATATAATAATGATATTACATGGATATAAAACAAATTATTCACACACAAAAATGAGCGGAAGAGGAAAAGAAATGTTGACCTATGGATGAGATGTTGACAGGCAAATACTGTTTCTATGGGGGTAGATAATCAGTGTTGAGGAAGTGTTTGAAAAGTGCTTTGTTAAAAGAATATTGTGTAGGTAGGCTTTTTAGGTGGTGTGGAAGGCTGTTCCATAAGTAGGCACCAGAGTAGGCTAGACTCTTTTTGAACAGGTCGATCCTAGGTTTGGGCAGACGTAACTGATGTAATCGTTGTCCCTCCCTTCTACTGGTTTGAAACAATGATCTTAGGTACGACGGGGCATTGTTAGATAGAATTGTGTGAGTCAGCTTGGCTTTGTTGTAGAGAAGACGTTTTTTTAGCGACAGTATTTTGGGTTCTTTTCCTGTCCTTGTGTGTGGTGTCGTGCGATTATCGGTGATCAGACGCACTGCTCTCTTTTGCAGGGAGTGCAGTCTCTTCGAGGTGGAAGCAGGGCAACAATCCCATAGTGTAGAGCAGTAATCTAGATGTGTCTGTATATGTGAGGTGTAGAACAATAGTCTAGTGTCTGCGTCTAAGAAGTGTTTTGTTTTGGCTAGCTGGTACGTCTTTTGTGCTATGTGTTTGGTTAAATTCCGTACATGGGAGTTCCACGTTAAGTGCTGGTCAATCGTGATCCCCAGAACTTTGTGTTCTGTTACATGTTCAATTTGTATTGATTCCGCGTGTAGCTGTAGCGATCTTTTGGTGCAGCTTAGGAGTTTCTGTCTGGTGGTAATCAACATAGATTTCGTTTTTGTTGTGTTTACTGGCATACGATTCATATTACTCCATTTTGTTAGATTGTCTACATTGCTTTGAAGAGTCATTTCAAGTGCCACGCAGTCATTGTCACTAGTGTAGATAGTACAATCATCTGCAAAGAGGTCACAAGTTGAATATTTTAGATGTAGTGGCAGGTCGTTGATGAACATTGCGAAGAGTAGGGGCCCAAGAATAGAGCCCTGTGGTACTCCTGTAACTACCTTCGAGAAATCTGATGCCGAGTTGTTGTGAAGCACTAACTGTTGTCGATCTGCCAGGAATGATTTGATGATGTTTAGTGGATTAGAGCCTATTCTGAGGGTTTCCAACTTTTGAACCAAGATAGTGTGGTCAATCATGTCAAATGCTTTCTTGAAGTCGACAAAAACAGCACCACATAATTTTCCATCATTTATGTTCGACAGCCAGTTGTCTGCCATTTTGGTGAGCGCTGTGTGACAGGAATGTTTGGGTCTGAAACCTGACTGGCTATCAATGAGCAGTTTGTTTGTTGTTAAGTGTTGAAATGTGGTGTTGTAAATGTGTTTCTCTAGTGGTTTTGAAAGAGATGATAGAAAAGACAGACAGACAGACAGACAGACAGACAGACAGACAGACAGACAGACAGACAGATAGATAGATAGATAGATAGATAGATAGATAGATAGATAGATAGATAGATAGATAGATAGATAGATAGATAGATAGATAGATAGATAGATAGATAGATAGATAGATCAGGCAGAGAGACGGACAAACAGACAGATATACAATTAGACTGATAGATAGATTGTGTGAGACTTGATACAAATATCACAAAAACTGACTTACCGGTTCCGCTAAGAAGAAACAATGCCGTATTTCGACATACGCTGACATTCATTTAGCCAAGCGATAATCAGAAAGCCGGTACATGATGACACTCTCGTGTGTTGTGAGTTCTATTCTGAGTCTGTTCCCTCCGTTGTTGGTGGATATAGCTTGGCAAATTTGTACAGCAATGGAACATCTTTCGTCACACATTAACGAATATCGCACTTCCTGCGCCAGCAGGGAATTCTACTTTAATACCTTCACCTCCCAATGGAGCATATCTGTTATGGTTTTAGGCACAGACATCCTAGACTTTTGCCTAGGACCTCGTGCTTTTTAGTAAGGTGACCAGACGTCCCGATTTTTCCGGGACAGTCCCGGTTTTCGACCATTTTTGATAATTTGTCCCGACTTTTTTTTCGATGCAATCCGGGACGCCAATTTGTCCCGGTTTTGGACGAATTTGGCATAAATCTCACAGATTTAAAAAAAAAAATATTATTCCGTGGCTGACGAGGGAATTTTTAATTATTAGTGAACTGGCGCCGAAACAGCACAAGAGGTTGTCAGGACCGCGAATTAGTTTTGTAGTTCCAATGTGATATTCGCAGTTATTTGAAATTTTAGGTAGTGGTAAAGTACCAAGATTTTGCGTACGGTATACGTTTATTTAATTTAAACGGTGAACTATTTGTGCATATTTTGTTATTGTTGTAAGAAAATGGTACTAAAGCGTAAATGCAGTTTCAATGAAGATTTACAAAAGGAATATCCGTTTATTAAAAAGAGTACATCAAACTTCAATGTACGATGCAATATATGTGCCTCCGGGTTTTCGATAAGCCATAGTGGACGTGGTGATATTAAGAACCACATAAGCAGTGAGAAACATAAGAGAGCCGTCGTTACAGCTGCATCAAGCTCGTCGTTAACCACTTTCTTCAGAGCTGATAAAATTGGTGACCAAGAAGAGCAATTAGCTGCTATAGAAGGCGCCTTTGCATACCATACAGTGCTACACAATCACACTTCAGGTCTATGGATTGCACATCAAAATTACTTCAGGTTACTTTAGAGCCAAAATTTGGATGTGCACGTACAAAAACAGAAGCCATTATTCAAAATGTCTTGGCACCCCATATTCTAAATGAGTTAAGGTGTGACCTAGAAAAGTCTACATTTATTTCTGTACTGACAGATGCATCCAACCACAAAGAATTCAAGATTTTTCCTTTGCTTGTCAGATACTTTGATCACAGTAATGGAGTGAAAATTAAAATATTAGAGTTAAAGTCATTGCCAGGTGAAACATCTGATATTGTAAGTAGTTTTCTTAATGACTGCATAACTGAAAATGGTTTAGACAGGAAAGTAGTTGGATTATGCGCAGACAACACAAATTCCAATTTTGGAGGTGCTGAAAGGAAAAGACAGAAAATGTTTTAAAAAAAACTTCAAGAAAACCTTGGACATGGTCTTATAGGAGTTGGGTGTGCAGGTCATATTTTCCACAACACTGTTCGAACAGCTGCAGATGTACTGCCTGTTGATGTCGAGCTGATTATTGCTAAAATTTATCTACTCTTCAAATCATACACAGTACGAGTTGAAAGACTCAAGGAGTTTTGCCAGTTTGTGGAAACAGACTTCCAGATGATCTTAGGTTATGCTCAGACTAGGTGGCTTGCTCTGCTGCCTGCTGTTGAAAGGGTTCTTCAGATGTTCCTGCCTCCAAAATCATATTTTCAATCTCAAGACAGATGCCCAGTTTTTATACAGACATTCTTTGAAAATCTTCTATCTGAGGCAAGGCTTGTTTTTGTTCACAGTCAGGCCTCTCCATTCCACGAAGCAGTGCAAAAAATAGAGGGACAGACGGTCACTGTGTTTGAAGTCATTGACAGCATCAACAGGTTGAAAACTATTTTGAAGTCCAAACTGGAAGACTGTTTCTTGCCATCAAGAGTTAAGCTAATCCTTGAAAAGCTGGAAATGGAAGGACTTCCAAAGGAGGATGTGAAAAAGTTTCATGCTAACGTTTCTTTGTTCTATGAAACAGCTTTCAATTATTTGAATAAATGGGCTGCAAAATAATTTCAAGACCTAGAATCCTACAGCTGGGTAACGCTGAACAGAATACCAATTTGGGCAGATATTGAGATATCATCATCACTAGTGATTCAAACATTACCTTCAGCCCACTTTACAGAAACTGAAATTTATGACGAATATGTCTATATGAAGCAGTTTGTTACTTCTCAGAAAATTAGTGAATGGAGTGCCAAAAAAACATTGCCACCACAACGTTGGATTGAAATGGTTTCCCACTTCAAAAACAATAATGTGACATTTTCAAATATTTTGTAGTTGGCAGGGTTTTTTTTCTGTATACCTGGAACAAATGCTGCCACAGAAAGAGTGTTTTCTTTGATGAACAAGCTTATGGGCAAGTGATAAAACACAGCTAGGTGTTGAAACTTTGAAAGCTATGTTGACAACCAAAGTGAACTGTGAGGAAGCATGTGTCGAGTTTTTTAAGATGCTGCTTGCAAAGAAGGACCTATTGATAAAAATCCACTCATCTGAAAAGTACAGTAACTCAGCTTCACCTTAAGTAAGGATTATTGATGTTTTTCTCTCTTATTAGTTTAAGTAGTTAAACTTATACAGTAAAATGTATGTTATTCAATGATATTCAAATGTATATATAAAATGTATATTATTTTAAATTGACATCAACTTGATTTTTCCGGGACATGTCCCGACTTTTGACCTTTTCTTTACCCTTTTGTCCCGATTTTTTGCATTGAAATAGGTCAAATCTATTATTTTGTCCCGGATTAGGGTTTTGAAAATATGGTCACCTTATTTTTAGGGGCCTCGCGGTCAAATATACGTTTGTAAATGTAACAGGTATTTATTTTAACTTAAACCGCCACTGGGGCATATGCTTTCAATTAGGTCAAGCCAGTCTCTCATGTCATGTTTGCACCTTTCTTTCACGTTTGCGTTATAGTGGTAGCGGCGAACAGTTGTGAGTTTATGCTCAGTTCCCCCCATCCCCACCCCAACTTAATTTGATGACGCCTTTGGCAAAGTTGAGACATGCTTCCAAAATACAGACTCTTAGAGCATTATTTGTAAAAGAGAGAGAGAGAGAGAGGGAGAGCGAGATAGAGGGAGAGAGATAGAGGGAGAGAGAGAGAAGAAAAAATATTATGCATAGTCTTCTATGTCTGTCTCCTCATTGCCTATCCATCCATCTGTCTATTCATTCATATATGTTCTCAAGCGTCCGATGGACAGAGTGGTTAGAACCGTTGGTCCCTCGCGGCAAATGTGCCCGGTTTAATACACAGTATCGATACGCTATGTCTAACCAGCTGTAAATGGGTACCACACACACATTGCTCTTGAGTTAGAGACGGAAAAGACAGCGAGACACGGCACTCTTCACCCCACCTCTCGATGCTGGATCTAGTATTGCGATACAATGGATCCCATCTCAGTATTAACGGGCAATGAAGAGGCTGACAGATTGGAAAGGAAGGGGGAATGCTACCTCACCATGTAACAAGCATAACTTTCGAAGAAGCAAAGAGTTGTATCAGAACCAGATACATAAACAAATGGGATGCAGAGCATTCAGGACACACACAAAAGGATGCATATTATCAGCTCAACAGAAGAGAACATCTTCAGACTCCGCACGGGCTACAACATAATGGGATACCACCTATTCAACAAGCTAAAGATAGGAACTACAGTTGAACGTAAATGTGGCACTGAAAAAGTGACTGCTGAACATCTGCTTCAAAGATGCCCAAACATATGAGGAACATAGAAAACACATATGGCCGTCACCAGTATCAATCTCGGAAAAACTTCTATGGAGATACAAATAACCTGACGCTGATCACTGCTTTCTTTGAAAATATTCAAGTAGACGTCTGAGATTGCATGAAGTACGA
Organism: Oreohelix idahoensis; assembly: GCA_024509875.1. Classification (NCBI taxonomy): domain Eukaryota; kingdom Metazoa; phylum Mollusca; class Gastropoda; order Stylommatophora; family Oreohelicidae; genus Oreohelix; species Oreohelix idahoensis. Next base: position 196,396 of record JAMPIV010005594.1, on the reverse strand, counting down.
AAAGACGAAGATGGACCTAGTATAGTGAAGTCTCTAACACTTCACTTCCCTACGTCAATATCGGTTATGGGACTACCTTTACATTTTGATTCATTGATAACTGAACATATTTTTGTATCCATTCATAATCTGACAGCTTCCAGTACAGCATAGAATTTCAACAATGACCATCCAAGCCCACCTGTCTTATGCCATCTTCTCAACGCGTTACCACGTCGTCTTGATTGGTTTAATTTCTGTCTCAACGTCTGTTCCATGTGTGTGTATTTTTTCGGGATTTCCTCTACTCCTCTTCCTGTGGAGATTCCAGAAAAAGGACTGCCATGTAAATCTATCATCAGGTTTTCTCGGTGTGTGTTCTATCCAGAGCCAGTGTCTTCTTCTCACCTCTTAGTCCACCGGGACTTGTCTGTTTTTCTTGTCAATTCCCTTGATTATGGCAGTTTTTTTTGTTTTTCTTGCGCGTGCTACTTGAGACATCGGCATCCATGCTCTTAATCAGTAAGGCCAAGGCCGTTAGACTGCAGCATTACAGAAGGTCTTAGCACTTTCGTTTACTTTCTTGCTTCCCATAGAAGCACTGAGCTAACACTACAGCCCGTTCCCCAGTTGGAAGCCTGTACAAAGCATTAACATGCGCCTGCAGAGATGGTCCCTGTAGCAATTTGTTTAACATGGTGAGGTTTACCAGCTCCATGCACATCCTCATATTAGTAGTCTTTTACGACATGCTTGAGGAGACAGTAGAACTACTCTTTCCTTGTCTCACTAGAGAAGCCCCGGAAGTTACACGGAGTTCTTACTACTTTGCTTGCACATACAATGTAGTAATTGCCTTACTGTGTTGTACACTATTTGTGTACACTTGAACAAGAATTTTCTCAGTGCTACGCACTGTAAAGTTTACGCCAGGGGTCAGTAAACGGTCGCTCGTGATCTGCCGGAAGATTCCAGAGCAGGGGCACTATTCTGTTTTTTCCGCCCCATTTTACTTACACCGAGCACGTGACACGAACAGACGCTTGAAAACTATAATAAACAAAGAGAAATTAAAAACAGATGCCAGACAAAAAATGTATGAATACATTTTAACAGAACATATAAATAAATAAAGTTTAACAACACCATATTATCATCATGATACCCTCTTGACTAATGGATGCGAGTCATGGCATGGGCAATGATAACAACCCACAAAAGCCAGCTACAAACGTCAGAAAAAAAGTATTTAAAGCTGGTAGTTGAAGTAACAGGAAGAGACATGGTACTCAACCAGACGACACGTCATGGCCTCAAAACCCAGCCCCTGCAGACTCAAGTGACACAGTCGCAATGACGATGGTTTGGCCATGTCTGCAGAATGGGAGGAGATCGGTTACCACGAAAAATATGGGGAACCAAGAGCTGAGGATGCAGAGTTGTCTGGGAGGACAACATTACTAAATCTCTGAAGGCTCGAGTGTAACCATGCCAGGAGGAAGACAGCTAATAGGATAGTATGACATTTTCTCTGACAAAACTCTTCACCTCAGGGTAGAAAATGAACGACTAAGTAAGCAAGTAAGTATCATCCAACCCAGTACGCTTCATGGACAATGTTACAAATTTCGAAGTGTTGTCACGTGCTGGCCTTTAAAATGTGTATACACTGCTTAGACAGCGCAGCCTCCGCTGGCTTGGCCATATCCGCCGCATGGAATTTGGCCGCATCCCGAAAGATATCTTGTACGGACACCAGGCAGATGGCAAAAGAAGAGTTGGCGACCCCAGTTGAGGTTCAAAGATGCGTGCGAGAGAGACATGAGGGCATTGAACATAAATCCAGCAACCTGGGAGGATGAAGCTGCTGATCGCACCAAGTGGTGATGCTCTCTACGGCGCCACCTCAGACTTGGAGAGAAAAAACTCACACAGCAAGCAGAAGAGATGAGAAAACGTCGAAAGGAACACTAGGAAAATAAGCAGCTGAAGGCTGTCTTCTCAGGTGCGCATAACCATAATGAGTTTTTGCTGAAGGGGCTATTATTATTATTATTATCATCATCATCATCCAACCCAGTGTGCTTGCTTGGAAGGTAAACGTTGTAACAACAAAACCACCTTGGTATATATGATCTTTTTGTACGATTTTAATGAGTGCTTCCCTCATTCAGCATTGTAGTTATGTGATAAATCAAGACAATTATATATATATAATTTTTAATTAATGACGGTAATAATAATGAAGATGATGACAGCGGTGACTAAATTATTAATTACAGCGATGATAGCATTATTAAGCAATCCTTATTCTGGAATCTCCAGAGGTAGATGAAGACCAAAGAACACACAGAGAAGAGAACTGGAGACAGATATGAAGGGGAGGAAGAAGACATATTGAAATGATGGCATAAAACAGGAAGAATGTGTATACGTTTGTTGAAGCCCTATGCTCCTAGGAAAGCTGACAGGTGATTAATGGATGAATGAACGAATGATGAATATGTAATTTTTATCTCGGCCGGAAGATCAGCTTCAACCCCATCGACAGAACGGTAGAAAATTAAAACTAAATATATTACCGAATCTTGGACACTCAATAAAACAGTGCAAAAAAGGTTACATCATTCCAAATGAAATGCTACAGAAGGATGTTGAGAATACCCTGGACAGAAAAAAAGACCAACAGTGAAGTACTGCACTCACTAAACGTAGAGGAAAATCGGCTCCTAAATACCATCGCAATAAGGAAGCTGACATTTTTCGGTCATATAAAAAGACATAATAGTCTGGAAAAAAAAGTGATGGAAGGCATGGTCTCTGGAAAAAAGGGAAGGGGTCGACCTAGACGACGGTGGACCCAGGACATCACAGAGAGTCTGAACTTGTCTTTGGCTGATGCAGGTCGACTTGCCCAGAATCGTGATGCGTTCAGAGCAGCTGTAATGGAGACAACGTTCTGGAAAGAATACGTCACATGATGATGATGATATTACCGAATGTTAACTGCATCTGGTTTCCTTGTAGGAAGACAATACTAAAGTGTTCGTGTAGTTTTTGCAGTCAGTATTAATTTACTTTACATAAAATTATTGCAAAAGAAATATTGCCGACTCCAACAACGAGACACACAATTTAACAACAACAACAACAACAAAATTGTCTTCAAAGACATAAAATTCTAAATCTTTACAGAACAAATATTAAATCAGTTGACGTGAATGTGTGAAGTGAAACTAGAAACCCTTAATTTTATTTGATCCTGGCAGATAACAAGGACTTAAACTTTAATAATCATGATTTTTTTAAAAGATTTTCTTTTTCAAAGATAACTACAAAAACGAGGCTGAAACTACGTCTAGGTCATACTGTTTGTGAAAAGATTATAGCTGTAAAGACACTGAGTGTAGTAAGGTTGTGATGAAAATTCCCCGGAGTTAAAAAAAATTACAAAGCAAGCAAAATTAACCGTAACGAAACAAAAATGTCACGTGAGAGGACAAAAAAAAGCTACGTTGTTCCCAAACGTTGTCGAAATCTGCATCTTTTAAATTATGTCTTAAAGAAAATAGTCGTTAAAAAAAATTACGTCATATCTTAAATGAAAAAAAAATCATGTCCTTGAATTTAATCATCTCTTTTCTCTTTGTATGGAGCATCTACTGCAGCAATTCCACTATAGGAAACACGCATTCAATCATCTGTGTACTCTTGTAGTGGTAGTTTCTGTAACTACTAGTTTTACGTGATGACATTGCCAGCCTCATATACAACTTCAAATTATTCACCTGAGGGAGCAGATATCCTACTCTTTCTGTGTCTCGTTTGCGACCTCTGGGAACTACACGCTGGCGATGAATCGGACAAGCACTGAGGTAACCTGTTGATAGCATTACCAGGCAGTTCATGTGCTGGAATTCCTTGGGCAAGGGAAGTGGAGGTAGATTGAAGAAAACATGGAGAGAGGAACTAGAGATAGAACTGAAAATTATGAGGAAGATACGGAAAGACCTTGAACTGATGGTACGCGATAGAAGGAGTTGGTATTGTGTTTGTTGAAGGCCTTTGCTCCGTGGGTAGCTAAAGTGTATTGATTGATTGATTGATTGAAGATCAATTTGAGAGGTAAAAGAAAGCATCAGCCTTACAGGTGAAGAGGGAACAATGTCGTTAGTGAAGATGGAGCGGGTACTTGCTGGAAGAATACTGGAGCACGTAGAAAGAACGTCAACGCTATAGAATCTGGGATTTCCTCCCTACGGCTGGTTCAGCCTGTGCTTTCAATTTGCTTCAAGATTGTCATCTCTTTGATCGTCGCTAGCGTTTACTTCTGTCTTATTCCGTGCGACTGTCCGTTCTGTCTGTAGAGCTTTTCTTTTGATTCTGTCCATCCCACTCTCCGCCCTGCTGAGCGCGGAGACGGCACTCTCCACAGGGAAGTTCCTGTTTTTCGCGCAGTGGCATTACAGTACAACTGCTAATATTTGTCCTGGCCTGTTTCATGAATTGTCAATCAATGATGGGGCAGGGTGTGGGGAAAATAGTGGCACAGTCGTGTGTGGGTTGTAAGGAGGGGAAGGTGGTGGAGAGTGTCGTAGATTGGGTATATTGAACCATCTGGATAAGAATGTGATCTAAAAATAGCCATGACAACCGGAAGAATGGGGTTTTTGGTACAGTATTCAAACTGAAGGGTAGAGCGGGTGAACTGTCCTCGGAAATTCCTGTTGACATTATGGAATATAAATGAGCGGGCAATGGCTTGAACAGAGGTTCCCAACTTTCTTCAGTCTGCGTACCTCCTTCATTCATCACTCTTCAGTTCCCCAAGAAGCATGGGCCTTCAATTAACGTCTGCCAAGTCTTCCTGTCCTGTTCCATCTACTCAAAGTCTTTCTTCATCCCCTTCATGTCTTTCTCCAGTTCTCTTCTTCGTGTGTTCTTTGGTCTACCTCTACCTGTCTTACCCTTGGGATTCCAGAGCAAAGACTGTCTGGTAACGCTATCAACAGATTTTCTCAATGTGTGCCGTATCCATTTCCAGCGCCTTCTTCTCGGCTCTTGTTCCACTGACACTTGTCTGGTTCCTGTCATCAGCTCTTCATTAGTGATCTTGTCATCAGCTCTACATCAGTGATCTTGTCATCAGCTCTACATTAGGGATTTTCTCATCAGCTCTACATCAGTGATCTTGTCAACAGTTCTACATTAGTGATCTTGTCACCAGCTCTACATTAGTGATCTTGTCATCAGCTCTACATTAGTGATCTTGTCAACAGCTCTACATTAGTGATCTTGTCATCAGCTCTACACTAGTGATCTTGTCAACAGTTCTACATTAGTGATCTTGTCATCGGCTCTACATTAGTGATCTTGTCAACAGTTCTACATTAGTGATCTTGTCATCAGCTCTACATTAGTGATCTTGTCATCAGCTCTACATCAGTGATCATGTCAACAGCTCTACATCAGTGATCTTGTCACCAGCTCTACATCAGTAATCTTGTCAACAGCTCTACATTAGTGATCTTGTCATCAGCTCTACATTAGTGATCTTGTCATCAGCTCTACATCAGTGATCTTGTCAACAGCTCTACATTAGTGATCTTGTCACCAGCTCTACATTAGTGATCTTGTCATCAGCTCTACATCAGTGATCTTGTCAACAGCTCTACATTAGTGATCCTGTCATCAGCTCTACATTAGTGATCTTGTCATCAGCTCTACATTAGTGATCTTGTCACCAGCTCTACATCAGTGATCTTGTCATCAGCTCTACATTAGTGATCCTGTCATCAGCTCTGCATTAGTGATCTTCTCATCAGCTCTACATTAGTGATCTTCTCATCACTTCTACATTAGCGATCTTGTCATCAGCTCTGCATTAGTGATCTTCTCATCAGCTCTACATTAGTGATCTTGTCACCAGCTCTACATTAGTGATCTTGTCATCAGCTCTACATTAGTGATCCTGTCATCAGCTCTGCATTAGTGATCTTCTCATCAGCTCTACATTAGTGATCTTCTCATCAGTTCTACATTAGCGATCTTGTCATCAGCTCTGCATTAGTGATCTTCTCATCAGCTCTACATTAGTGATCTTGTCATCAGCTTTACATTAGTGATCTTGTCATTAGTTCTACATTAGCAATCTTGTCATTGGTTCTACAATAGTGATCTTCTCATCAGACCTCTAAATTAGTGATCTTGTCATTAGTTCTACATTAGTGATCTTGTCATTAGTTCTACATTAGTAATCTTGTCATTGGGTCTACAATAGTGATCTTCTCATCAGACCTGTATATTAATAATCTTGTCATCAGTTCTACATTTGTGGTCTTGTCATACCACTTCCTACATACACAGATGGATCATCAACAAATGCAACAGAAGACAGAAGTGAGAGTGTCCTTCTGAGCTTAAGCGCTGGTACACACATAAAAATGCTGTCAGTGGCAACATGAAAATTATCAAGTAACTTCAGAGCAGAGGTAGAAGCCTTGTAAACTACTGCTGCAGAGGTTCTAATGAGAGAGGACCAAGAGACAAGTTGCTTTCTTCGCAGACGCACGGTCAGTAATTGCAAAGTAGGAGCCAAAATAATGCATACCTGGATGACTTAAGAGTTGTGCTTCCAAACTATGTCAACGATTCAAAAGAATTTTGATACAATAGTTCTCATCTCATTGCAACATCCCCGGCATTGAAGAGGCTGACAGATTGGCAAAGGAAGGGAGAAAGCTACCTCAGCATGATACAAGCATAACTTTTGAAGAGGCAAAGAGTTTTATCAAAGTCAGATACTCAAACAAATGGAATGCAGAGCAACCAGGTCACATACAAAATGATACATATTACCAGCTGAGCAGAAGAGAACAAATGGTAATTTTCAGACTCTGCTGCGCCACAACAGATGCGGATACCATCTATTCAATAAGCTAATGATATCAACTACCGATCAGCGTAAATGTGGCACTGATAAAATGACTGCTGACATCTGCTTCAAAGATGCCCATCATATGAGAAACAGAGAAAGCACTTATGGCCGTCACCAGTACCATTCCTGGAGAAACTCTAGGGAGATGCAAATAGCCTCAAGCTGACTACTGCTTTCTTTGAAAATATTCAGTAGACGTCTGAGAGTGTACAAAGTAGAAGAAATACCACTTCCATCCTTCTATTCTACACAAGTACCCATTTAGGAAAGTCTGAAACTTTTTCATTGCTGTTTTGTTGCTCTCCTTGTTTCACAACCATACAATAAGACTGACTTGACATCTAAATTAAAATTTCTGATTTTTTTTATGTTAGACCTGATTTCTTTTGTTCTCATTGCAATGATAGCTCCTCTAGCCATTTGTATTCTTATTTTAATATCATTTTCTTCCCTCCGCGTGTGTCTATATTGCTGCCAAGGTATACGTCTGATTTTCTGTTTTGTAGTGATGTTTCTTCCAGTACAGTCTTGTTAACGTTTCATGTATTTTTTCTCATTATCGTTGTTTTCTCCCTGTATATTTTCAGACGCGCTGCGACCTCTCATGAAGTATTTTCATTTCTCTTGCTCTTGATTACGGTTATGGGACAGAAGTGTCAGGTCGTTGGCAAAATCTAGATCCTCCTGCTGTTTAGTTCATGAAGTTTATAAGCGGGTAGACCGATAAGCTCCATGATAGAGAAACTGAGAAACTGAAACTTACATTGGAGAAGAAAGCCGACGCAGAAGAGCGGAAGGAGAACTCCGACGCAGAAGAGCGGAAGGAGAAAGCCAACGCAGAAGAGCGGAAGGAGAAAGCCGACGCAGAAGAGCGGAAGGAGAAAGCCGACGCAGAAGAGCGGAAGGAGAAAGCCGACGCAGAAGAGCGGAAGGAGAAAGCCGACGCAGAAGAGCGGAAGGAGAAAGCCAACGTAGAAGAGAGGAATGCCGCCGTATATGCATAAGTCTACTTCTTGGCTTTTAATAACCACCCTTAATTCAGACTCAGATTATTCACTAAGTATACTAAGTACAGCGCCTATAGCACCACGCTACTGGGGGCACCAATCGACAGAAAGAAGAGAGAGAGAGAGAGAGAGAGAGAGAGAGAGAGAGAGAGAGAGAGAGAGAGAGAGAGAGAGAGAGAGAGAGAGAGAGAGAGAGAGAGAGAGAGAGAAATTCAACTTTATTGTTGATGATAAAACTGAATGAATTGTATGTGATAACTTGGATCTGCATGTTCAAGAACTTTGATAATAATGATGGTAAAACCAGTTTCTTTTCTAAGGTATTCATAAAACATTGTCCAGTCCAGGATTGTCTGTAATTGCAGGACAACGGCACTATTGAGGAAATGTTAAATGTCGGAATTTTATTATAATAAAAATGTAAAATGTGTTACTATTTGCCTAATTCTTTAGCATAGTGATGACATTTAGCATAGCAGACAGAAAATCGAAAGAGAAGCTATTTTAAATTCAAATAATAAAAACAGTTCGGCCTTACTTTTGTTATTTAATTATTGTTTCGGGTTTCACATGTTAAAGGGGGGAGAGGATGACGTAAATTGAATGAGATTATCTATCCCTTTCTAGTTGTTAGTACCATATCTCATACCAGTGATTTTGTCTCCTCTCATTTTCTTAATTTTATGCACCTGCGAGCGTGATTCCTGGTGTAGCTATGTCATTCTTAATTTAGACAGGCTGAATCCCTCCCTCTTGCACGTTTTAATGTCGGCTATTTTGTGCCGTCTTTAAAACTCTTTCATTCCGGTGGCGGCTAAAATCTACGCATCTTTTGAGTCAGGGGAAAGCGGACACGAACGAGAGGCCTTGCTTTTCAAGTGACCGAACGTTTCTCGTCCTGTAAACCCTTTGAGTTGAATGACTTCGGAAGCGTCTCATGTTTTTATGCGTAATCGCGTTAATTTCGAGTCGTAGGGGAGAAAACTCTTGATTTCCCACACGCCTTTTTCACAAAGGGAATTTTGCCGATTTCTGTGCAGGTACGTGCAATTAGTGACACGATCTTGTAAGAGATTCTGACTATATATACTAGCAAATCTCTCAGCGCTCGTTGTCTCCGGGGAAATCTCTAATCTGCAGAGTGGAATAGGTGCTTGTCGTGTTGTGTGTACTGGGGCAACTACGATAGTAGTTTTTGCCAGGAATAGTCTATTGAGATATTAGGTATAAGGTCTCTAGAAATTCACTCGTTAAGAAAGAGTAAAGACCTATTCGAGATAGACACAAGAAGACGGGAATGCGAATGCTTTCCACTGGACAGTGTTTTCTAATTAATTATGGAAAGAGTTCTGTTTCCCCATGACCTTAGCTTCTGCCCTTAGATCCCGTAAAAGAAAAAGCCCCCAACCTCATCTGAGTAGAGAAATTTTCCTATAGGTGAATATATAACACCGGCAGCACGAATGATACATTAACAAACTAGATAATGATCAAACGATTGTTGGGTTTATTAATGAAATATCCACACATATAGGGTTAGTAATCATTAGAACGTGATGATGGGGAAAGACGATTCACACAAAACACACAGATGAGATAATAAAATTGCAGTTAATTAAGTAGTAGTTAATTAAGAATGAACTGGTGCAAAGCGAAATGATGATGATGTGATATGATACATGTTACCAAAATGGTGAGTAATCTACACAGTCCATGTGTCTCTAAATGCTTCTCATTGATATGATGATTCACATGTATGCATAAAATGTCCCAAGTTGTTATACGTTATGTCGAGTGGGGTATCTCTAAGTCGAGGACGTTCTGATGAAAACTGTTGTCGGACTGAGAACGGTGACGAGAGATATATATATTCATTCACTGTTTGAGTATATCTCTGTAGTGTTGATCAACAGTTAATAGCTGTCATATGAACAAAAGGTCTGTTGTCTAATCTCCCGATGGTACTGGTCAGGCTGAATATCTTCACGAAATGTTAGTGATATGTAGACTCATAATCTTGCGTATGTAGTCGGGATTCATAAAATATACTTCAGAGTCTGCTTCATAGAATGCGCTTAAGAGTGTGTTGCACTTGGTATAAATATGAGATTCCACTTTTGAGCTCTTTTGCTTGACTTCAGATAATAATGATCTTTCGAGTGATTTGAATTTGTGATGAGTCTGTATTGAACTTGTGAGTCAGCAGTATATGGGTGACGAAAAATGCTGCGTCCACCTTCTGACTTGTGGGTGAGACAATATTCCTTTTTAATTGAGGAATGACAGATGTCCTATGGCGAATTCTTCTAGCCAAATGTCCGTTTTTTATAACTTATTTCTGGTTAGACGTCAGACACGTTGCGTGTAGACTCAGACTTCTGATGAACTTCTTTTCCCTTTGCAAAATCCTTTACGAACACAATTCACCACATAACTGAATTATTATTCACTCTGAATAAACGCGTGTAGTTAGGCTAGGCGTTTTAGGGATTGTATCTCTTCCTCACAATGTAAATCCTGGACTCCTCTCTCTAGCGAGCTACGCGGTATTATTTTTCTGGAAGTCCAATGTGGGTTTCTTGGATCCGTGACGTACAGCTCCGCCCATACAACCAATCCTTAATAGCCCCTCTGGTCACTCATTCACAGGATCGCTCTTGTCCCCTCTCAGTCCAAACATGAGTGTGGTAATTCGCGACCAACTTTCATTGCCTGGCTTGTTTGACAAACGGGTAGTGAGATAATTGGCTGGCGAATGCAAAAGTGCTGTCACATTATTCTATGGTTGTTTATTGTTCCATGTGTTGGCGGCACTCTTTGTTACCTCTGCCCATTGTCGCCAGCATGCTAACATGTCCTCTTTGTGGCGCCGCCTATTGATTTACATGCCGGTTGGTTTAATCAGCATGAGACGTTTTCACCTAGCCAAGCTGGGCGTCCAATGTGGTGACCTGGCCGAGCAACAAAGATAACAACATTCCACAGAAATTGTATAATGCCCAGATGTCAGATTTGGATGACCAGATGTGTTTTCACCAGATTTATCCCGATGCAATGTGGGCTTCAAACGGTAATGACAAGTATGGGAACTCAATCAAAAGACTTTATTTTACCACTGATGAAAGAACAAATGCGGTTCTCTAGATACCGGTCCCGAGTAATCACAACGATGAAATAGCAAATGTGGGATAGCAAATGTGGGATGAAAGAGCACCAAAGTGGGAGAAAATACAATACGAGAGATGTAGGAAAAGATAGAGCTATAAGGCCTTTGCGCTCGTTTGTCACAGTGCTGTAGCCAAATGCCAGATTCATTTTTATAAGGATATTCTTACCTTTTTGAGAATATCCTAGAGACTCGAAACAAACGGAAAGCCCATGTAGTCGCTTTTCATGTAGAATACCAGTTTTAGTGGATACCAGTTTGTTTGTTGGACCTCAGTTTTATTGGATCCTAGTTTTCTTAGACTCCTTTCTGGATCCCCAGCATGGGTTTTGCTTTGCTGGATATATATTCCTGAGCATGGTTCATTATCCCTTGCAGTACCTGTTAAGGATCACATGTTGCATCTCCACTGCACACGGGTTGCGCGTCACACACTTGTCCCATCCCACTTTCTATCAGTTATTTTAGATTAGTCTTCTTGACTTACTATTTGGATACATTTCTGACACCCTAATTTCACGTTGTAACCAAATTTCTCGAGCAAAATGCAAATGGCCGTGTAACGTCTTGGCTGCAGATACCATGAGAGTGAGAGTATAGAACCACAGTATCTCTGCATATATATGCCCCTTGGATTTTTTTATTGTGTTAAGATATCCAAAGCATAATTCAATCGATAGCAGTAACGGAAGGGAACTTCCTATTCGAGGAATTATTTAGCTCAAGCTAGACTGGTATAAGTTAGATGGACGAAAGAATATTGTTTCATAAGAGAAAACCACAAACAACACACAACAAAAGGGTTTTACATGTATAGTTATTTACAAAATAGCCCCTGTAGCCCCATTGACAAACGTTTTGTACTCCCTGGGGATACACGTACCACAAGTTGGGAATCCCTGAAGTTAAAAGAAGATGTAAGAGATGCGAGAATGTGAGGAGAGACGGAGTGTTGTATAAATGTAATTAATGTTCTATCGAATACGAAAACTTGTCGTTTGTTCTAAATTTCTATGTCAAGGATTCAGAGAGAGGCAGAAACACATCTACAGATGAGGAGAGACATTTTTTTAAAGGTAAATGTAGATCATGTTTCGCAAAATGACACTTTAAAAGAAAAGGAAAAACCAATAACACAGCTATGCCAAAACTGCAGAGAGGCAAAATCCCATCTATTGGTGAGGAGAGTTTTTGATGAAAAATGTTGGTAATGTCTTGCAAAATGATACTTAAAACAAAAATCAATAACACAACTATGTCAGTCTAGCAGAGATGGAGTATGAGATGATGCATCCGTCGTGTTTATAACCAGTGAGCTACAGGAACAGTCAGCATTCACACTCTTCGACATATACTGAGGAAGAATGAGCATCTATGGGTTTGCCCGGAGTGCAATGATGTCGATTCTGTTCAAAAATAACAGTAACTTTTCTTCAACAATATACATAGTGATTGAAAAGTTACTTCCTGTGATTAAACTGTTATTTCTTCACTCATATATAATTAATTAATGAAAGAAACCTTGAGAATAGAGGCAATTAATAGCTGTTTTAGTACATACAATTCCATGTCACACTAACATAGCTGTGGTGGGTTTTGATGTTAAGAAGGTTGTGTATGGTAAATTTGTACTTGAGTGAGGTCAATCTGTAAAGGTCCCTGATGTAGACAAGTGATAGCTGTGTTTAGAGAACCTTGCTGATACCACCTACGATCTCACTCTAAGTTATATTTTGGCCTAGTATGATTGAGAGCTACGTTAGTGTCTAGGGTAATGTAAGAGTGATGTTATAGGAATTCATTACAAACACATACACATACAGATACTAAATGCTATTATGAACTTAACTAACACCAGTGTGTAAATTTATAGTTTGGAATTTTTCTTTTCAAATTTATTTGTCCTGAACCGAAATTTATTTTGGCCAGGACCACAACTCAAGTGAATCAATATATAGATATACACAAATATAAATATATTAACATAAATAGGACCATATGTCCAAGGCACATTGTTACAATTAAAATCTTTCAAATATTATTTCTTAATATATGATGACTACTGGTATTTGGGGACAGGTTGGGGATTTATAATCATTCCACGGTTCTTCTGTTACAGCTATACTTGTTTATTTAATCCTTGGGTGGAAATGTTATTTCGTATACAGGAGATTCGTTTAATGTTTCTGATAAGTTGTCCCAGGCCAGATATTATGACTTATCTGGACCCAGGGATCACAGCAGTTGTCATAGATTCGGCCACAAGCCACAGTCACCTCTGGTCTTTCAAATGCTTGAGTACAGACTTAGTAAGAGGGACTCCTCACAATAATGTAGGCTTTCTCACACAGACAATTCATTGACACCAGATAAGTGCCAGCAGAACCCCTGTAGATGAAAGTTATGTTCCTGTCTTAACTTCACATTAATTCCACTCAATTTACAAATAATAATGCAATTTAACTAAAGAACCTGGTCAACTCTTTCTGACCAACCTTACTTCTCCACTTTAGATTGATGGAACAATTTATACCAGTTTTTTTCTTCTTTTTCCTAATAGTGGTTACGCCTCTGCCATTTGCACTGATCTTTTTCCATAAAATAAGATGGGTGATATGATTCATGAAGACCCCTGCATGTCTTATGGTATCTACCTCTCTCTGGTAGCTAATTATATAATAGATACCCTATAGGCCCTGTCTGAATGCTGGGGACCTATGTACTTACTAATCATGATGGATTTTCATCTAACATTTTCTCACATTCCAATTTATTTTAAATAAAAGATAATTAATATTCTCCTTACCACAATATTCAATGAAAAGCACACAATTAATACGTTGACTGGCAATGGAAATACACTTTTGTTCCTTCTGCCTTTGTCCAGACTGCTGAGATAATATGGTCTACAGCACTGCTGATCTCAACGCACCTGCTTCAACTAAGGTTTTGAAAAAATGGCATCTAAGCCTTTCAAGTTTAAATGCAGCTTTGGTAAGCTGACCAATGACTACGCATATCTCAATTGTAAACAAGTCTTGCAAAATAAAATTCAAACTTTCCCTTCGTTACTTGGTTAGTATATTTTTATTTTGAGGTCGGCCAATAACATTTCGCCTTCCTTCAAAATCTATCCAATCCAATCTCTCGTACCTTCTTAGTCTTTATTTTTCCCAAAGTTTTACCAAAATATGCCCCAAAAAAATCAAGCAGGCATGACTTGTCCTGACAGTCTGTCCGATCCTCTATAATATTATTACCAATATATGATTATTTAATGGACTATTTGTGTAACTAACAACCTATTCTTGCTCAGGAAGTCCTAAGGTACACGAAGATATAATTTTTATGGGGCTAGGTGGCTTGGTTCAAAATTCCATATTTTTTCTACAATAACCAACCTATTCATGTCTTTTTGCACTAATTTCCAGCTAATTACGAGAGTCTCTCGTAGTACGTGAGAATTACGTCATATATGCTGTCTGCATGACCCAATTGTCCGCATGTTCTAACTTTTACATCGTATTTTGAAAATCGCCCTATACAAAGCTTGCGAGTTGGTTTTATTTTTAGAAACAATGCGAGACACGATTAGCATTGGGCCATCTATCCGTTCCTCACCCTCTCTCCACTATGTCTTTTAGGCAAATACTTCGTTGAACTTGGGAAGTGTTACGTTTATCTCAAGGACGAATTTGAAAAATTGGGTACCCTTTTTGTTCGGCTAATGCGTTATCAACTAATACGCTGAAGGCGTGGGTGACGACAACAATTCTCGCCGAAAATTTTTAGTACTATCCTATCTTTGACTTTATGCACTATACTGTTATATTCTAATTTAGATATTGTATTTAGAATTTCACCACACATCTCCCCACTAAGAACAGACTATCATATGTCAGTTCACAATTCGAAATACACATAGTTAAATTTACTACCTATGCCTGATGACTACTCTGATGTTCGTCGTACGGGTGTCTGGTTAAAAAATCTGCACCGACGTTGGTTGAAACGGGAATATATTCTATGATAAACTGGTATGGCTGTAGGAGCAACGACCAACGTAATAATCTAGCATTTTCATGCCTTGCTTGTGACAGAAACACGAGTGGTTTATGATCTGTTTAGATCTTAAATGATTTACCATGGAGATAAATCTGGAACTTTTTTATAGCCCATATCACAGCTAAACATTCTTTTTCACTTGTTGAATATTTTTGTTCTGCTGTGTTCAACTTACGGCTAGCATAAGCTACTGGGGTTAATTCCCCATCAAGTGAATTTGACCTTTGTAATAGAGCTGCACCCAAACCGATATTACTAGCATCCGTTCTCACAATGAATTCTTGACTCAAGTCAGGTAATTTCAAAATAGGCCTGCTTGTGAGCTTTCCTTCAACTCTTGGTAGGCTAATTCACACTGCGCTGACCAAGTAATTCTATCAGGAGTTCCTTTGCGCGTTAAATCAGTCAACGGAGCACATATGGAATTAAAGTTTTTAATATACTTTTGGTAGAAACCCCATAATGAGACAAAAGATCGCACATCTTTCTTTGTCTGTGGCCTTGGTGCTCTTTTCAATTTCTCCAGGTTCTTGGGGTCAGGGGTCATGTTTCCCTGATGTACTGTGTGTCCCAAGAATTCCAGCTCTTTACATCCAACATAGCATTTTGTCGGTCTAGCGGTCAAATTTGTCTCTCTAAGTCGATCAAACAACATTTTCAGAGAGTTAATGTGTTCCTCAAATGTTTCAGTATCTATGAGAATATCATCCATAAAGTTGGTGATGCATGGATTATTCAGGGGATCCAGCAATTTTCTCATCATTCTAGAAAACACACTCGGGGCATTTTTCAACCCAAATGGCAACATGTTGAATTCATAATGTCCATCCAAGGTGCTAAAGGCTAAATAAGGTCTTACCTCAGGCTTTACTGGAATCTGATAGTAGCCTTTGCTCAGATCCACTTTAGAGAAATATTTAGCTTTATTCAGCCTGGCAAACAGCTTATTTGTATCAGATAATGGATCCACCTGACCGTCTGTGACAGCATTCAGTTTCCTGTAATCTATACACAGTCTGTGTTCTCCAGAGGGTTTTCTCAACAGAACCACACTGGAGCTGTAAGGAGATTCACTGTGCGAGATAATCCCTTCTCTCAACAGATAATCTATCTCCTCCTTCAAAGCTTTTTCCTTAGCGAACGGAATCGAATAGGCTCTCATACAGATTGGTGTTGGGTCTATGAGTTTCATATCATATTCTAATAAATTTGTATGCCCCGGTCTGTCCGTTAACACATCTGTATGATCATCTAGAACCTGTTGAAATCTCTCCCTCTGATTTTTCGTTAAGTGTATACTGACTTTTACCTGCGCAGCGGTCTCACAGGGATGTAAGATATATTCATGAAAGGTGAGTGGTTCCTTTTCCGTTTCCATTGCAACCGACAAGATCAGTAAGTGTGTCTCCTCCTGGTTTTCTCTGTCCAGATATTTTTTCAGGAGATTCACATGATAGATTTTCTCTTTCCCCTTCTTATCTATCTTATAATTTGTTCTAGACACCTTCACTAGAACTGTATATGGACCTTGCCATCCAATTTGCACTTTATTATGCCTGCCGGGCAGTAGAAGAAGCACCTTCTCTCCCACAGCTAATTCTCTATCCTTCGCTTTCTTATTATAATAGGCAGCATGCTTTTTCCTGGCTTGTCTCAAATTTTCATTGGCAAGTTTCCAGCCAGTTTTAAGACGAGTGGTCAGCTCGTTCACATATTGATATGATGAGGTAATATTTTCTTCTACCTTTTCATCGGTCCACGTCATTAACAAGGCTTCCAATGGACCTTTTATTGGCCTCCTAAACAACAGGGTTGCCGGTGCCATCCCTGTTGAACTATGGGGTACCTCCCGATAAGCAAACAGGGCGGCGGGAAGGTATTGATCCCATGTATCTGGTTTTTCATGTGCCAACTTTCTCAGGATCGAAATGAGTGTCCCGTTAAATCTTTCCACTTGGCCGTTTCCTTGGGGATGGTACGGGCTACAATGAAAGTGTTTGGCTTGAAAGATCCTGAATACTTCTTCCGTTAGTTTCCCCTTGAACTGTGAGCCATTATCAGTCAAGATTTGGTTGGGAAAGCCTAACCTAGTGAAGATTGTGAGTAATGCCTCTGCCACATGCTTCGAATCGATTGATGACAGGGCTACCGCCTCTCCCCACATAGAACAAGTGTCCACCAGAGTCAGAATGTAACTGTTCCTCCTCTTGGTCCTAGTGAGAGGTCCCACAATGTCCACGGCAACTCTTTCAAAAGGTGTTCTCACTATGGGCATTTCCCCTAGAGTTGCTGGAGCAGTCCAATGCTTTGGAGCTACCCGTTGGCATTCTGGACAGGATTTTACATATCTTTTTATATCTTCAGTTATCCCTGGCCAGAAATAATGACAAGCTATATGCTGTCCTGTTGCGCTGATCCCCATATGACCACTGAAGGGAATCGCATGCCCTAGTTCCAACACTTTAGTCCTATATGAATTTGGAAGAACCAGCTGTCCGTGACCATTGGATCCAGTTCCAGGCTTCCTATAAATCAATTTCTTTTTCATATAGAAATCTCCCTTGCCTGGAGGTGTATGACATTTGGGCAATTTCTTAAAACACGGCTTGAGTGATTTGTCCTACGCCTGTGCCTTCCTCATCTCATCTGGATGGGTATTTATCGGATTATCCTCCTCCTTTTTAGACTGTGATCTGGTCTGTACTGTTGCCATGATCACAGGTCTCTTGCGATTCCCCAAGAAGACATATCTACACCCCAATATCAGAGGGTAGATTGGTTCATTTATCACTGCTGCTTTGATGATTCCTTCCACATATCGCGTTTTCACATTTATCTTGGCGATGGGAAGTGTCATGGTCGTTACGTCCTTGGTTGCAGCTTGAATCTCCACTGTTTCTGTGGTGTATTGATCTGCCTGCACCAGGTGAGAACTCACAACTGAATCAAAATCTAATCCAGTATCATACAAGCACCTTATGGTGACTCCATTGCATATGACATCTTCACACACTGGGGGGTGGTAAGGTTCCTGCGGTTCAGTAGAGGTGACCTTTACTCCCTTTCTCCCCGTTTTCATTGCAGCGAAATTTGGAGGTTTCTTTCTACAACTGTCGGTGTTATGGTTGTCCATCCCACAGTATCTACAATATAATCTACCTTTATGAAAAGGTTTTCTGTCATCATATTTCCTTTCATTGAATTGTGGGGTTTTATTTTTATAGTCATTGCGTGGCCTATCAAACTGTTGCTTACCTTTGTTCTGTTCTCTATGGTCAAACCTATTAAAGTTTTGTGGTGCCTTAAGATTGTCTACCTGTTTCTTTTTATTACCAGCTACCTCTGCTTGGGCTGCCTGATACCTCTCAGCGACATTGAGTAACTCACCCAGCCTCTCTGCACCTTGTTCCATGAGAAACTTTCTCAAGTCTGGAGCCATGGACTCTCTCAGTTGCTCAATAAGGATCATTTCCTTAAGATCCTGGGTTTTCCCCAGAGCAGTCCATTTCTCCAAGTAGGTCTCTAACCGTGCAGAGAACTGGTGATAGGTCTCACCCGACAGTAGTTTGGCATTTCTAAATCTTTTCCTATAAAATTCTCCGTTCTTTTCATACCTTAACAAGAGAGCCTGCTTTAACATGTCATAATTGTCTTGGTCATCCCTGCTCATCTTGGCAAAAACTTCATAAGCGGTTCCCCTAAGACCCTGGAATAACTTGAGACTCCACCTGTCTCTCTCTAACCCATATGTAGTAGCCAAAAGTTCAAACCTACTTAAATACCCTTCTATGTCATCGTCTTTCTCAACAAAATGGTCTAAATGAAAACCCATAGCTGAGGTTGAGGGTCCCTGACTAGCAGTGGCATCTGAGGTAAAGGGGCTGGCACCATTTTCAGGAGCATGGCCTTGAAATTCCAACTCCCTTAGTCGTAGCTCGTGCTCCCTTTGTAACCTCTTCTCCTCCTTTGCTGCTTCCCTCTCTGCAGCCTGTCTTCTTTCCTGTGCTTCTCTTTCTGCCTTTTTTCTTCTAATTGGATCCTTTTAATCTCCGCCTCCCTATCCGCCTCCAATGCCCTAGCCTCTCTGTCAGCCTCAATCTGCAACCTCTTGATTTCTTTTTCAGCCTCTAACTTTCTTTCTGCTTCTAACTTCCTGTCTTCCCTATCTCGTTCAATAAATTTGTCACATTCTGAGGTTACATAGTCAATCAAGACTTGACCCTCCATATGCATCTCTTTAGCAGTCTGCACAGCAGCAGATCGGAACTTAGCTAGGTCAGCCATTATAACTGAAACAGGTCTAATAAAGTTCAAAGACAATCTTAACTTAATTAAAATAAATACTAATTATACTTAACTAATTATTACTGGCTGTGACAACTTATCAACTGAATCTCCACTTAAATTATTATTATCTTTCTTAGGGGTGTTTTTAACTTCTAATAATAATGGTGATACAATCTTGAATTTATCTACTAATGCTACTTTTAAATTCCTGGAGTTAGTTAATATATGTTGTATGAGATTCCAATTTCAAACAACCCTCTAATTATGCAAAGTTCTAATCCCGGAATTGGAGACCCCAATATATGTAGCAGATAGATTCCTATTGTAGCCGTGAGTCGTATTGCAAGATTCGGACCACTGCCCTTGCGGTAGATAGTGTGTTGTAAAGTAAATACTAGAAACTTCCTTCACTCAGACTGACTCTACTTTTTCTTCATACCCACTGTTGATCAATCGATACCACTCAAAAACAGTAGTGAAAATATCAATGGTGGAACTTTATTAACATACGTTGATAACTGAGTAAAAATGGTATGCCCAACCTTTCTCTTCAAGGTTGACAGTCTTGCAAAATACAATCTTCAGTTTCAAACAATCTCAGTATCCATTTTTTCACATACATTTTTGCTTGTCTTCTTACTATTACTTGTCCCAGCTATAGAACCTGTCATATATTTATTCAGACAGAACTTCCTGTCGTTCTTCTGTTTATGTTTCTTTTCCCATGTTTCTTGTTATATCTCTATACGAGAAACTGGCCTTAACCGCCAGGGCTGTCACTTTTACCAAGATTTCATCTGTTTACTGTCCTCTGCTGAGCTACATACGCTAGTTATCAATCAAAATGTCAAAACGTACCTGTTTTGTTTCTTCATTTGAAATACACTTTTTCTTACACACACACTTTGGTGCTCCGAATATATCTTATACAACAATATAAAATCTTACGTTGAGCACTTCAATATCTAACTACACACTTGAGAGCAACACCTTTCCCCTGCCTACACTTAGCGCGTCTCTAACCAGACTCCGTCAAAACCCCGTTTTAACATTCTTCGTTCACGCCTAACATGTGTTTACGCATCTCGACTTTCTCGTGCATACTTTTTTTTTCACTCACTCAAACCTGTAATGGACTTAATTCTAAGTTACTTCCCTTAAGACAAAGCCTAATCTTACACATCTTATCTCCCTTCATTAACGACAAATAATCTGCAACCAAACCCATCCATACCATTTTTCTACATTCTTTCTCTCTATCAAAACTAAACCACCGTTCACACATCTCCCCCCCCTTAAAAAAAAATTTCTCTCACAGAGAAAATTTCCCGAAAAATCTCCACTCACTCTCTTCCTTCCCTCTTCTACTACCAATTCCATCCTTTTCTTCCTCAACATCTGTCCCAATGAGACCCACCATTCTCCACTTCTAATCAACCTCACCCATCTTCCTGTCTACAATTTCCATTTCATAGTATACATTTTCCATCCTGGAACTGTTTTCATAGTATACATTTTACTGAATACAACTCTTTTCATGTTACAACTTATACATAATGGAACTCATTTCATAGTACACCTTGTCGTTTGCTCCTTTACGACTCTTACTAGACCTTTCTAACTTCATTAGTCATTTACCATCCCTTTTATCTCTACTCCCAAGTTTATTATCCCGCCTACGCGAATTATCTTGAATTTCTGCCTATCTCATTAATCGTTCTACTTAGTTGCATATCTTTCCTACGTTATCTACATTTCATTTCCATCTTCCCTTAAAAGAAACCCGTAACCATATACAATGTGCACTGTTTCCTCAACATAATTATTCTCTCCCCTATTCTCATTTCCTTAGTTTTTCTATCTCTCATTATTCTTCCTTATTATCTCCCTATAACCTCCATTTCTTATAACTTGGAGAAGCCTCGCTTCCCACAAAGTCTTCACCAGACTCTGGCAACTGCCAAAAAAAATCTGCATCTTCCTCAACTCCGTTGTCAGCTCCCTCTAGATTATCACTTCTAATTATCCAATTTTCTCTATATCTTCGCCATTTCTTTATGGCCCTCATCTACCGCCATATTCTCTATAGTTTCTCCAATACTCCTTTAGTTGTCTCGTAATTCCCTTTCGTCTCCTCTTCTCCATTCCTCCCATCTACGTCTCTTTCCCTTAATCTATGGCTTCCCTGCCTCTTTCCTCTTCTCTTCCACCACTGCAGTAGTCCATCGTTCGGACCTACTCAGCTTACTTTATGTTCAGTGTAGAACGATTGCATCTAGTTTCCAAACAACTAGACTCCCGCTGCAATTTCTACTTCTCTCCTCTCCCTCATAACAGCTACTCTCGTTCCCTCTCTGGAACTGTGCTGTCCAATTTCTCAACCACAACTCCGACCATCTCCCAACACCTCTCATCATCACTGCCGTCCTCCTCTACGTCTTCAACATCTCAGTCTCCATATTACTCCATAATACTTCATATCTCTCCATCTTTCTGCCGTCCTGCTCCACGGCTTCCCAAAATCTCATTTTCCCTTATTTCTCCATATTTCTCCCAGAAAACCCCATACAACCGCCGTCCTCCTCAACGGTTTCTCAAAATCTCAAAATCTCTATTATTCCTTCCGTCTTCCTCTACGACTGCTCAAAATATATAACTCCATATTTCTCCCATTTCACCATAATACTCCATGTTTCTGCCATCCTTTTGCATGGCCTCCTCAAAATCTCCACCCCCTTATTACTCCGTACCTCCATACCTCATTTTGCTCCATAACTGCCGTCCTCCTCCACGGCCTCACCAAAATGTCAGTCTGCACTATTCTTGCCGTCGTCACCACGGCGTTTCACATAATTTCCGCCATACTACCATGACCTCTAATCTACTTCTTACATCTCCTTTCCTCCTCTCCTCTACTGCAGTACCCTATTGGTCCGGTGTACCCAGTTTACTTCTTAAGTGCGGTATGGACCAATCATACTTGTCTTTTTTAAGACTAGCAACCGCCGCCATCTTGTTCCATATAACATATGCTATGTCTCCTCCCATAGCCTCCTCCTATGCTAACTTATTCATCAATTTTAGCATCTCCATCATCCTAGCCTCTCTGGCTCTAAGCGCTTCTAACTCTATCTGTTTATCCAAATCTTGAGTCTCCTCTTCTCGTCTAACCTCGTCAACACTTTGCTTCCTCTCCACCTTTGTATCTCGTATATCTCTCGAGTTTCTCTCGACATCCTTACTTCTTACTCCGTCAACCGTTTGCCTCGGTCTCCCTCTATCTTCCATTTCTTCCCTTCTCGTACTCCCTGTACTCTTTAATTTGTCGCTACCTCGACTTGTACTCCTAGTATCTCTCATACTACTACTCCTATTTCTATCTCCCTTTCTAGCCTCTCGTCTCTTGGATCGGTACTCCCTTCGATCCGTATTTCCTCTCTCTTCCTCCTTTCTAGCCTCCCGGCTCTTAGATCGGTAATTCCCTCGATCTGTATGTGTTCTATTTCTCTGTGTATCTAATCCCTCTGGACTCTTGGATAGGTATTCCCGTCGACCCGTATCTCTTCTATCTTCTCTTCTATTTCTCAGCCTATCTCGGCTATTGGATCGGAAATCCCTTCGATCCGTATCCCTTCTTATTTCTCTACTATTATCTCTCCTATTCTCCTCGCTCTCTCTAGTCCTGAATCGGTATTCTCCTCGACTCGTATCTCTCCTATTACTAGCCTCTCTGCTCTTGGATCGGTATTCTCTTCGACCCGTATCCCTACTTGCCTCCTCAGTATCTCTACTCTTAGATCGGTATTCTCGTCGATCTGCACTTCTACTACTTTCATGTTTCTGAACTTCTTCCTCTTTCTGCTTCGCCTTCTCTATGGCTTCCCTTCTATCATCCCCTGCCCAAGGTGCTGTGACATCTTCCTTTTTCTCTGATGCATCTCTATTGATTTCCTGTTTGCTTTCTAACTCTTCCAACTTCTTCTCTAAATCTGCGCAAAGTGCAGTTAACTGTTCTATTTTTGTTCTATCTTTATTTCCTTCTTCCTCTTTGTTTTTCCTCGACCTTCCTTGGTCGACACTGTCTATATACCATTGACCCGTTCCCTTGGTCTTTCTATCTTGTTCTTCTTGCACTTCTCTATGACTACATTTCTCCTTTTCCAATTCTTCAAATTTCCTGTCCATATATTGAACAATTGCCCGTATGTCCTTCATCTCCGCTACACTACTATTTCTTACTTTATTCTTCCTCTTTAGTCTGACCTCTTCTACATGTCTCAACTTTGCTAGACGCCTTCTGTAATCCTCTGAATCGTCTGATGATGACGACCGCTGTCTCTTCATCACTCTTATATTTTCTTCTTCCATCTCTTCCAGCGTATCTGAATCTTTAGCTGATGTGTCCTCTATATTCTGAGTTTGACCTGCATCACTTTGTTGTTTAGTCTCTATCTGTTGCTCCTTTTGTTTCAATAGCTGCTGCTCCTGTGCTCTGTTTCTTTGTTCTGCAGCTCTCGTATGTTTGTACGGTGCATCTATTTCTGTTTCAAAATTATTCCATTGTTTCCTTATTCCTGTCGTATCTTCTAGAATCGCATTGTACTGTTTACTCTCTGTATCCTGCCATACTTGTATCCTGTCTTCTTCTGGCCTATATGTGCCCATCTCCTCTTGTTCGCTGTGTAAGACTTGGGGGGTTGGGGTTAACCGATCAGATGTTGTTTCTGGTTCTGCATGGACGTGTGTTCTTCCTGCCATTGTGCGACTCTGACTACCAGTTGATGTTTCTCCATAGTCATCTTCCCATCCTACTCTCCAGTTGTCTCCTATCCTGTTAGACTCCTTCCAGTCACTATCCTTTTGTGTTGCTTCAGTTCTACGTGTTCCTATCCTATCATGTGTATTGTTATGTTGTTTATGTCCTTCCGTATAGTGTGGTGTGTTATTGGGAATCCGTGTACATCTTTCTTGAACACTGCCTCTCATACTATACATACTATGGCTCCTTATATAGCCTCTTATATCCATCGGTCTATCTTCCTCTATTTCGTCTACGACAAGCTTGTAGATTTCTTCCTTTCTTTGTGATAAGTCTATATCCAACTTTTCTTCCAGAATTTTCTGCACCTCCTTTAGTACCACGATGTCTGGTTTAGTTCTTCCAAGGATTACTTTTATTTCTTTTCTCAACTGCTCTATACTTGGTTGAGATATTTTGATCCTTTCCATCTTTTCTGTTACACCGTTAACTCTCTGTATTCCATTCTCTTTTGTGTGCTTTTTCTCTCCTAACACTGCATTGAGTCTGAATGGTGTGCATACATCTTCCTTGATTCCTACCTTATCCTGCTTCCTTGTTTCCACTTTCTTCTGCTCTCTGTATATCTTGTTAACTCTATGTTGTGGTACCACCACTGTTTGTGGTTTCCGATTTTGTCTCTGACGCGCGTTGTTATTGTTCATAGTTTCTTGTATTATGCGCTTTTCTTGGTGTTCCATATTTCCTTCCTGACCTTCCATCAGTTGTACCCTTCCTAATACAAATCCTCTTGGTATTCTAACTGTTTTTCCCGTGGTGTTTATAATCATCGTTGGAAATTGTTGTCTTTTTCCAATTTGTACTATTCCTTCTACCATTTCTAGTCCGGGTTCATCTAGTATATCTCCATCTTCCCAGTCAAGTGTTAAGACCGTTTGTCCTTGGTTGAAATATGGGGATCTTTTCAACTTGCCTTGAACAATACCGACTTCATTCGGTCGCAGCGTAACTGTTGTTTTGTTTCGGATTATGGACGCTATGTATATGTCGTCTTGTAACCTGATACATTCGCCATGTATCTTCAGTTGGTGAGTATCAAAATGTACTTGAGCCTTATGTTTTAGCAGAAAATCACGTCCTAGTATGATATTTCTCGTCATCCCCTTCACAATGGTGAACGTGTGTTCCACGATCATATTGCCAATTCTCATTTGCACCATAGCTGTTCCCATCACTTTCAGGTTTTCTCCTGACACCGAGGTAAGTGTATTTTGTGACTTTCTGTATTGAGCTACGCCTCGTATCTGTTTATAAAGTCCAAACCTAATAAGGCTTACAGTAGCCCCTGAGTCTACCAATGCTCTATATCTCCTTCCGTGTATTTCGACAATACATGAGCAAGGGTCTGGTTTATGAGCTAGCTCGATTGCTGTTGCTACTTGTCTTCTTTTAGGGATACGTTGTTTTCTTTCTTGTTTTTCAATTTCATTTATTTGTATTTTCTTGTCTTTGACTCCTCTCCTGATGTCTCCAACAAAATTCCTCAAATCTATTCTAGTTCTTCTCCTATTCACGCTGTCCCAATGTCCTGATCCATAGTTGCTGTTGAAAGTCGGGAGTGTCCTGTCCCTGTTATTCCATGTTCTATTATGTCCCTGTTTATATTGATATTGGTTACATTTCCATTTCCCAATTTCGCGATCTGTACATATGTTTCTCCTTTCATATTTGTTCCTGTTTATAACTGAACCACCCCAATTCATCTTCCTATTCCTGTATTCTTGACATGTCTTTTGTAGCCATCCTTTCTTGTCAAACCAACTTGCAGGATGGTGTACTGTGGCCCATTGTCTATGGTATGGTTGTTGGTTATACCTAACATGTGCCCTTCCTATCATGTTCACTTGTGGTTGCCTTCCACTTATTGTATCAATATATCCTTTCTCCGTCTTGTCCTGTGGTTGTACTATCTCCCTGATGAGTCTCCCTCTGTTGGTGTTTACTTCATTCTCTTGTCTATTCTTTTCGGACTGGTTGTAATATTGTTGTCTATTGTGTTGTCTACTACGTCTCGGGTTAAAGGTCTCAACTCTCCTTACTGAGTGTTGTGGCTCTAGTGGCCTATAATTACACTCAAATTGTTTATGTCCCAGCCTATTGCAAACATAACACACGCTTTGCTTGCGGTCCACCTGCCTTGACCTATAAAACGTTTCCATTCCTCTCCCTCGTCTTTCTATCCTTCTTTGTTGACAATGTCCTATCTCCATAGGTTCTTCTTGTGTTTCTTCGCATGGAACTACCCTACCAAGCCTGAGGTCCAATCTTCTTCTAAGGTTCTCTTCGGCTGTAGCAAGTGCAATGGCCTGTGACAAGTTTTGTGGGTCCTTCCTAAGGAGATGTAATTTAATTGGTATACCATTCAACCCATCGACGAATATGCCCACTAACTGTTTTTCCACCTCTTGTTGGTTAATTTGTTGCCCCAAGAAAACTTCTTCCGCTAGGTTTAACAACCTGTCGCTGAACATTTGAACGGGTTCCTCTGCTTGTTGTTGTATGCTCCTCAGCAGCGTCCACGCATAAGATGCATCCGTAATTTGTGCATACCTTCTTATTAGTTCTTTCTTAAAATCTTCCCATGTCTCATCTGGGACAGTGTCAAACCTGCGTCTTATAAAATCTACTACTAACCCACCTGAGGAAAGATATGCAACTTGTTTGTACTCACCTTGGTCCATATTGACCGAAGTGCAATATCTTTGTATCTCGAGCAACCATTTTCTACATAAAGTAGGATTCCCTGCATATGGTGTTATACTGTTCCGGATATTCTGGAACTTACTTTCATTTCTAATGGCAGTCATAGCCTTGGCTACCTGCTCAAGAGCAGCCACATTGGGATCCAAACCCGCCGTAAGTTGTTGTTGTTGCATCTTGTCTTGATCTGTAAAGTGTTAGTATTAATAAAAACACCTGTAAAAAAAATTAATATAAATCTCTTGGTTGACCTGTAAGAGAATTATTAACCAATATCTGTGTACAATACTTATAATTCTTATGAGTTACAAAACAATTATCAATCTAATTCTCATAATTTAACTGACTACACTAATAATTAACTTAATTTGTTTCTAAATGTTTATGTGTTACATAATCTGTTTTCCTTGATTGGGATACACACTTGCTCCTCCAGTATTTCAGAATTAATCAACACAGTTTTTGTCTTATACGGCTGTATATTATTATTTTTGCGCGTTGGGCCTGTTGATCATTCAGATTGTTATCTCATGCATGTACCTGTATTCTGACGGTTGTCGGATGATGTAGACTGTTTTGTTCTTTATATTCTTCTTGTGCACTTGTCCTTCGTGATGTCTTGACTTCTGTGTTGTCTTGCTTTGTTTCTTCAGCTCGCAGGATTCCTTCGATTTGTATCTTCTTAATGAACTTGACCTTCGTGATGCTTTGGATAGACTTCGTTGTTTTTGATGTCGCTTCACTTTACTTGACTTCTGTTTTGTCTTGATTTGTTTTTTCGCTCGCAGGATTCTTTCTTTCTGTGTAATCTCTTCTTAATGAACTTGACCTTCGTTCTGTCTGCAGTCTTTTAAATCTCTATCTTGTATAGGGTTAGGTGCACCAAAATAGTCTGTGACCGTTGTATATACGAAAATATTTGACGCAACCGTACCTAATATGTGATGCCGAAACTGACATCTGAGTGGAGTCTGTCTTTCTTTATAAAAGTTTCTTGAACTATCATTGAGTTATAAAAGTTTCTTGAGCTATTCTAGTGTAGGGCTGGTTACGCGCACCATTAGTTACCTTGTTATCTGTTGTCTTTGCTACTGCCTACTGTAGGGCTGGTCACGAGCACCATGAATGGCTTGTAGCCGTGAGTCGTATTGCAAGATTCGGACCACTGCCCTTGCGGTAGATAGTGTGTTGTAAAGTAAATACTAGAAACTTCCTTCACTCAGACTGACTCTACTTTTTCTTCATACCCACTGTTGATCAATCGATACCACTCAAAAACAGTAGTGAAAATATCAATGGTGGAACTTTATTAACATACATTGATAACTGAGTAAAAATGGTATGCCCAACCTTTCTCTTCAAGGTTGGCAGTCTTGCAAAATACAATCTTCAGTTTCAAACAATCTCAGTATCCATTTTTTCACATACATTTTTGCTTGTCTTCTTACTATTACTTGTCCCAGCTATAGAACCTGTCATATATTTATTCAGACAGAACTTCCTGTCGTTCTTCTGTTTATGTTTCTTTTCCCATGTTTCTTGTTATATCTCTATACGAGAAACTGGCCTTAACCGCCAGGGCTGTCACTTTTACCAAGATTTCATCTGTTTACTGTCCTCTGCTGAGCTACATACGCTAGTTATCAATCAAAATGTCAAAACGTACCTGTTTTGTTTCTTCATTTGAAATACACTTTTTCTTACACACACACACTTTGGTGCTCCGAATATATCTTATACAACAATATAAAATCTTACGTTGAGCACGTTCAATATCTAACTACACACTTGAGAGCAACACCTTTCCCCTGCCTACACTTAGCGCGTCTCTAACCAGACTCCGTCAAAACCCCGTTTTAACATTCTTCGTTCACGCCTAACATGTGTTTACGCATCTCGACTTTCTCGTGCATACTTTTTTTTTCACTCACTCAAACCTGTAATGGACTTAATTCTAAGTTACTTCCCTTAAGACAAAGCCTAATCTTACACATCTTATCTACCTTCATTAACGACAAATAATCTGCAACCAAACCCATCCATACCATTTTTCTACATTCTTTCTCTCTATCAAAACTAAACCACCGTTCACACTATCTCAGACAAGTATCTAAATAGAAAAAGTTCAAATCCCGGACGAGCCCCCAATATATGTGGTGGGTTTTGATGTTAAGAAGGTTGGTGTATGGTAAATTTGTACTTGAGTGAGGTCAATCTGTGAAGGTCCCTGATGTAGACAAGTGATAGCAGTGTTTCAGAGAACCTTGCTGATACCATCTACGATCTCACTCTAAGTTATATTTTGGCCTAGTATGATTGAGAGCTACGTTAGTGTCTAGGGTAATGTAAGAGTGATGTTATAGGAATTCATTACAAACACATACACATACAGATACTAAATGCTATTATGAACTTAACTAACACCAGTGTGTAAATTTATAGTTTGGAATTTTTATTTTCAAATTAATTTGTCCTGAACCGAAATTTATTTTGGCCAGGACCACAACTCAAGTGAATCAATATATAGATATACACAAATATAAATATATTAACATAAATAGGATCATATGTCCAAGGCACATTGTTACAATTAAAATCTTTCAAATATTATTTCTTAATATATGATGACTACTGGTATTTGGGGACAGGTTGGGGATTTATAATCATTCCACGGTTCCTCTGTTACAGCTATACTTGTTTATTTAATCCTTGGGTGGAAATGTTATTTCGTATACAGGAGATTCGTTTAATGTTTCTGATAAGTTGTCCCAGGCCAGATATTATGACTTATCTGGACCCAGGGATCACAGCAGTTGTCATAGATTCGGCCACAAGCCACAGTCACCTCTGGTCTTTCAAATGCTTGAGTACAGACTTAGTAAGAGGGACTCCTCACAATAATGTAGGCTTTCTCAAACAGACAATTCATTGACACCCTATAAGTGCCAGCAGAACCCCTGTAGATGAAAGTTATGTTCCTGTCTTAACTTCACATTAATTCCACCCAATTTACAAATAATAATGCAATTTAACAAAAGAACCTGGTCAGCTCTTTCTGACCAACCTTACTTCTCCACTTTAGATTGATGGAACAATTTATACCAGTTTTTTTCTTCTTTTTCCTAATAGTGGTTACGCCTCTTCCATTTGCACTGATCTTTTTCCATAAAATAAGATGGGTGATATGATTCATGAAGACCCCTGCATGTCTTATGGTATCTACCTCTCTCTGGTAGCTAATTATGTAATAGATACCCTATAGGCCCTGTCTGAGTGCTGGGGACCTATGTACTTACTAATCATGATGGATTTTCATCTAACATTTTCTCACATTCCAATTATTTCGCCTTCCTTCAAAATCTATCCAATCCAATCTCTCGTACCTTCTTAGTCTTTATTTCCCCAAAGTTTTACCAAAATATGCCCCAAAAAAATCAAGTAGGCATGACTTGTCCTGACAGTCTGTCCGATCCTCTATAATATTATTACCAATATATGATTATTTAATAGACTATTTGTGTAACTAACAACCTATTCTTGCTCAGGAAGTCCTAAGGTACACGAAGATATAATTTTTATGGGGCTAGGTGGCTTGGTTCAAAATTCCATATTTTTTCTACAATAACCAACCTATTCATGTCTTTTTGCACTAATTTCCAGCTAATTACGAGAGTCTCTCGTAGTACGTGAGAATTACGTCATATATGCTGTCTGCATGACCCAATTGTCCGCATGTTCTAACTTTTACATCGTATTTTGAAAATCGCCCTATACAAAGCTTGCGAGTTGGTTTTATTTTTAGAAACAATGCGAGACACGATTAGCATTGGGCCATCTATCCGTTCCTCACCCTCTCTCCACTATGTCTTTTAGGCAAATACTTCGTTGAACTTGGGAAGTGTTACGTTTATCTCAAGGACGAATTTGAAAAATTGGGTACCCTTTTTGTTCGGCTAATGCGTTATCAACTAATACGCTGAAGGCGTGGGTGACGACAACAATTCTCGACGAAAATTTTTAGTACTATCCTATCTTTGACTTTATGCACTATACTGTTATATTCTAATTTAGATATTGTATTTAGAGTTTCACCACAATAGCTTACTTACTTACTTAGTCGTTCCCCTTCTACCGTGAGGTGTAGAGGTTTGGAAGAGAGAGCGCCAGACCATTCTATCAGCTGTCTTCTTCCTGGTCTGGTTCCATTCTAGTCCTCGGTCCTTCAAAGATTGTCTAATGTTGTCCTCCCAGCGGACTCTGGGTCGTCCTGGAGGTCTGGATCCCTGGCTCTTTGTTTCCCATGCTTGTCGTGGTAGCCGATCTTCTCCCATTCTGCAGACATGGCCAAACCGTCTTAGTTGGGACTGTTCTATTTGGGTCTGCAGCGGATGGGATTTTAGGCCTTGACGGATCGTCTGGTTGCGGACCATGTCTCTTCTTGTCACCTCAACCACTTTCCTCAGACACCTCATTTCTGAGGTTTGGATCTGGCTTTTGTAGGTTGTAGTCATTGCCCACGACTCGCATCCATATGTCAAGACTGGGACATAGGTGGAGCGGCATACAGCCATCCCCATTTTCCTACCAACCTCTTTCCTGCTGAGGAATCCACGACCTATGGCCCGAAAAAGTCTCCCAGCCGCTGCTTTTCGAGTGGCCAACTCTTCTTTGATGCCTCCCTTTCGGTCTATAATAGCTCCGAGATATTTAAAGTGGTCGACCTGCTCCAGGACCTGTTCTCCCAACCCAATCTGATGTTTTCTTTCTTCTCGTGATATCACCATGGATTTTGTTTTAGAGCTGCTTATGACCATCCCTCTCTTCTCCAGCTCTTCCTTCCAGACTTGCAGGTTGGATTGGAGATGTGCCTCTGATTTAGCAATCAGGGCAACATCATCAGCAAATGCCAGCTCCGAAATATAGACCTGTCTCATCTTCCAGCACCCCACTGAATACTTTCTTGTTCTCTCCTTGCATGCCTTGATGACATCGTCCATAAGGAGTATGAAGAGGTAAGGTGATAGGATATCACCTTGTCTTACACCAGTGGTGGTCCTGAACTCTTCTGACTTATGGTTTGCTGTCCTCACACAATTTCTGCAAGACTTGTAGAAGCTCTGTATAGCATGAATCAGAGGTGCTGGAATATTCTTCCTTGCCAAACAGTCCCAAAGTTTGCTCCAGGGGACCCTGTCAAACGCCTTTTCCAGATCTATGAAACAAAGATGGATCTCACTCTTATACTCAAGAGCCTTTTCACTCAGCTGTCTGAGTGTGAAGATTAGGTCTTGAGTACTTCGGTTTGCTCGGAATCCGCACTGGACCTCATCCAACTGTGGCTCAGCTAGGCGTCGGAGTCTCTGCTCTAGGATTCTAGAGTAGATTTTACCAGGGACACTGAGAAGGGATATGCCTCTATGGTTTCCACATTGTCGATTGTCACCCTTTTTGAAAATTGGTGTTATGATGGCAATCTCCCAATCCTTTGGTATGGTCTTGTTGCACCATGCTGCCCGTAGGACCTTTAAGAGTAATAGGTCGCCTGATGCTCCCATGTACCTAACCATTTCTGGTGTTATACCATCATGCCCTGCTGCTTTGCCCATCTTGATTTTCTCCAGTGCTGCCCTCAGCTCTTCCATCCTTATGTCTTCTTCACCATCATTGGTCTTCTCTTCTGTGCTAGTGGTTATCACCTCCGACGCTTCACCATGCTCACCATCCAGGAGTTCCGAGAACACCACAATAGCATGTCAGTTTATTCTACATTTGATTTCGTAGCGGACAGCGGTTTTCGCTATAACGTCAGTTGATTGGTCGTTTTACATTCGCTATAACGTCAGTTGATTGGTCGTTTTAGATTCGCTATAACGTTAGTTGATTGGTCATTTTAGATTCGCTATAACGTCAGTTGATTGGTCGTTTAAGATTCGCTATAACGTTAGTTGTTTGGTCATTTTAGATTTTACATGTACAGTATTCTGTTTCTGGTAAAGGCAAAGGATTCCGTTACACGCCCCATTAGGCATACTGGGAATGTGGTGTTAGGCCCATATTTTCTTGACGATTAGCACAATAGGGGTGATGTGGTCAGCATCACGTCGGCCGTCTTAACCTTCCCAGAAGTTGCTCTGGTACCAAATTCATGAGGCTGTGTCGACCCTGGAGCCGTTTGCGGTCTAAAAAAATCCCACCTCAACTGGTGATCGAGCCATGGACCATGGATCTCGGAAGCAAGTGAACTAACCACTGCCACTACCGCGGCTCCAATTTTGTTTCTGGGGATAACATAAATAGAACGTTGGAGTCAAATAACAGTTACTGTTCTTTTTTTTTCTTCTTTTTTTTTGACATTTCTTTCATGTACACCCAATGGATACAAGTGACGATATTTAACAATAGAGAGTGACTTCTCAATCATGTTGTATATAAAAATATGGCACCTATAGTAATAATAATATTTGTTGTATTTAACCAAAGCAAATCAGAAACTACAACAAATCTAATCCAACTTTATCTTATTTTGATCAACACAGAATCCTCTCTGATTTTATTATGTAGGTCACGGTATAACCGTCATCGGGAAAACGGACATCGATCTGTTGCCATCAGGTTTGGAACTGTACCACTTTACAACTTAACGCGTCATTCACCAGACAGACAGATAATTTCCCTTCCACGACGTCGCGGAGCGGGTAGAGAATGCTGAGATTGAAGACAAATAATAGTGACAGAAGCTGTAGAAGTTAACTCTAGAAGTAGCGTTACTTGTGAATGTGGTAGTATTAACTCTTTTTCTTCCAAAGGCCGTTAATGGGATAGTGAACATTCTTATCCCAAGATTATCCCAAGGTTATCATCAGAATAAGTCAGTCTTTGTTCTGGAATCCCCAAGGAAATAGAGCCAGAGGTAGACCAAAAAACACAAAGGGAAGAGGACTGGAAACAGAAGCGAAAATGATGAGGAAAACGTGGCAAGAGCTTGAGCTGATGACATATGACAGGAGAACATGGCATGTGTTGGAGGCCTATGCTCGTTGGGGAGCTAAAGGGTGTTGATTGAGTAGTAGTCAGAATAAGGATTAAATGGTATGACAAGATAGCCAAAGTGAAACTACTATAAAGACCCAAACAAATACCGATGAAACAAGACGCGTGGAGAAAATGCCGTCACTGAACATACACGAAGAAAACTAGTTGTTCGCATTACAAGGCAGTCTTTTTTCTGGTATTCCCAAAGTAACCGAATGCTAGGAAGACCAAAAAAGCACACGGAGAAGAGAACTGGACAGGGAAGCTTGGCATGTTGTATTTTTTTTTGAAGAGCTGTTCTCCATTGGGAGCTGAAAGGTATTATTTGATTGACTGGTTGATTTATCATCATCCTTAAGTGAAGTATGGGCTTCAACTATATCCTGCCAAGCCACTCTGTTCCGTGCCATCGCTGTACATTCTGACTGTGCCTTCTTACTACGTTTCTAGTTGTCATCTTTTATGTTGTTGGCTCTGCATCTACTATTTCACGTTGAGACACCAAATTAAGTACTGTTGCCAACTGTGCCGGAACTTTGAGGTGAGGTATGATTCATAACAGATGGCCCGAGTCATTGATGAAGCTATCTCAAAACAATATTAAACAACATAACTGGTCAACTGTGGCAAGGACATTAAGTGCATAAGTTTCTCTGTCCACATAGACATATTTATTATGATTCATCACGAACATCAGTATATTTACAGATTGAATGATTCCTTATAACAATTGGTATTAATGATCCAATCTTCCACAACTTAGTCCATATCAGGACGCAAACTATATATTTCACTTATTTATCTATAAGTTCCAATGGGAACATATTCCATACTCACAAACATACGTGCATACACTTCGAATAAACACAGTGGAATTGCCCTTGTCGCTGGCCAAAACAACGGCGCGTCATATGCGACTTACGCATAGCGACAAAAGATGTGCAAACATACGTGAGCACTACAATCACTTCAAATATAAATCACACACGTGGCTTACAAAAGATGCTCGTCACACCAACCTTAAGAACAGTCTTATATTACTCGCCTGGTACGAGATCTCTGTGCGTGCAGTGGTACTATCCTTTCTTTATTTTTTGTGGCTTCAGAGACCTCATGAACTTCACGCGGCATGTGTTGTATAGATCAGGGATTCTCAACCTTTTTTTTTTTTATCATGGCTCTCTTCTGAGCCTCATTTACGTCTGTGGCCCCCTTATAGTCGCTGTTATCTGGAGAAAAGTACTTTACCATCATACTTTGGCCCCCTAGAAATGTGGCCAAATGGCCTACGTTGAGAAGCACTGGTATAGGCAGCGGATAAATAAATACAGGACAAAGATAATTTGAGCAGTGACCCCTCGCTATCTTGGTCGGAACAGCACCATTTAACGCTTCTC
Organism: Oreohelix idahoensis; assembly: GCA_024509875.1. Taxonomy (NCBI): domain Eukaryota; kingdom Metazoa; phylum Mollusca; class Gastropoda; order Stylommatophora; family Oreohelicidae; genus Oreohelix; species Oreohelix idahoensis. The sequence continues at coordinate 161,007 of JAMPIV010005594.1, read as the reverse complement.
TCATCACACAGATGGATGATAACTTCCATGAGATCGCACTACTTGTCTTAAAAACATCATTACGGAAATACGCTAGACGCTTCAGGTTTTTGTTTTCTCAGCAGACGGTCAGAAAATACAGTCGGCGACTATTCCATTTTAAATTGTGTTTGTCAACAGACTGTAGGCTTTCACTGCGATGTCCATTATTCGCACAATATTGAGGACAGCAAGGGTTACCTTATCCGGCGGTGTATTTAGGAATTTATTTTGTATTTATTTATTTGTATTATAATTTTTTTTTAATAGTTGGGCTTTTGATGTCTGACGGCCATATTCGGGGGCTAAATGTATGAAGTAGCATCCCACCCAGATAAATAATCTATATACAGTTTGAGAAGCGTAGTCCCATAGATGATACTGCCGTAGGGTACTGAAGTGTTAGAGACTTCACAATACTAGGTCCAGCATCGAGAGGTAGGATGACCAGTTCCCTTCCTCGCTGTTCTTTTCCTTCCTTAACTCAAAAGCAGGGTCGAGCACCCATTTAAGCTGGGTTGACCGGAGCGTGAAGATACAGCGATATATAAAATACTAATGGTGTATGTCCGTCTAGTCGATTTCGCATATGTGGAGAGCTAGAATGATACAATTTTGAGATGTTATAGAAGGGCCATTGAATAGGTGCTAAAAAATCTCAGGCAACCAGGAATTCCACTCTAAATGGCCGCATATTCAAATACCCTGATTTTATTAGTGGCCCGACCTGTAACAAATTCCGACCAACTTGTAATCTTATATGTTGCATTTTCGGGAAATTCCGGAAAAGCCGCGCGCATTGTGGCCTAGAACGTATACTGGGCGCCTATTGGAATAACGCACATTTCTTTCCATATCTTGATGGCGCGTGTCTTTTTAGAAATATTCATGCTTTTTTTTTTTTTGTTACACAATCATGTTAAGTTATGCAGCATTTTGAAGTGTAAGCACTCAAATTATAAACATGTCAGTTCTGTTATGTGGCTGTGAAGCTAGGAGACAAAAATAAAAGAAACAACAATCAAGATGTTGCCGACTGTTGAAGGCCGTTTTAGTTTCGTTTTAGGGTTTTGCAGGTGTATGTTGTTTACGTACAATATTCATTCAGAGTTACTGTCCAGGGTTCTTTCTTTACGTGCCTGGCAAACAAGTATTAGTTTACTTTTGTGCACACGTCTCTTTCTCCAAAGAAAGTAATAACTGCTGGGTGACGGTTTATAACTTTAATAAACATAAAGAACTTCACAATAGACCCATTGATGTGGTCAGGCAATTAGTACACAATCAAGATTAATAATAATAAAAGTTACTCATATGTATGAAACAATCCTTTCAATAATGAAATTTGAAATACAGTTGCATACTTTCAATATACTGAATATTGCATACATGAATATATCTTATGGGCCATACACACACACCCAGATACACATCTCAACAGCCAATTGGCTGGAACTTCAATCCCCTCGTTTTTCCATACACTTTTCTGCTAAACTCTCTTCTCTTTTTGCACACGCCTGGTTAGCGATCCTTTCCCTGTCAGTCTCATCACGTGACAGAGTGTCTAGTGGACTGAGGTTGCGAAGCGGTGTTCTGGGCATTCAAACTAACTGCATTTTCTAACTCCCAACATCGACTAATGACTTCACATAGACGATGTAATTCAAAAACAAAGAACAAAACAGCCACAGCTGTAACAACATTCAGAAAAATGAAAAACATATGTACGAAATCTGTGGGCCCTTCCTCCCACCACCCATCCCTCAACCACCCCAAAAAAAACGACATAACAAAGGGAGTTATTATGTATAGAAGTGATCACTTTTGATTACTTACGCTATCAGCCTTCTTGTTTCAGAGAGATAAAGAAATTAATTTAAAATTAGAATCATTAGTAAACGTTTACAAAAAGTGACAGTAATATCACGGCTTGGGAAACTGAAAAAAAGTTAAATTTGAAGCAAGCTGTTCAAGGGTTCAGGTTGTTACTATATGACTTGTGAGTGCCTTGGATTTATAGTCAGTGGTCTTACTATTTTTGCTTGAATGTGTTAAACGCATATAAAACTCGGTGAAATTTTCAAATCAGATCAGCAGCTAACGTTTCGTCGAAGGTTTACAGTAACTGACCTCCAACGTCTTCTGTCTCTTGCCTTATTGGTACAGTCTGATAGACTTTCCTGTCCATCTCTTGATGTTATCTTCCCACTTATAGCTCTGCCTTTCTCTTGCATGTTTGCATTCAACTCTTCCTTCTTTTACGGTCTTCAGTTATGTGGTATGTCTTTTTATATGGCAAAAATTATTTAGCTGCCTGACAGGCCTAAGGGTCTTTTATATTTGGACATGCGCCCTAATATAACTGACTAGGTTGAACGGGACGTGTCTCGCCAAAACGAGGCAAAAAAAAAAGCTGCCTGACTTTGAGCTCATTAATTATTTCTCTATCCATTCTAGCTTTTCTGTACATTTTTATTTGTTTTATTCTCTTTCCATGAGATGTGTCCCATTATATATATATATATATATATATTTTTTTTTTTTTCTTAACCAGCGGCACTTGGGCTTTCAGCCCTTCGGCCCAATGACATGTCATTGCGAGGCTGGGGAACCTGAGGACTTTCCTTCCAACCCGGTCAGGAGCATCGCTCCTTCCCATCCACAGAGGGTTTATCACAGGAGCCGTTCAGGTTATTCAGTCAAATCTCCGGTCGTAAACATTCCTTCAAACGCCGACGCCCGGGTTTGAACCATGAACACCTGGTCGCCAGTACAACGCCGAAGCCATTACACCAGCGCGGCTCCCATATATATATATATATATATATATATATATATATATATATATATATATATATATATATATATATATATATATATATATATATGTGTGTGTGTGTGTGTGTGTGTGACAGCGCCATCTTGAGATCTCTCGTTCTCAGCGCTGGCGCCATCTTGTCAACCATATTGTTTCTGGGGTTTAGTGCCTTTTCACCACGTTATCTTCAAGAAGATTTATTACAAGGCCATAATAAAGCCTACAAATTAGTTGTGTTTTTGCTCTAGAAATAGTTGTGTATATTTGTGTTTTCATGCCTTCTAGAGCAATAATCGGGTGTGTTATTTGCGTGGCGCAAATTAATACGCGCAGCGCGCAGTAAGTTGAGTGATTAGCCTAGGGCTTATAAAAGAGATAGCAAGCGGCAAAACAGGCCTATTTTTGAGAGAGCCGCCCAGAAGAGAACAGACGAGGTTAGACACCAGAGTCAATCTGTGTCAATCTGTAGATGCCTTGAGCACAAAGTCTATGAACACTGACTGGGTGTTTGTTTGGTTTTGTTCGGTAGTATTAAATGTTGACCTGTATAAGGCTTTGTGTTGCTTGAATTGCTAAGTCTGCTGCTGAGAGGGTTGCAAGCAACCAATAATTGCAACCCCTGTCAAACGATCCTTAATAAATTTTCTTAGTGCATGGGTCTTGGGTGTGAGGTAGCCACGTCGACATAAGTTCACCACCGCATCCACACCTAGCGCCCTGTCACACACACATATATATATATATCCACAACTTAAGTCTCAGTTATTTCATCTAACTGCTTGTTCATTGTCCGTATGTTTCTACACCACACAGTAGTGAAGAGTACATGTAACACATTTTCACAGATACAGTTACCATATCTACTAGTGTGTCATGAATTTTCTACCTATGTTAATTTGACGTTTCGGTTTTTCTTGGTTTTGGTTTTAAGAACTATCTTCACTGCACACGGACAACTCCATCAGTGCTCCGCGATCTCCTCCTTTAGAGCACAGGAGATTCTCAGCACAGTGCACGAACTCCGTAGCACCGACGAGAATCCCAATGTGTGTATATAGGACTAACACATTCTATAAATATTTTTGTGGTGAGTAGGTTTCTAATTTTTAAGTTTTGCCAGGGCGCGGCCTTACAGCTGTAACAGTTAGTGTGGGTAAGAGTAATTCGGGTAGAATTATATTTTTATGAGATCGACTTTTATGATTGAAATTAGATTTGTATTCTAAGGGAAATAATCCATAATATTTTATAGAATGGGACAAAAGTAGGGTTGACTTTCCTTGATCACACTGTTTAGTGTTGACCTTGGCCGAGAACTATATTGTTAAGATTTTCTATTTTGTTTTTCTGAGTGAGTTCGGTTACTGGACTGTAAATTCACGGGTTTGGGTGAGTTGTTTTTCATACAGTTTGTTCTAGAATGTTTGGAAAATAGTCGTTGTTGTAAATCGTTGTTTAAAATTAAATCAATCAGATCCGAAACGCGATGGCGTTAAGAGCTAGTTTGGGTTCTCTCCCAAGTGTGTAAAGTTATTAAGAAGTGACAAGCTGAATTGGGAGTTTTCATCGAGTGATAATCCAATGTGATTTTTGGTCGATTCTGTGGTGACAGAAACGTTATAAGTATCACTCAGACACTCAGTCGTTTGGTACGCTACAAATAGATATGACAGTTCATTGTGTTATTCTGTGGACAAGCAAGCCAGTGTTGCCAGTACAAGATAATGTGTGTATTTTTCGAAACAAACCCCAGGTACGTTGAACAGTTTTTAAGTAACACATCCAAATAGTGAAACACGGTAGACAGGTAACAGGCTAGCGAGCAGAAGAATAACTTGGTAAACCAACATCCCTGGCGGTTAGGCCAGTCTCACTAAGATACGCCAAGTCAAGAAGACAGAAGAGATAGAAGAAAAATAAGAATAATAAAAGAAACGAGTACATACGAAGAATATTATAACAAGAGAAATATTTACAACAGTGGTTCTCAAGCCATGACCATCATAACCACTAGAGACAGTAGGAACATAGAAGCAGCGACGGAGAGAGAGAGAGCGAGTAAAAGACATGATATATTCATATTACCTACTGAAGTTTTACTATATTAAGTCTGCCAGCCTCAGGGGGAAGGTTGGGCATATCATTTCTTCAACATTTTTTTTAATCATGTAAATAAAGTTCAACGTTAGTCTGCTACTGCTGTCAGAGTGAAATCAATCATCGACAGTTAAGATCATTCATCACTTGTCAGTTGTGAACTGTTTGTCGTCCGTGAGAGAAAAGTTATATTAACGCTATAAAAAAAGAAAATAAGCCGCCTGCTGTTTAGGGTAGAGATACGAACCTACTATAAGATAGACACTACGTAAAGAAAAAGTAAGAAATAATAGCCCATCATCATCATACACGGCCACACAGCCTACTCTTTAAGATTTCCAAATGCCTTTGGATTTTTAACGTGCGCAACTTGCACACGGGACCTCCTATTTTCGCCCTTATCCGAGAAGGCTAGGCATCCGATCTCACTACCCAGGAGCCCGGAAGGGGGGGGGGAGAGTATGACATAATTAGAAGCATTGGTTCTGAGAAAAAAATTTCCATAAATTATATTCCCTCAACTGGGAATCAAAATCGGTTCCTCTAGAATTCGAGGCGGACGCCATACCTCTTAGACACTCCGACCCACTAATTTGATGTAAATGTATGTACCTTGTCAATCCGCTATTTAACATCTTTTCATGCGTACAATTTTCTACCTTAGAGTGCTGTCAGTAAAGATAAAAAATGACGTTGTCTATTCTGTAAACAGGTCAAGGTTGCTATTAAAAGTTGAATCTGTGTTGTCAACAAGGATTGAAGACTGGTCAACTGTAACAAAAATAAGAGAAGGAAAACATCAAGGCAAGGAACTTTAAACACTATTAGTATCATCTTGCATCCTTTAATTGTTTTGTTTTTAAAGCATTAAAAATTCTTCCAAAAGCGAAAACCTAAAGCGGAAGCCAGACAAACTGGAGAGCAGGGGTTCTTAACATTACTTGTGCAATGGACCCCTGTTGATTGTCTGGTGAAGGCTACGGACCTCTTGGATTGTCTGGTGAAGGCTACAGATCCCTCTGATTGTCCGGTGATGTAGCATCACCTCTTTGATCGTCCGGTGAAGGCAACGGACAACTTTGTCTGGTGAAGGCAACGGACCCCTTTGATTGTCCGGTGATGGGACGGACCTCTTTGATCGTCCGGTGAAGGCAACGGACCCCTTTGATTGTCCGGTGATGGGACGGGCCTCTTTGATCGTCCGGTGAAGGCAATGGATCCCTTGGATTGTCAGATGAAGGCTACGGACCTCTTTGATTGTCCGGTGAAGGCAACGGACCCCTTTGATTGTCCGGTGATGGGACGGACCTCTTTGATCGTCCGGTGAAAGCAACGGATCCCTTGGATTGTCCGATGAAGGCTACGGACCTCTTTGATTGTCCGGTGAAGGCAACGGACCTCTTTCATTGTGCGGCGAAGGATGCAGACCCCTTAGATTGGCCGGTGAAGGCTACGGATCCCATTGACTGTTGGGTGAAGGAAACACATCCCTTCTGATAAAGAAACATGTTCTTTGCAAATGAATTTCGTTCGTTCGTTCGGTTAAGGCTGCGGACCCTTTTGATTGTCCGGTGAAGGCTACAGATCCCTTCTTATAAAAAAATGTACATAGACGCATAATTAAAATTTGTGCATACAAATAATACATTTGATTGCAAAGAAAAATGTTTAAACCCCGACAAGCATCGGAAACAAAGAGCCAGGGATCCAGACCCCCAGGACGACCCAGAGTCCGCTGGGAGGACAACATTAGACAATCTTTGAAGGACCGAGGACTAGAATGGAACCAGGCCAGGAGGAAGACAGCTGATAGGATAGTCTGGCGCTCTCTCTCTCTTCCAAACCTCTTCACCTCACGGTAGAAGGGGAAGGACTAAGTAAGTAAGTAAGAAAAATGTTTAAGCTGAGTCATCATTGTTCCTTTGTGCTTCTTAAGGAGCATGGGTCATCATGGCAGCTTGTCCCTTTCTGACATGAAGCCTGCACCAAGCTCTCTCATGCTGGTGTAGCAGTGGTTTCTGTTGGAATTTTTATGACGTGATGAGGCTGCCAGACCCATGCACAACCTCATATTGGTCGCCTTCTACGACATGCATAATGATGAAGTAGTGTTATTCTTTCTTTGTTTTTCCATAGAACCCCCTGGATCTACACGGGGCACATATAGTCATTGAAATCCTATATATAAGCTTTTTCTGTCAGTGCGTAAAGCAAAGAGATGCAACTTTGGTTGAAAGTTAGACATTAATTGTATTGTTTCCCCTACATGTACTCTCCCGGAAATAGTAGCTGTGACGGACAACTCAGCTGTCCCTGAAAGTCATTAACAAGGCACAATAAAAACGTGGGCTCATTAGCAAGGCAGCATTTCCACGTGGATTGTCAACACGTTGGATCATTAATATGTAGACTGCGATCTTCCGTGCATTTTAGAGATCGCATGGCCTTTAATGGGAGGTTCAATCACGCTCACTCCTGTTTCTAGAGCGATTATAAGCAAGCATTGCGCTACACCTTTTCGTTCGTGCCTGCCTTAATGTCGTTGCCAGGATCAAACGTACTAGCGGTATGAGATCTAAGGGATCTCAGAACGGACGATGAAGTTTCCTGCTGCTAGATAACACGGCAGCGTGAACCAGAGTGGACGAAGCAAGCTTCTTTCAGACATTTCACATCTCTATGTCAATCAGAGAACGCTCGAAAGCCTGAGACGAACGGGGGAAACGGCGGGCGGCTAGAATCTCAATTTTACCCTGACTTCAAGAAAGGTGTTAGATTCTAACATGTCCCCCTGATCTGTCATTCCATTTCATATATATAGAGACCTTGTAAAATGCAATTTTATCACTCGTTTGCCAGACATTAACAGAAGCACTAGTATAGTGAAATCTTGTTTGATTCCCTCTGGATTTTCAACTTATTGCAGTGAATTCTGTTCTGTGCTAAACGGTATACTATATATTTGTTTCTAGTGATCAGTGGTCTAGTTCATTCATTTTTAGTTCACTGGATTTTGTGTTGATTTAAATCTATTAAATTGAACCTATCTCTAATAGTTCCAGTTGAAAATTTAATGATATATCTATTATATTATTTCCAAAGATAATAGATGCTTAAAACGATTAAATTAACTTTTAAAGTCGCGAAGGAATTTATAACTAATTAATTAAGTTAAGTCATATATAGATGTGTGTTTTAACCATTAGACTCGCGAAGTGTTTTCTTAATATATATAATTAAATACGCGAGTGTATATAATAGTCTTAACGGTAAATTTATCGCGCTTTAGAATGTTATTTGATTTTTCGGTATGATTACATGTTTTATCTTTCATATAGGGTGATCATAAACCTTTGCATCCCAGCAAAAAGAAGCAAAATCATTGTATTAGAGTCTCCAGACTCGGTTCTTAAAACCCTCCAGAATTTGATGAGACTGGTTAAATTTTAATCTTTGTGGCGATCCTCTGTTGGGATTCCGCTATCTAAATTTTTTGCAAGAAAAAAAGCAACCCCAAAGAACAATCTAACACAGCCAATTGAAATTAAGATTAAACTGGAGAAGAACATTGCCAGATCTATTTATATTATCTTATTACTCTACTGCGAAAGAAAATAGAAAATCTTCTGAACACTGACTGTGCATATTTTCTTCACTGGATTTTAAAACCCTAGAAGTAAACCATACCTCAACGGTCAGTTGTTATCTTCACGCATTAAGAAGTATTACCATCAGCGGCAAAACCAATGAGACCACGCCATATTCACCACCTGTATCTAAGACTGTGCCATCCCATAGAACCTTCCTTTTAACATAACAAAATCAAAGTACATTTAGGCTTCACCTTCCAGCGATTTCGGGACTGTACTAACGCATAAACCTGATAATCTGGGGCTGGACACAGAAGAAAAGACATTCCATTTGTCAAGTGCTTTATTTACTGTTGTAAAATTTTCTATGGAGTGCCAGATTTTACGATCGGTAAGTGTGCGTGAGCGTATGAGTGTTGGCCATCACGAGCGTGCATGAATGACATGAGATTCATTTTGCAAACCATTTGTTAACTTGCCTACCTGGTAAATACTTTTACTGTATTCCCTGCATTGTTTCTTTAAGTGGGATTTTTGTTAACTCTGTTTACCCCCCCCCCCCCCCGCCTCTTTCATTTGCTTTGTAAAGGGAAGAACAATTGAGAATAACAGGATTTTTTTCTACCACCCATACCTAGAATTATAACATCTCTTTTCAGAGTAACTACAACTTACTGTTGGGTTACATTATCTAATTTTTCTGATAACTACCTATCTTTGGACTAGGTTTATCTTTGTCTATTACAAGCGGGAAGGGTATATTAGATACCAAACTTCATACCCCCCACCCCCCACCCCCACTTTGTTACCTGTATTTCTGTACCTATGATTTTTTTTAACAAATGATACATGTTGTGACTGATTTTAATGATAAATAAACATAATAAAACTGTTAGTACTGTGTTGGAAGGCCCAAGCCCAAATTACCCATATTTGTTTAACATATTTGTATTTACATAACGTCCGTGTGTTTGAAGCACCAAATTGGTGTGAGCGCATGTGTGTTTTGAAACTGGCAAATAATTGTTTAGCCATGAGAGTTTAAGGAGTAGATTGTGTGATGTACGTTTAGTTTGAAAAGTGAATTTTCCCTGATTTGATGGATGATTAAAGGGACTTTAGTTTTTCATAACATTAGAAGCCCTGAACATCAGTATTGTTGTAACTTTTCATCAACGAAGAGTAGCGGCTATGATCAAAGCAGTCAAAGACGATCCCCAGAACAGAGAAGATGAAATTTAGCATCTCCGTGCGAACACTGAACCGTTCGCAAGATGGACACGAGCGGTCAGAAGAAAGCTTCTTGCAGACTTCGCACTTCTGTGGCAACCGGCAGGCTTGCCCGAAAGACTATGGAACGGGAGAGACGGAACGCTCAGCGTAGAGGATACGATCTGAGGAATCAGGAAACTCACCGCGAACGAGTCTAGTCTCGCAGAAATTTCACATCCTTGCGCGAGCAGCCTGAGACGAACGAAGATCGGAAGCCAGTCGGGCCATCGCGGTTAGCATGGCGGCTAAATAACTTCGACTTTCCCTGTGATCTGAAGAGGCGCGAAATTTTCACACGACCCATTTAACTTACATTCCCGTTAGATATATACAGAATCTGAAAAGGGCAACTTTATCATTCGTTCTGACAGCATTCTAAGATTCACTAGCATATAGTTAAATTCCTGCTAGATTTCATCTAAATTGTTGGCTATTGGAGTGAATTCTTTTCTGTGCAGACGGTAATTTATACTTTAGCTTCGAGTGATCAGTGGTCTAGTTATTTCATTTTTATTTCACTGGACTGTGGTGTAAATTTAAACTTATTAAATAAACCCATTTTCAAAGTTCCAGTGCAAACTAAATGTTACATCTATAGGTTAATTTCCTAATACAATAGCCGCGTAAATTAATTTTGCAACTGTTAAGGGAATTGTGACTTTAATACAGTTTAGTTCTGTATAGATAGATGTGCTTTTAAAATTATTAACCTCACGGAGAGTTTTTTCTTGATTTACTAATTAAAGACGAGAGCGCAGAAAATAGTCTAACTGTAAATGTATCGCGCGTTAGATTTTAATATGATTTCATTGCATTTCATGTTTTTTCTATTTGTATCCAGAGTGATCTTTCGAACCTCGCATCCCAGCAATTAGGCAGCATTTGAGCAGCCATTTCGCAGCAATAGAATATATATAGAGCCTTGCCGACCCAGTTCGATTACTCCAGTGACATGAACTTTTTTAAAGCTAAACTTGTGGCGACCTGTTGCGGGTCTCGCTCCTCTGAATTTAACTGAGAACAAAGCCACCCAAGAAACACTTTTAAAATACTAATTCATAAAGTCGTTAAAACTGGAAGCAGAACAGTCGCCAGTAGCAATATTCTACTCATGCTCTCTTTTTGTGAAGAAGAACATAGATTTACCTGAACACTGTCTGTCAAGTATATTCAGTGGATTTTTAACCCACCCCCCCCCCCCCCCCCCCCCCCCCCCCCCCCCCACCCCCCCCCCCCCCCCCCGAAGAAAAACCTATCTCAGTGTTTTGTAGTTGTGACATTACGGAAAAAGAAAGTTATCTCCACCAGCTGTGCCCATCTTAGAAACCACACCATACCTCACACTTAGTTAAGTGCCTGTGCCATTTATTAGGAACTTTTTATCACAAAAAAAAAAACAACAACAGTAGCCTTTACGCTTCACCGTCTGGCGATTTTTTGAGACTATTAGCTACCAGCCCACCTCGATAAATCTGGGGCCTGACACAGAAGAAATAAAAAGACAATTTCCATTGTTCTACGATATTATCTGCTGTTGTAAAATTCCTAGGAAGTGCCAGAATTCACCATTTGGTAAGTCTGTGTGTGTGCCTGTGTGCTGGCCAGCCAAGCGTGTTTTTGAATGAAAGGAGATTTAATCTTTTTTTACAATTATAATTAGTTCGACCTAGTATTAAGGTGTACTGTATTCATTGTACGGGATTTCTCGTAGCGGGATTGTTTAACTGTGTTCATTTCCCCCTCCCGTAAAATTTGTTGGATAAAGGAAAACATTTGAGAACCCTAGCTTTTCCTCTACCCCCTTATCACTGTAACCCCTTGCCTCAGAGTAATAAATTTACCATTGGGTTAAATTGCCTATCTCTGATCATCATCATCCCCCCCCCCCCCCTTTCCTTGTCTTTGGGACTGGGTCTTTTCTGTTAGTAAATACAAGCGGGAAAAGGTGTATGGGGTACTTCTCCTCAAAACCCCTCCCCCCTTGTCATTTTTGTATTTTGTAACCCATGATTTCTGACTGTAAATTGATAATTATTTGTGACTTGATTTTTATGATAATAAAAGTATTAAAACTTTATTAGCATTGGTGTCGGCCGGCCCAAATCAAACATTTCCCATATTTGTTATTGTAGTCCGTATTCATGTACGTTGAGCGTCAGAATCACCAAATCGGTGAGTGCGCCTGAGTGACTGGAACAGACAAACAATTGTTTGCTCAGAAGAGTGGTAGGAGTAGTTTTGAGAGTCAATTATTGTCGTAAACCGAGACTGTCCTTACTCTTCCCAGCACTTGTGAATCTACTACCTGACTTTCCTAAATCCTTATTCCCACAGAGCCTTCACTATCATTCTACACTCTAAAGGGACCAATATCCATCAGAACTCTCTCAGAAAAAAATTACGACAGATTGAGAGAAACAGATTGTCGTAAAAGAGTCTGTCCTTACTCTCCCCAGCACTCTGTGAAGCAACTATTTACTTTCTAACCCTTATTATCACTGAGCCTTCCCCATCATTCTTCACTCTAAACGGGACCACTATTTCCAAGACTTTTCTCTCAAAATAAATTTACGACAGTAACACTTACCAAAGAAGAATGCGCAAATGACGGTGTGCACAAAAATATATCTATAGAATGTGTGATCTCGTTTACACACATTGGGATCCTCGCTGCTGCTATGTAGTTCGTGTACTGTGGTGATGCACAGTGGGTTTTTAAAAATACTTTTGAATAAGTAATATTGCCGTTAGGTATTGGTGCTTTTGAAGTTAATTCCCGTCTTATGACGGGCTTTTACACTAGTATAAAAACAATATGTGACAAGATTCACTCATGTGTTACCAGGGCCCGACAGGGGAGCAAAGAATAGTAACACTTTACCCTACAATGCAATCGTAAAAAGCCATTAAGGAGAGTTAAGCATGGCCTTGGTTGCCCCATCCCGTTAAAAAAAATATTTTACCACAAAAACTTCAACAAACACTACATACATAGGCCAGTGGAACAAGAGATGAGAAGAAGACGCTGGCGATGGATAGGACACACACTGGTGAAACCTGTTGCTACCAGTAAAAGACAGTCCCTTGTTCTGGAATCTCCAGGGAATTAGAGGCAGAGGTAGACCCAAAAAAAAAAGAACACATTGTGAAGAGAGTTGGAGACAGAAGTGAAAATAATGAGGAAAACTTGGGAAGAACTTGATCACGTGACAGAAGGAATTGGTATATGTTTATTGAAGGACTTTGCTTTTTGGGGAGCTAAAGGCTGCTGCTGGCTGATTTATGTGACAAGATTACATTTCTTTAAATGCAAAAATCTATAATAATTTTCTTACGTAAAAATGTTGGTGAAAATATGCAGACGGACTCTTCTAGAATCTACTCATGGACACCCAACCACCGGGGGTCCGTGGAGCACATGTTAAGAAACGCTGCTGCAGAGTTACACTTGTGATGTTGGTTCCAGAAAGAAGACAGCGGCGAAAGCTTTTTGCTTCACACCTCTATCGTCGCCATTACAGCAACTTAATCGTCTCGGCCTTCTTCAGTTTCCATGGCAACAAAGAAATATAATGTTTATTACAATGCAGCCGAGACAGGTTTATTTTTTTTTTAATTGAGTAATGCGTGAGTACTGTAACGACGCACTACATTTGTTTAACTTCACTATCTCACACCTGTCAAGCTACTGTAAAATCTGGTTTGTTGATGTACTTTGTGATTGAAAGTAAATAAAATTGTGTGTAAAATCGTTTGGTTGTTTTTATCCTCTTACATTAATTTGTTTCCTAATGAAAGTTTTCTGTGTGTGTGGTTACCGGGGGTTTCTGATGAGATAATAATAGAATAGAACAACTGTTTCTTTAGGAATGTCCATAGAACAACTGTTTCTTTAGGAATGTCCTACACGGTGACTCATATGAGGTTGTGTATTAGGTTGGCAACCTCATCATGTAAAACAAATTGATAATAAACCACCGCCATAAGAGCATGTCCAGACTGGATAACACCAGAAACGCTAAACACCATAGCAAAGAGAAAGGAGATGAAAAGAAAGAAAACACAAGCAAAGTCTCCCAGGTTAAAGACAATATATAGTGAACAGTACAGATAGCTGGGCAAGGAAGTAAAACATCAAACCCTTGCTAACAAAAGGACATTTCTGGATGACCTTGCAAGACAGGCAGAAGAGGCAGCACTGAGAAATGAACAAAGCACAGTTTATAAAATAATTAAAACTATCAGCTGAAAACGAGGTGCAAACAATATAACGTTAGTAAGAGATAAGCAAGGAAATCTCATCACCAAAGCACAGGGGCAGGAAACAAGATGGGCAGAGCACTTCAGAGAAACACTGAATAAGGAACCACCAGAGACTCAGCTGAATGTTCCTGAGGCTGAAAGCTACTTAGACGTAAATATAGACATTCCACGACAAGAAGAAATCACCACAGCTATCAAAGGGTTAAAAAATGGAAAAGCGCCTGGTCACGACAATCTACATGCTGAGTTATTCAAGGCAGACCCTGAACTAGCAGCAGAACTATTAGAACCACTATTGGCACAAGTCTGGAAAGCCGAGACAACACCAATAGAGTGGAGTTAAGGAATAATTGTCATATTGCCCAAGAAGAGCAACCTTGCAGGCTGCAACAACTGTAGAGGCATTATTTTTTTCTCAGTTTCCAGTACAATACTAGGCAGGATAATCATACAGAGAATTTCAAAAGCAGTTGACCATAAACTGAGGAAAGAACAAACGGGTTTTAGAAAGAACAGAACATGTGCAGATCATATATTCACCCTCAGGAACATTATAGAGCAGTGCTCAGAATGGTAGAGACAGCTATACATTAACTTTGTTGATTTTGAAAAGGCTTTCGACAGCATTCACAGGGACAGCCTATAGAAAATACTGAGGAGCTTATAGAATTCCCAGCTGCATTGTTTCCATTATAAAAAGCCTCTATTCTAACTTTACGTGCAGTGTTGGATCGAGTAATGTAACTTTCGAAGTGAAAACAGGAGTACGACAGGGATGCCCCTTATCAACAACATTATTTTTGACAGTCATAGATTGGGTGATGCGCCAGACAACAGAGGGCAATCCAAGAGGAATTAGATGGACAACGTTTTCTACACTGGAAGATTTGGAATATGCAGATGACATTGCACTACTCGCGCATTCACACCAACACATTCAAGACAAAACCGATAGACTGAATAAGTATGGCCAGCAGGTTGGTCTGAACATAAATTTGAAGAAGACAGAGGTCAAGACACTAAATTTGGGCAGCCCTGAGCCAATAACAATAAGGAACCAGAAGTTAGAACAGACAGACACATTTACTTACCTAGGATGCATATGTTGCGTTATTTATCTATTGTTATTTGTAGTTGGGAGAACTGATGAAATATGTGCGAATGAGCGATCGTGCTGTGTTATCGAATGGTTTGGGTGATCAAGAAGATGATTAATATTCATTAGCTCCAAACGCCTGGTTTGGGTCCACAATTATAAACATTTTTATTTGTTCCAAACAGTTCCACAATTCAGTGTACATGACATCTTATTAATACATGCATAACAATGCGTCTCCTACTGTCCATTTCGTATCGTCATATACTCTGGTCTATATACTGAAGATGTCGGCATCCGAACCATCCAGGTAGCGATAACCAAAAGTATGGAGATTAAAATTATGTTTGATAGCTCCCGAAAAACAGAGACTCCTCTGATAAATTATTCTTGAACTAGTATACTTGCGTTCAACATCAATGAATTACTTGTGGAGACCTTCGTACACCAAAGCCACGTAGGAGAATATCATAAACTTCAATTCGCATGGGAGCGAAATATATCACGTCTTGCTTTGACGGAATCATCTAACGAAAGATCAAGATCGACCAATTGAATCAATTAGCGCGGCACATCATTACGTCATCATTACCTAGAGACGTCAACCTATTATCGCGTTCATTTATAATTAACAATAGTGCAAAACATATCATGTTGACTCCAGATAGAAATGTTACCACGAAGATTAAACTGCTAACAGATCTAACTGAGGCCAACATGTAAAACTACATAATAATCTTCTTGAACAGCATAGTAACTCCTTACGGAGGAACACGCAAGGACATTAACTACAGAATGAATAAAGCGAAAACAACCTTTGCTAGTCTCAACAACATTTGAAAGTCTTCCCAGTACAGCACAAACACCAAATTAAGACTGTATGAGAGCTGTATACTTTCTGTGCTTCTCTATGGTGCGCAATGCTGGAGAGTAACAAAGAAGAAGGAAATGTCGAAACTGTCCTCCTTCCACACAATCTGCCTAAGGAAAATTCTCCGAATCTTTTGGCCGAATACCATTAGCAAACAAGAACTACTTATTCGGAATAACCAGGGCGACATCCACACCATCGCTGGAGTTGGGTTGGCCACGTCCTCAGAAGGGACCCTGATACCATCACAAGAACAGCTATGCTATGGACCCCCGAGGGAAAGCGAAAGAGAGGCCGACCAAAAACTACTTAGCGGAAAACTGTGGAAGCCGAGATGCAAAGAATGAACCAGAGTTGGGGCACTGTACGAAGGATGGCCGCCGACCGAGCAAAGTGGAATCAATTTGTTGCTGCCCTACAAGACGCCACCAGGCGTGATGGCCACTGACTGCTTTGACGGTTGGCGGCTATGGATCAAAGAAGAAGAAGAAGATAAGAGCATGTGAATAAAGTGTGTATTATTGTTATTGTTAATCAGATTAGACCTCACTGTACTCCGAGCAAACCCATAGGTGCTCAGTGTCCCTCAGCAAATGTCGAAGAGTATGAATGCTAATTGTACCTGTAGCACGCTGGTTGTACACACGACAGATGCATCCTCTCTCACTCATTTCTGCTAGTCCCACGTTTGATGCCAAACTCCAAGAGCCTCAGCCTTGTTGATTCATCCATTGCAGTGTCATTATCCAGCAGGCGATCATTAATAGCCCTTAGTACCTCTCCTTTATCCATGTTTAGTGTCCGCCCTATGGGTGCTCTCGAGGCCAGTCTGTCAGCTCTCTCATTGCCACGTACCCCTGCATGACCAGGACAGTAGATCCACACCAGTTCTTCAAGACTTGAGGATTCTATTGATGTTTTCCATTCCTGCCGCAGCCATTTGTTCTGAACTTTCCGAAGCATGGCTTGAGAGTCTGACAATATAACAGCCTGGTTGATGAAATTTCAGACAGTCATCTCAGTGCTGTAGTAACTACCTCTACCTCCATTCTCATACTGGAGGTTGTTGTCGTGTAGGCTCCACTCTGTTCAGCGACGACCCTGCCCTTTATTCTCGCAGAGAAGCACCATCCTGATTTCACACCACGCACTACAGACCAATCAGTGTACACAATGGCGTCATCAACCCCAACATGATCACATATTAGCTGATTAATCTCCAGCTCTACTTTTCCATTACCCCAAGATCTGCACTCTCTGCCAAGACTAATGATCACCTGCTGGTAGTTTATCCAGTTCTTCCCTGGCTTACTCCACTCTTCCCCTTTGGAAACATTTTCAACTCTAGTCACCTGACCAATCGTAGCCATTGCATGTGCCATCCATGACATTCCCCTCTTTATTCTAGCTCCTTTGATGTCAGCTACATTCTCATGTAGGGGGTGTCTTTTGTCGGTGGTTACCCGCATATGCTTTTGCCTGGGCCATTGCATCTCTGGATCAAATCGACAGCAATCCTAGCATGTATCTCATTGACCAGTCGTCGTGAGTTTTGGTGCATTAAACAAAATAGTATGTACTAGTCGCAGTGAGTTTTGGTGCGTCAAACAAAATAGTACGTTCCAGTCGCAGTGAATTTTGGTGCATCAAACAAAATAGTATGTGCCAGTCGCAGTGAGTTTTGATTCGTCAAACAAAATAGTACGTTCCAGTCGCAGTGAGTTTTGGTGCGTCAAACAAAATAGTACGTTCCAGTCGCAATGAGTTTTGGTGCATCAAACAAAATAGTATGTACCAGTCACAGTGAGTTTTGGTGCATTAAACAAAATAGTATGTACCCGTCGCAGTGAGTTTTAGTGCACCGAATCCTGCGTTTTACAACAGACCGCAAACTGCACTACTTCCGCTCAATATATACTCCCTCACAATAATGAATGATTAAAAACTGGAGGAATCTGAGGGAGATAAAAGATCGGTAATGGAGATTGGGGAAAGTTGAGGAAGATTGCTTTGATGATGAAATTAAAGCAAATGGTCTTTCGGGACTTTCTAGAAATCACATCGGGCAACTGTGGGATATAATGAGTTATTTAATAATGTTGATGCAAACAGAATCTTGTACATGAAGTCGAGTTACTTCAAAGAGAAAACTGAGTTCATGCTGGGCAGTTCCCTAGTGACACAGATAGGACAGATCATGTGACAGACAGACAAGACAGAACGTGTGACACAGACAAGACAGCACATGTGACAGACGGACAAGACAGAACATGTGACAGACGCTCAAGACAGAACATGTGACAGACAGACAAGACAGAACATGTGACAGACAGACAAGACAGAACATGTGACAGACAGACAAGACAGAACGTGTGACACAGACAAGACAGCACATGTGACAGACGGACAAGACAGAACATGTGACAGTCGCTCAAGACAGAACATGTGACAGACAGATACGACAGAACATATGACAGACAGACAAGAAAATTTATCCTTTATTTGGCTTTATCCCTTTGTCGTTCATTATAGTTACTCCGTCTTGGCGTTTCTAAACACTTGGTTGCCAGCTGCAGCGTAGACAATGGAGAATCTACCTTTTAGTTCTCATCATAATATTCCTTTTTTTCTCCCTGAGGAGCATGGAGACACCACTGCAGCGGGTGCCCTTGCAGGAAGCCCGCACAAAGCATTGACATACTGTTGTAGTTGTGTTTTTTTAAAAAATAAAGTATTGCCTCGTTTTGGCGAGGCGCCACCCGTTCACCTAGTCGGTTATATTAGGGCGCATGTCCAAATATAAAAGACCCTCAGGTATGGGAATAATTATGTGTTGTAGTTGTGGTTTCTACAGCAATTTATTTTACATGATGAGGTTGCCAACCTCATGCATAACCTCATTAGTCGCCTTTTTGTATGACATCCCTGTCAGTCTTATTCTTTCTTTGTCTTATATCGTCCAACATCCCTTCTTTTTCTTCTTTGATCCTTAGCCGCCGACCGTCAAAGCAGTCAGTGGCCATTATTCCTAGTGGCGTCTGGTAGGGCAGCAACACATTGATTCCACTTTGCTCGGTCGGTGGCCATCCTTCATACAGTGCCCCAACTCTGGTTCATTCTTTGCATCTCAGCCTCCACAGTCCTCCGCCAAGTTGTTTTTTGGTAGGCCTCTCTTTCGTTTTCCTTCCGGGATCCAAAGCATAGCTGTTCTTGTGATGGCATCGGGATCTCTTCTGAGGACATGGCCAACCCAGCTCCAGCGTCTGCCAACTATGATGGTGTGCATGTCCTCTTGCTTGCTCCGAGTAAGCAGATCTTGGTTGGTGATGGTATTCGGCCAAAAGATTCGGTGAATTTTTCTTAGGCATGTTGTGTGAAAAGAGGACAATTTCGACATTTCCTTCTCTGTAACTGTCCAGCTTTCCGCACCATAGAGAAGCACAGAAAGCACACAGCTCTGATATAATCTTAATTTTGTGCTTGTGCTGTATTGAGAGGACTTCCAGATGTTGTTTAGGCTAAAAAAAAGGCTGTTCTTGCTTTGTTCATTCTGTTGTTGATGTCTTTGCTTGCCCCGCCGTCTGGTGTTACTATGCATCCTAGGTATGTGAAGGTGTCTGTCTGTACCAGTTGTTGATTCCTTACTGATATGGGTTCAGGGTTGGTCACATTGAGCGTCATGACCTCTGACTTCTTTAAATTGATGTTCAAGCCCACCTGCTGGCTATACTTATTAAGTCTATCCGTTTTTTCCTGGATGTGTTGATGTGAATGTGTTAGTAGTGCAATGTCATCTGCATATTCCAGATCTTCCAATGTAGAAAATGTAGACCATCTTATTCCTCTTGGACTGCCCTCTGTTGTCTGGCGCATCACCCAGTCTATGACTGTTAAAAATAGAGTGGTTGATAAGGGGCATCCCTGTCTTACTCCTGTCTTCACCTCAAAGGTTAGGTTGCTCTGCCCAACACTACACGTAAAGTTGGCAGAGGCTTTTTATGATTGACACTATGCAGCTTGGAATTCCATAAGCCCTAAGTATTTTCCATAAACTGTCCCTATGTATACTGTCAAAAGCCTTTTCAAAATCAACGAAATTAATGTACAGCTGTCTTTGCCATTCTGAGCACTGCTCTATAATGTTCCTGAGAGAAATAAATGATCTACACATCTTCTGTTCTTTCTAAATCCTGCTTGTTCTTTCCTCAGTTTGTGGTCTACTGCTTTTGAAATTCTCTGTATAATTATCCTCCCTAGTATTTTGCTGGGAACTGAGAGAAGAGTGATTCCTCTCCAATTATTGCAGTCTGCAAGATCTTCCTTCTTGGGCAATTTGACAATTATTCCTTTGTTCCACTCTGTTGGTGTTGTCCCTGTTTTCCAGACTTGTGCAAATAGTGGTTCTAATAGTTCTGCTGCTAGCTCAGGGTCTGTCTTAAATAGCTCTGCATTTAAGTTATCATGGCCAGGAGCTATTCCATTCTTTAACCCTTTGATTGCTGTGATGATTTCTTCTTTTCGTGGAATGTCTGTATTAACATCCTTGACAGAGTTCTATTCTTTCTGTGCCTTATATCGTCCGACATCCCTCAGAGAATAATAATTCTAATATTTCTTTGTCTTATATTGTACGATATCACTGAGAGAGTAGTAATCCTAATCTTTCTTCATCTTACGTTGTAAGACAAGACAAATGAGAGAAAAGTAATCCTAATATTTCTTTGTCTTATATTGTACGACATCTATGAGAGAAAAGTAATCCTAATATTTCTTTGTCTTATATTGTACGACATCTATGACAGAAAAGTAATCCTAAAATTTCTTTGTCTCATCATAAACCCCCTGAACTACACAAGCAGATCGTAAAAAGAAACAGCAGAAACTATCATGTGACACAAATGTGGCTGTAATCTATGCGGACTACACAAAAATACACAGACGAAAACATATACTGTTGCGATGCATTTTTTGCACATCACACCGGTAATTACATTTCAAGATATTGGTCGCGCAAAAATGCATCGGAGTTTGTGAGTTTTCCGTTGTTATTTTTTAACATATTCTATATACTAGAGACGCAGTCAGTTGTGTTTGGACGTGTAACACAGCGGATCTCAGTGTTTGAAGCGTGTGTAAAAGAGGATAAGATATATCTAACGTATTTTCAAATCGATCATCTGTATGTGAGCGACTAATGCTTAATGAGTCTTACAAGCAAAATGATAGAGGATTATTCTTGTGTGAAGTTTAAGGATTTTGGAAATTATGCATATTAAAATATCAGTCCGCGGGATGATTAGATGATTTGAGTATCAGATGATATTTATGTCTGATTGCTTGTCATGACGATAATATTAATAATAGCTCCTTCAGTCATAACTGACTGTGGGAATGAGCTCCTGAAGTGACAGCCCTCAGTTGCTTATTTTTCTGGTGTTTCTTTCGATATTTTCTCCTCTCTTCT
The DNA here is from genome assembly GCA_024509875.1 of Oreohelix idahoensis. Classification (NCBI taxonomy): domain Eukaryota; kingdom Metazoa; phylum Mollusca; class Gastropoda; order Stylommatophora; family Oreohelicidae; genus Oreohelix; species Oreohelix idahoensis. The sequence continues at coordinate 139,518 of JAMPIV010005594.1, read as the reverse complement.
GTTTGCTTCTTCTTTTCGCCAAATCTGAAGTGACGCCGTAGATAGCATTGACACTTGGTGCAATCGGCAGCTTCATCCTCCCAGGTTGCAGGATTTATGTCCAGTGCCCTCATATCTCTCTTGCACACACCTTTGAATTTCAGCTGCGGTAGTACAACTGTTCTTTTGCCATCTGCCAGTTGTCCGTAGAAGATATCTTTCGGGATGCGACCCTCGTCCATGCGGCAGACATGGCCAAGCCAGCGTAATCTGCGCTGTCTACGTAGTGTATACATGCTCTGTAGGCCAGCATGTGACAACAAACACCTCGACATTTGTCACTTTGTCTTTCCGCGAAATACCGAGGATGTAGCGTAGACACCGTAGATGGAAGGAATTGAGCCTTCTTTCTTGCTTAGCATAGGTTGTTCATGTCTCGCTGCCAGATAGCAGTTGTCTTATCATGAACACTACATTCAATGTGATGAGAGAATAAAAGTTGTACAATATGTCAATAAATAGGAAATGATAAAGCAGACGGTATATATTGTCACAGAACATCTGGGCGTGTTCTTTTCGTGGCTCTCTCACACCTGCAGGCACTCCGGTAGTATCCATTCTTTTCTTCATTTTTTCCCTTTCTCCCATTCAATCGCTTTTATTTGGCATAAATCTTCTTCTTCTGCGTTCGTCCTGAAAAGGACGTTGGTTGCGCTGTGTCGTCGTTTACAGCAAAGCTGCGATATCTGCGTCTTATTATCGCAGATAATCTGTCTGGGTAGACATCTTGGCGGAAGACATTACGCCACGCACACATGGTCACGTGTTGTTTGTGAGACTGCACAAGATGCCACCGGAAATATTACGTCTTATTATAAAGAGGTCACGCGTTGGAATATTACATATAATATTTTAAATACGTAGGGGATTTTTTTTTAATGAACACCCCAACCCACCCAGTGCTAAAGAGCTTACGATTGGATTGAAGTGAGAGCCGGAATAAACATTGAATTTCATTGAAAATTTCGGCGGAAGTACTATCTGTGATTTGAACTGAGAAGTGGGAAAGATAATCTTAGCAAACTCAGAGACACAGACAGGCAGCTTCTCAACTTCAAATGAACAACTCCCAACAAGCCAGAAAGAGACATCGGACTTAGAATTCCTATATTATAAGTGACAGATCGAAGTATTTGGGAAACTTAAAACCTTAAAAGTAAGCCCACCTTTATTAATACAGAGACTGAAAAACGTAAGGGACCAGGACTTAAAATACGAAGACTGGAAACCTAGGAATTGGATCACCCGTCAAAGAGGAATTATTACAGTTTCCCACACCAAGTGTATCGCAGACCACCTGTCGAAGAGGAATTATTAGTTTCCCAGAACAGGTGTATCGCAGAACGCCCGTCGTAAGAAGGAATTACTATAATTTCCCAGACAAAAGTGATTCGAGAGCATATAACCTTAATTGCTCGTGTCCATTCTACCTGCCCGAGGAAATTGCGCATTCCAAAAACTTTGGGGTATGGGTAAACCTTTATTTTACAAATGTGAATTTAACATGTTTTCTTGCTAAATGGTTATGTATGAGGCTGACAACCTCAACATATGAAAATAGTATATTCATAAACCACTACAGTAAGCGCTCGTGATTTCTTCTAGCTAGTTGTGCGGAAAACCGACAGCAGAGGTGACCCCAGACTCCGAATGGAGCAGTGATATCTGATGATTACATCACTTACTTACTTAGTCGTTCCCCTTCTACCGTGAGGTGTAGAGGTTTGGAAGAGAGAGCGCCAGACTATCATATCGGCTGTCTTCCTCCTGGCCTGGTTCCATTCTAGTCCTCGATCCTTCAAAGATTGTCTAATGTTGTCCTCCCAGCGGACTCTGGGTCGTCCTCGGGGTCTGGATCCTTGGCTCTTTGTTTCCCATGCTTGTCGTGGTATCCGATCTTCTCCCATTCTGCAGACATGGCCAAACCATCTTAATTTGGACTGTTCTACTTGGGTCTGCAGGGGGTAGGATTTAAGGCATTGGCGTATCGTCTGGTTGCGTACCATGTCTCTTCTTGTTACTTCAACCACCTTCCTCAGATACCTCATTTCTGAGGTTTGGATCTGGCTTTTATGGGTTGTAGTCATTGCCCATGACTCGCATCCGTATGTCAAGACTGGGACATAGGTGGAGCGGTATACAGCCATCTTCGTTTTCTTACCAACCTCTCTCTTGCTGAGGAATCCTCGATTTATGGCCTGAAAAAGACTCCCAGCTGCTGCTTTTCGAGTGGCCAACTCTTCTTTGATGCCTCCCTTTCGGTCTATAATAGCTCCGAGGTATTTAAAGTGGTCGACCTGCTCCAGGACCTGTTCTCCCTGCTTAATCTGATGTTTTCTTTCTTCTCGTGATATCACCATGGATTTTGTTTTAGAGCTGCTTATGACCATCCCTCTCTTCTCCAGCTCTTCCTTCCAGACATGCAGGTTGGATTGGAGATGGGTCTTGAGTACTTCGGTTTGCTCGGAATCCGCACTGGACCTCATCCAATTGTGGCTCAGCTAGGCGTCGGAGTCTCTGCTCTAGGATTCTAGAGTAGATTTTACCAGGGACACTGAGAAGGGATATGCCTCTATGGTTTCCACATTGTCGATTGTTACCCTTTTTGAAAATTGGTGTTATGATGGCAATCTCCCAATCCTTTGGTATTGTCTTGTTGTACCACGCTGCCTGTAAAACCCTTAAGAGTAATAGGTCGCCTGATGCTCCCATGAACTTAACCATTTCTGGTGTTATACCATCATGCCCTGCTGCTTTGCCCATCTTGATTTTCTCCAGTGCTGCCTTCAGTTCTTCCATCTTTATGTCATCTTCACCATCATTGGTTTTCTCTTCTGTGCTAGTGTTTATCATTTCTGATGCTTCACCATGCTCACCATCCAGGAGTTCTGAGAAATATTCTTTCCATCTTCCCATTACTTCCTTCGGGGCAGTAAGCAATTTGCCTTGCTTGTCCTTTATAAATTTGAGAGGGCATTGTTTTTCCTTCCTCATGTTCTTTAGGGTCTTATAGAACAATTTCTGGTTTTCTTGTGCATCTTTTTCTAGCTTTTCTCCAAATTCTTTCCAGGACTTCTGTTTTGCTGCTAGCACTTTATTCTTTGCTTCTGTTCTGAGTGTCACATATTCTCTATATTTTTCCATTTGTCCTGTTGTGTTTTTAGCTCCTAAGTATTGTTTCCATGCCATTTTCTTCTCTCTTATTTTCTCTTTGACTTCCTCTGTCCACCAAGGTGTCCTCTTTCTCTTGTTCCCAAGTCGGACTTCACCGCATGCTTCTGCAGCAGCTGTCTTTATGATATCCTTGAATTTAATCCAGAGGGTTTCCAAGTCATCAGGTCGTTCTTCTGTGTTGCTCACCGCTGCAGCAATAAGCCCCTGATATCTGGTCTTAATTTCTGGCTCTCTCAGCTTGTAGGTCCTAATGCTCATTTCTCCTGCTCGTTTACTTGGTTTCTTGCGTGATGTTGGGCAGTTCCTAGGCTGAGCAACTCTTTCAGTTGTTCTTTTGATTGTTAGCAGGTAGTGATCACTTCCAATCTCTGGCCCCCCCTCCAGACTCTAGCATCTCGGACATATTTGAATGAGCTTCTCCGAACAATGGCATAGTCGATCACTGACTTCTCATTCTTTGTTGGTTCACATCTAGTGTATGCATGTATGCGCTTATGGGGGAACTTTGTGTTTGTAATGATCAGATTCTGCTCACTGCAGAATCTAAGGAGTCGCTTTCCATTGTCATTGAGAGTATCTTCTCCATATCTTCCGATAACTCTACCCCATCTAGCATGGTCATTTCCAACTCTGGCATTAAAATCTCCGAGCATGATAACTTCATCTAGGCATTCATCCACTGTCCTTTGAAGCAGCTCGAAGAATTCCTCCTTGACCTCTGCTCTCTCATCCTCATTTGGCCCATACACTATGACCAGGTTGACTATGGTTTCTCCTTCTTTTAGTTTAACAACCATAATGCGCTCCGAGACAAAGTTCCATCCCTTGATACTATCTTTTTGATTTTGGGCCACAATGCAACCCACGCCCCCTTTAGCTCTTTCAGACATGGGTACACCACTGTAGAGCAGCGTGTTTCCATCGAGATCCATAACTCCTTGTCCTTTTTTCTTTGTTTCCGTTATAGCCAGGATTTCTAGTTTTGCTTTCCTCATCTCTTCAACCAGCTCCTCTTCCTTCCCATTTATACTTCTTGTGTTCCAAGTTCCATAAGTCGTAGTCCGTAGTCCGTTCCAGTTCGTCGCCTTTAGAATCCGTCCGGTTTTCTCTCTTGTGTTGCTAGTAATCGTGATTTAAAGCAAACAGGTGATTGGCCTGTTGTGCCTTTGCATGATGGAGGGGCTGCCTCGTTACGGCCTCCATGCAGGCCGCCCTCCTCCTTTTTCATCCGGGCTTGGGACCGGCATTGGCGGAGTTATGATTACATCACATGTGCCTAAAATGTATAATATTTTGTGAGATATATGCACTATGTAAATTATAACTCAGGCAACTCATTATTCGCGCTGTCCAGACACATTTTCCCAGTTAATACCCAGAGGAATAGGGTGAATTTTATTCATCTTCCCTGAGCTACACTGTGTACTCGGGAATTTAATTCGTCTGAGAGATTAACATTGGTGGGTGGACAGAGAGAATACGCCTGCTAATTGGCAGTCCACAAATGTACTTAGCAGAGACATTTGTTTTATATTTTGTCTAAACGTTCGTGGTTACAAGCCATCAGATGATTTGTGGTACCAACGCCGCTAGTGTGAGGAAAGAGCATCACTACTAACCGCCTACATTGCAGGAGTGTGTGGAGAAGTGCCCTCAGCATCACAGCATTGATGAACTATAGCTGCAGGACTCATCTCGAGTTAAGTTTTTTTGTAACGGGCGACAGCAAAACAAGGACATTTATAGCGCCCGACCAAACCTCTATGTTAAAGACTAATTCACAATTAAATTTGTTACATGTTATTTTAAAACTAAACAAATATAGTTGATTCAGTTATTACATGTATGAAAGCAAACGTATGAGCCAGAATATTACATACATACATATATACATATATATATATATATATATATATATATATATATATATATATATATATATATATATATATATATATATATATATATATATATACATTTAGATATTATATTTACCTCTAAACAGAGATATACCACTATAAGAGGAAATTCGCTGATTTAACTCAGCTGGGGGCTTGAACGAACTAAAAGCCATTGCTTAAATCCTTCACAAAAGACGACGGACTAATATAAGTTAACCATTGCTCAGCCCTATGTCGCATGGTTCCTGACTTCTGAATTATCTTGTGAAAACTATCTTCGGATAGAAGCGCCATTACACTTCTACCTACATTTCTGCCAAGACCAATCTTGTGCGAAGGTAAACACCTTTGACTACCCAGTTTAGATACTCTTGAGTTTTGGCCATTGCTGGACCACTACTGCAAAGCAGGGGAGGCAATCCGTGACATATATATATATATATATATATATATATATATATATATATATATATATATATATATATATATATATATATATATATATATATATATATATATATATATATATATATATATATATATATATATATTTTTTTTTTTATTTATTTATTTATTTGTCTTCAAGTACCGAGCCTAGTGACGTAGGAGATCATGTCTCTCCACAACTTCCTGTCTCCAGTACAATTTATCAATTCTGTTGTTGACCTCCTTCCATGCCACGATGTCAAACTGTCCAGTATTTGCTCTCTTTGTTTTCCCCTATCTCTTTCTCCTTCAATCTTACCTGTTGTTACGATATATTCCAGCTTTCCTCTTCCCATAACATGCCCCAAAAAAGTGAATTGCTTCTTTCTAACTTGTGAAACAAGTTTCCTTTTCGCATTGGCCTCTTTCAGGACATCAACATTACTCTTTTTGGCTGTCCATGGTATTTTTAACATTCTTCTGTAAAATCACATCTCTGTTGCCTCTAGTGTCTTCCCTATTTGTTTATTAATTGTCCATGACTCACTCCCATATGTCAGGATTGGTTCTATATAACAATGAAGAACTCTCTTTCTTACTTCCAATTACAAAGAATTGTTGCATAAAATACTCTTCATTTTATAGAATGCTGTTTTTGCATGAGCTATTCTGCTCTTCACTTCTGAGATGCATCTTCCATCCATTGTTATTAATGTTCCCAGGTATTTGAATTTATTGACTTGTTTTAAAACGGTTCCATTTACTTTGGTTGTGCATTCTGGGAAAGCCCTTTTCTTTGAGACGACCATTACTTCTGTCTTTTTGCTGTTACGGCTAAGGCCTTTATTTTCACTTTCCATTACTATTGTATTAAACATTTCCTGCAGCACCTTTTTACTTTTTGCTATTAAGACTGAATCATCAGCGTATCTCAGGTTGTTTATATTATGTCCGCCGAATGATATTCCTGGCATGTCCTCTACAGATCTCATTATATTTTCACTGTACAGATTGAACAGATCCGGTGACAGCACACATCCCTGCCAGACACCCTTTTTGACTTGCTGAAACGTTCCTGTTTGGCTGCTAATTCTTACAGCTGCTGTATGTTGCCAGTACATGTTCCTTATTATCCTCGTCCTTTCCATCAATGTTGATGCTTTCTAACATTTTGATAATTTCCTCATGTTTCACTTTGTCAAATGCCTTAGTATAATCTATAAAGCACAAGTACAGATCTGTCTTCACCTCTATGGCTCTTTCTATTAATGTTGTTTTAATATATATATAGCAATGTTGGTGCCTTTACCTTCTACAAATTCACACTGTTCATCACTTATTTCTGGTTTAATTTTATTTGTCACTCTTCTTATGATAATTCGTAATAATATTTTGGTCACATGACTCATAAGACTAATGGTGTGATGTTCTTCACATTCCATGGTTCCAGGTTTCTGTGACAAAGCTATGAATATGGATTTTAGCAGATCATCAGGTATTTGACTACTGTTGTAGATGTCATTTAAGAGTTTTGTTATCACTTCTACTCAAAATTCTCCCACAGCTTCCATTTCCTCTACTGTTACATTATCTGGTCCAGGTGCCTTGTCTTTCTTCATGTGGCGCATGGCACTTCTGCCACAAGTATTGGAGGTCCTTCACAACTGTCCAGGTGCCTTGTCTTTCTTCATGTGGCGATGGCACTTCTGCCACAAGTATTGGAGGTCCTTCACAACTGTCCTGGTTGTTAATATTTATTATATTAAAATATACTAGCCTTCGTAATACATACCTTTTTAAAAATGCACTTAATGCAAATCGATTTATTGACATTACAAAATGACAGACCAGAAGAAGTCAAATCTGAAGGGGAGAAACAAGTACAACCAATAGTTAAATACTCACCGCTTTTTGTAGCACACGTCAGCAATATTATAAACTGAAGTCCGTGCAACGTTCAACGCAATAATGTCTTATAAAACAGGCGCAGCAAACGTGGCTTGGAATGTAATCTCCAAATACTATCTCTTACAACATAAAACACGATTGAATAATCAACCATTTTTGAACAAAAGGCAAAAAAAAACATAGTTTGGACATTCTTTTTTACGATATATGCAATAATCGGACAGGATTGATTAGGTCATTATATATATATATAACCTATTTGTAGGACAGACTGATAATGGCTTGAAAGAATCTTACCAGACCACGACCTTTATTAAACTGACCCACACTGCAAGCAATTAATTACGGTAAGTTTGTATCGATAAACCACACCAGGTAAGAATTGGTCGCAACCCTAAAATGTTTGAATTACGCGACGGATCAGTCTTCAAGAATCTGGACCATCCATTACACCCATGTGAGCAGCTATTCCTGAATACTTGCAAGAAACGCACATAACAACAAGAATATATCGCAGTTATATGTCACATTCTAAGATAGGACACAATTACTACGCATAAATGTCTTCTCCTCCAGCAGGAAACTAAAATGTAATTGATCCATTAAAATTGATCCAGAGTCCTTGAGACGCAACGCGAGTTCTGAAATGGAGTGACACATTTTAAGATTTGGGGGTGAAATGTTAGAGACTTCACTGTACTAGGTCCAGCTTCGAGGAGAGAGGGTGACCCGTTCCCTTCCTCGCCGCCTTTGCTTTTTCTAACTCAAGAGCAGAGCCAGGTACCCGTTTACAGCTGGGTAGACTGGAGCACGACAAAATCATGTTTCGAACCCAGTACCTGTGCCTCGAGAGGCCAGCACTCTAACCATACCTACACTCTCTTACTCATACATGGGTTTGCCATTTCTATTTAACTTTGATCTCGTCTTCTATATTATCTTCGTCTTTTTCTTCTCCTTTTTCGAGTCTTCTTCTTCTTCTTCCGTCCTTAGCCACCGACCGTCAAAGCAGTCAGTGGCCATTACGCCTAGTGGCGTCTTAGGGCAACAGCAGATAGGTTTTCTTTGCCATTGTTTCCCATCACGCCTATTGGCGTCTTTAGGGCAATGGCAAATCAATCCATTTGCTGTTGTTTCCGTAATCGAAGTGACTGGCAAACGGGTGTTTCGAGTGCTCACTTATAAAAAAAGGTCAAGGTAGTCCCAAGCACTACTGTCAAGAGTAGTGAAGTTCAGATATACCACGTCTATTTCATACTAAGTCCAGTCTCAGGCATCGAGTAATGGGGTGACAGTTTCCCTTTAAATCGCTGGAAAAAGCTTTTCCTTCCCTAACTCAAAGTCTGTCTATCATATTTCTGGGTAGACTTTGCGTGTCTTCGGTGCATGATTCGAACCCAGCACCTTGTCAGCGAAGTTGTTGAACCTATGGGCTTTGGAATCTGCAGTTACATCATAGACGTTCAATAGTACCACGTTATTCCTCTGTCATAAAGTTGGAGATCTGTCTCAGGCTTCTCTGGTCGTAATACAGTTTCTACCTCAAATGGGCTGGTAAAAGCCTTGTTGTCAACCTTCTACTCTCACTGAGCTGTCTATCATATTCTTCTCTTTGCTTGTCTTCCCGGCATGGATAAACATGTCTGTCTGTAAGGTTTGCAAGTTGTTGAACCTATAGTATTTGGAACTGCAGTGACCTGTGCATGAAATCATACCGGCTTTATCTCCTCTTACGTAGGGATCTAGTATGCTTATTGATATGATTGGCTTGAATGATCGATGATTCCAACACTTTTCCAAAGCTGACCGATTGTCGCTCTTTCGCCGATGGCCAACGCCCCTGAAGAATTTACGCACAGTTTGTAAACTGTTAAGTGGTACTGTATAGAGTGTTTGTGATTGTTGGGGAGTCCGGTGATAGCTTTCTTCTTTCAAGTGGAGAGCCCCGTGAAGTGAGCAGAACATTCTAAACTTTCGTCTATCTAACTTCGTGTGCTCTCTAAGCCATTTATTACTTGAAGTATTTCTGATTATTGTTATTAGTCTTGTCATATGTTGCTCTGGGCGGTACTGGATAGACTGGCATCGTGGCACAGAAAGAAGTCAACTACAGTACTGATAAGCAATAATGGAGACCGGAAATTGTGGAGAGACATCATCGCCTATGCCACAGGGCATTGTACTTGAAGATATTATCTGGTTCCAAGCGGAATTTTGTTTCGTTTTTAATTGGAAAGTGTATCTGATTTCCATTTCCACATAACTTGCATTGGGGAGTAATGTACTACACTTTCACTTTGTTCAATTTACAGCCGCTTTCTATTAGAGCTTATGGGAAGCTTTGTAACCGCGTATACCGTAAGTTTTCAGATACAGGCTATATTAACATATAAAATAAATTTTTATAGAAACAGAAGATTAAAAAAGTCTTGGCGCAGATGTTTAATTAAACCAGGTTAGCTTCGAAAAGCCACGCATTATTTTAGGCTAAGCTTCGCTTCGTAACGCCAAGCATTGGTCACGTGATTTCCCACCAATGGTTAGGCTGAGCTTTTTTTTCCCCGGAATGAACAAGAGACGAAGCCATTTTTTTAGTCAGTAATGAATTTAGAGCGGTGGAGACAAGACGTAATTCTCTTTGCTCAGTGATATTCTATAAAGGAGATTGACTTCGCACAATTAAAGCAACTGTGTAATTTCGAAACGTAGAATAATTTGTTTGTGAATTCATGAAAACTGTAAGTATTGCTAAATACTGAATGCAATAACTGTTAGAGCCCACAGTCATAACTGAAACGGAGCTACGCTCGAAAACTGGGTAAAGAATTGTAAACCCAGGCATATATCTGAACCTTTTACCAAGAATGAAGGTCCTTAAGCTGAGAGAAAGTCAAACTAAGGAATACTAATGAATAAGAGAAAGTTTGGCTCTTCATTGAAATGAAGAGATAAGAAAAACGTGAAATCTAGACCACATTAACAAATAAACGAAGGAACACTAGAAGGATAGAGGAGCCACGCCATGTTTTAGCAACTTGAAAAGATTACGAGATGCAATAAGGAATATTGCATCATTAAAATAATGCATTGACTTTTTATGCTTGTTTATTAAATGTCAACATGCTATTATGCAAATTTGGTGTGGTTACCATTTGACTTAACCCAGTTCTTGTTGGAAATTGAATAAACATTTGTTTCATTGAACACAAATGCTGTTGACGAATCATATGTTTGCAGTTAGCCATCATACCAATTATTAAAGGATCATGCCAAAGCTAATCGTTGCAGGTGCAACACAAATAATAACCATATGCTCTAAAAATAAAACATCATAGAGGATTGTCCCCGAACCTGGTAAATTCCTGTAAGTCTGTAGAGAGAAATCATCACCTCTAGCAGGCTAGCTAGTAATCAAAATCTAATACTCTCGAGTTAAACAGCAACCCCCACTACCCTGCCCGGCCACACATTGCAACTTGGTGCCCGTGATCAGTCCTCATTAAAAAAAAAAAAAAGGTATTGAGCAGGAAAACACATACAACTTGGTGCCGTATGACCAGTCCTCTAAAAAAGAGCAGAAGCGAAGATGGATCAATTAATGGAAAATTTTCAACAGCTTGGTGTGGACCAACAACAACAACAACCACAGAACCAACCTGTAAATGCACAACCGTTGCAGCCCCCAGTCAATCCAAATATGGAGGAACCCACATTGATAGCGCTACAGCGCCTTACTGAGAACTTAGAAAAGAATAGCAATTATGCAAAATTATCCCAAGTTAGGTCCATAGTACAACCATTCGAGGGAGATAAGAAGAATTTCAGAAGATGGTTGTCCGACATGGATAAATTTGCGGCACTAGCAGAGGCAACAACGGATGAAGAGAAAAAGAAAATCGCTCTGTTAGGTTCTGATTCGTACGTGACTGATTTTTTAAGAAGGAGGTCCCAGCAGTACCCCACAGAAACCTACGAGTCCCTAAAAAAAGAGCTCACCCAGAGATATGGGGAAATCATAGACAAAATGCATGCTTGGTCAGTCCTTAGAAGCATGAAACAGGAAAGAGATGAATCGGTACAACTTTTTGGAGATCGATTCCTCAATATGGCAGAAGAGGCATTTTGCGGAGAAATCCCTACCACACCTGATGTAGAAATACAGTTAGTGGGGATATTTGCCGATGGCCTTAGAGCGGAAAATATCAGAAGGCATCTTATTAGAAAAGACACCAAGACTATTGCTGAAACAATCCAAGCAGCAATACAGGAGGAAAATCTTCACCGAAGGTTCCAACAAAGAGCAGGTAGGGAACCCCGACCAGAATATAGGGACTATGATGAGCATGAGCCTATGGAAGTTGACCATACCAGGAGGCAATGGACTCGCCCACGAATACGTGATGATAGACCCCGCAATTATAGACCCCCACACAGAGGCAAAACGACGTCAATAATGTCAATACAAACGGATGCTTTACATGCGGTAGGCTCGGACATGGTTACAAGTCCTGTAGAGCAAATTACAATCATGCACCACCCAGAAGAGGAGGTTACCAACCACAACAACCCGCACCACCCCCACGTGATTACACCAGAAATCAGTATACCAGAGGCGCACCTCAACCCCTCATGCGTCAGGGAAACGGCCGCGCCACTCACTAAACAGGACCGTTAGTGAGGGCAACAATCACAGAAACTGGTCCAAAACAAAAGAAACAACACAGAACAGAAATTGTCAAGTGGGCCCATCCAGTAAAAATACAATATGAAGAAATGTTGCATGATGGAACTAAAATACATCCGGACCCCAGTTCCTGCATCATGTCTATACAGGGCCAACAATATAGGGCACTGGTAGATACAGGAGCATCCATCAGCCTTATTAGGTTCCAGCTGTTCAAGAGGATCCAACACTTAGTACGATTTCAACCGTCCAAAACACACCTAGCTTCAGTCACGGGACAAAGACTAAATTCAGTTGGGACAGCATGGCTAAAATTTTCCTTAGGCGAAACAAATTTTGAACACCCATTTGTCATTACTAAAGGAATGTCTAGAAATCTTATCCTAGGGAGAGATTTTTTTAACAAACACAAAGTTCGAATATACTATGACCTCCACAAAATCAAAGTCAACAATACGTACATAGATCTCCAGGACGATATCCACATAGCGTCTTTGGTAAGGATTACAGCTCCCATAACGGTGGCTCCAAACTCCCTGGTCATAGCAAAAGGCAGAGTAAAAAATTATGAGTACATAACACCAGGGCAATCAATTCAAGTACAGCCCCTAGCAGAAGAAAGCATTATTGATGACCCATTGTTGCAAATTACAGAGGGAATCGCTGAAGTCTCGAAGTCCAGAGATTTCCCCCATCATGATATTGAATATGTCAGGAAAAACTACCACTATAAAAAGAGGCACAGTTGTAGCGCAAGTGGATACGTCAACAATAAGACAAACCAAAACCAATAGAGACCATCCACAAATTGTCTCAAACCACTCCCACTGGTACATAATGCACGAAATCGCAGTACAAAATAACCATAGTACACGGAAAGTAAACAGTTATAAGGCAGATTCAAAAAGGCAGTAACATCAGTCACAGTACATGTTACACCACAGCATAACCCTACCCAGATGGCAGAAAACGAACCAGTCCATACATAAGAAGAGAAAGGCCACAGTATGAAAAATGACCTATAATTACTCATTCTTGTGCCCAGCACACCAGAGAAAAGATGAAGTGCTGTATATCACAGAGTAACAGAAAGAAACAGAAATTGTCTTGCCAGGAGGATATATCCAAAGCGACAAGACAGTGATTACATGCCCCATGGAGAGTATCAATATAACTCAAAAACACAGGTGGATATGATAAGTCCCAAAACCAATTGAAATTTCGCGAAAAGAAGAAAAGGAAGAACTCTTATATGGACTATACCACATAGAGGATACTATAATAGCAGCAAAGTTGGAAAACAGAAAGAATGAAAAAATTTTCGCCCAGCGGGAAAGAAGACAGACCCTATAGCACAAACAGAAGAAATACAGTAACGTACGCGGACGACGGATAAGCGCAGTTACGACAGAAATAATCAGAAAAAAAGGCACAACAACGACTACCCCAGAAATATCATAAAAAATGAATCAACAGTAATGCAGTGACAAATGGAAATGCACACAATACATGGCAGAGGAGACAGTACACAAAAATACAGCCAATGAACGGCAAAGAACTACGCAAAGAAAAAGCCACATACCCAGGAGCAGATAATTTTCACAAGATGCAAGGAAAAATGTCCCAAAATTATGGGAATGAAACGGAGGCATCAAGACAGACCAGAGATATCATATCAGATCATAAATACAGAGAGAGAATAGCTCAGTTACTTGCAACCCTGAATGCCACAGAAGATAATAAGCAACGTTTGAAAACGTTTGTAGGGAAAAAGCACCAAGTATGTATTCGCACTCAATGACAGCAATTGGAAATTAGGCAGAACTAAACATAACACTGTCACAATGGACATTCAAACAACCACAGAGGAGCCAAAATGGAGCCAATACATATGAAACCCTATCATACGCCCTTGAAAAATAGAGAACTCGTGGAAAGGTCTTATAAATGAAAATGTACAGGCAGGAATCATCGAAAGATCCCGTTCCCAAATGGTCTCACCCAATAGTGTCGTAACAAAGAAAGACGGCTCCAGTCGCTTTTGCTGCGACTACCGTGCCCTTAACAAAAATCACAAAAGTCATTTTCCTACCCCCTCCCCAGGATAGACGATCTACTTGCGACGTTAGGAAAGTCTACATACTTTACCACACTTGATGCAAGGTCAGGCTTTTGGTGCATCCCCATGACACCTGAGGCAAAACAGAAACCCACATTCTGTTCACATATGGGGAAGTTTTTTTGGGAATGTTATGGGTTGTGCCATTTGGTCTAAAAGGATCTCCAGCAACATATATGTCACTCATGGATGAAGTGTTAAAGGGTCTACATCCATTTGCCCTGGCATACATAGACGATATCCTGATACATACGCAGGCACGATGGAAGACCACCTCCGCAAGGTTGAAAACAGTGTTTGATAGACTCAGGCATCACCAAAAAAAGTTAAAACTGTCGAAGTGTGAGTTTCTAAAGACAGAAACAAAATATTTAGGCTTTGTCATCAATAGACATGGCGTCAGAGACCTGATGAAAGATAAAGTCAAAGCCATAAGAGAAATGCCTAGCCCCAAGACGGTGAGACAAACACGCTCATTTATTGGTTACAATAGGGTACTATAGACGCCACATCAACATTTCCTCCAGAGCAGCAGAGCCTTTGATAGCCCTTACCCGCAAGTATGCACGCTTCAAATGGACAGAAGACTGCCAGAGATCCTTTGAGTATCTAAAAAATGCCCTAACCACCATCCCACTGCTTGGACATCCAGATATTTCTCAGCCCATGATATATATACGCCGATTGCCTCAGATAACGCAATTGGTGCTTGTTTGTCCAACCTGTACTAGAAGATGAAAACACCCATCCTACCAAACATTCCAAATGAGAAACCCATTGCATTCCTATCCCACGCATTGTCAAAGTCACAAAAACGGTGGACCACCACTGAGAAAGAAGCATATGCTATTCACTATGCAGTACAAAAGTTTGACTTTTATGTCAGAGGCACTAAACTCCTTATAAGAACTGATCATCAACCTTTGGTTAACCTGGCTCACCAAAAACACAAGAAACAGAACAGCCAAAGAAGTTACAGACATGGGCAATGAATTTACAGTCCTACGACACCACTATCGAACATATCCCAGGCGAAATGAACACCTTTGCAGACCTCTTATCCAGGATTAAAATATGATGATGAAACTGAAGTGAAAACAAATAGAGTCAAAAATGATGGCACATCCTCAGAGATTGACGATAATGCTAAAGAAATTAATGAAATTATTTCATCAAGTCGAAGAAGTACCTCAGATTCCGCCACTCAAGTAGAAGAAGAAAGCCAAGAGATGATTGCCATGAGAGTAGAACAAGCGAAAGATGCAGAAATTTGTCAAGCTGCTCACATATACGTGAAAGAAAACCCAACAAAAAGAAAGATTTTACAGTACAAAAAACCCAACGGATTGGAATTCTATACTATATTGATCAGAAACAAGAAGGGACACTAAGAAAAGTCATTCCAGCACATCTAGTCCCAGAAGTATTGCTACAGTTTCATGATAACAACGGGCACATGGGAAGAGACAAAACAATTGATGTCATAAAGAAAAGGTATTATTGGCAAACTTTCTACAAGGACATTACAGAATATGTAGCCACCTGTAGAACATGTAAATTGAGAAACATGAAGCCACATTTAATTCCCCTTCAAGAAATGCAACCTCCCCATTACCCCATGCAAACAGTGAGCATTGACTTATCAGGTCCTTACCCACTCACCCAATCAGGCAACAAATACCTCCTGCACATAGTTGACCAATACTCTGTTTGGGCAGAAAGTTACCCACTCAGTGATGCCACATCGCAGTCCATCACGCAAATTTTTTTACAAGAATTCATTCCCAGGCATGGCTGTCCAAAACGAATCATTTCAGACAACGGTAAACAGTTTTTAGGTAACCCATTTAAAGCCACCTTACACCAGCTGAATATTGAGCATACTACTACCACTTATTATTGCCCAAATGCAAATGGCAGAAATGAACGCATGCACGCCACCCTACATGATATTATTAGCAAATATATCAAGGGGAACCACCAATACTAGGACCTATACATTAACCAAGCTCTTGAAGCCATCCGAGTAAACGTGAACGATACCACAGGAATGTCACCCTTTCTCATGCTATACGGAAGAGAACCAAACTTTCCGTTAGACAACCTACTTCGCCCACAAAGAAAATACATGGGAGAAGACCCCATCGAAATAATCCTTCAAGAAAAGTATAAAGCTCACCAGATTGCACAACGAAATACGCAGAAGGCATTTCACAAGAAACAGAAACAACATGATAAATCAGCCAAGCTACCAACATACAAAATAGGAGACAGAGTATACTACAAGAAACATGTACGCAGTTCAAAATTCGATGACCGATGGTTAGATGGCTACAAAATCATGAAACAAACTACGCCTGTAAACTTCATTATTTGGAATGAAGAGAAACAACACCAAACAAAAGCTCACGTAAAACAAATAAAAAATTGATAATCACCGGCCCATTCCGCCTCTGATGACAAATACAAGACCAGTCAGAAAAGCCACCCTAAATTTATAATCCATCCAGCACAGATTCGTCTGACATATCAGAGTCAGAGACGACAGACTCTGAATTTTACCAAGACGACCACATACCCAGACCACCCACAGATAAAATACATCGAGCAAGACAACAACGAGACTCGTCCGAAAGCGAAGAAGATATCCCACCACTTGAATTGCGTAATCGACTCCAGGACAGAGACCTGCGCATTAGAAATGAAGAAATAATGCCTCAGACGTCACACGATGACAACAACCAAGCACCTTATATCCACACTCAAACTTACTCCCGCAGTGATAAATCGTCAGCTGATACCTATCACACCCCCAGTTCAGGCAGTTCTAGTTTTAACACTAGTGAAAACCAAACACTGCTATACCACAAGAACAAGATTGCTCGTTCAAAACAATCAGATCCTGAAGAAACTATACCCAAGCAGATTGTTGAACCATATACCAGCGATCTTTATGGAGACGAAACAGAACAAGACAGCATAGATTTGTCAGACCCCAACGAACATAATGACAGAAAAATGGTAGAATTATACCAACAAGACACAGCCACTGATACAGCTAGTTCCATCGAAACCAGTGATGCGGATAGTACATTATTTGTACCAGTCAGCTCCAGCGTCAAACGCGCCCATAAAACAGAATCTGATGACTCAATCCCTAGCAACAAAATTCCGCGTATACAGCACAACTATATCAGACGAAAGATTCTGAAGAAACGCAATCATGTTCCAAAACCAAGCCGAGAAGTGTTAGGCTCATCTCAACTAGTCAAAAACAACAGTGTGCAAATTACTGTGCCCATTGTAACCGGTGCTAACGTTCAGCACAACCAGGTCAGAAGAAAAATCAAGGCGAAACATATACCTGCCTCAAAACCAACAGATGTTCCAGCCATACAAACCCCTACCACAGTGAAACCATCACCGCAATCAAAAGATGTTAAGCCATCACCGCATTCGTCAATGTCCTCAGTGTCCCAACAATCAGCAAATGCAGTGTCGTCGCCTATCACACCCGTCACCACGGCTACTCAGTATGATGCTCGCCTAAGCAGTCGGGACATTGCAAGGTTAGAGATGGCAGAGAAACTGAAGGAACTACTAAAACTTTGCTGAGACACGCCCCACAAGCTTTCAATGTACATGCCATCCCATGTACCGTCACCGCGAATGTGCACTTAATTTTTAACAATGTACTAACTCTCCCCATGTACTCTATTTTCAGTCTTGGACAGTTCAAATGACTTGCTTACAGACTAAGATGTCAAAGCCTCACTGAGAAAGTTATTTTTTCCAGCCTTAGAATAATGATGCCCAGAAAGAAATCAAGACCAGCCCACGGAGGATTCTAGTTAGACATTTTATTTGGATTATTGAAATAAAGATGACACAGATGATACAATGTTCTTTGTTTACAGACACCCTTATTAGTCAGACAGTTTTTGATATTCAGAATGTTACACAACTTTACCTATAACACATGTGTCATACTATTCTGTTGTAACATTGATCTCTACTTTTGAAACGAAATCATATTCCATGTTTCATTCACCAGACTTCTTGTCCTTGCAGATCCAGAGTCCTGTATTTTCATGCAGACACTGTACACCAGTAGTTTTGTTTTCTTACCCCATACTAATATTTCTTTGATCTATATTATGCTAAACTCCTTTATATCTATCACCTTGATCAATCATACTGTTCATACTATGACATCTCTCAACAGCACATAATTCATACCCAAAACTAGTATTGTAGGTTATGCTATTTTTCTCCACAGGATTATTTCAAATGTACATTATTATTTTAGACCCAGATGTATATTAGTACTGTCAAAAATTTTACTGCCTATCACAAATACCCCAATGACATTTGCGCATGCTGAATTTCTGCAAATGAAGAATCCCTTGAGAGCATTAGTATATGCTAACCCCAGATTTAACAAATTGCACCTATTTGTTGATGATGCCTTTGCCCATGTTAAAGAAATAGCATTTGCACATGCTGACCTAGCAAATGAAATACCCCATTACCGCATGATAACCACTAATGACACATGAGATGAAGAAGCAACAGGTTATGTATGATGAAGATGACATTTTATATTAAGGTGAAACTTTATGTTGTCACAGCTGAGATTTTGTTGAAATGTTGATGCACAAAATCCCCCACATTAACATTGGAGGAGGAATAATCTTAGTCTTTCGTGTTTACGAGATAAGACAAGGATATAATAGAATATTTGATGAATACCATGGAACAAATCAGAGCAGATGATTGTTGCACATATGAGGACCATATTTGAAGTCATTATTGAAGGATTATCAGTAGACAAGAGACATAAATGAATTATGATAATCCCATGGAACCACAGGTACTAAGGACACAAAATGGAGATTAAATAATGGAGAAAAAAAAAATAATGACTGAATAATTGCTACACCCAGAGGTAAAGGAAATAGAGATACATCCGCATTTTTGGAGAAGATATCTTTTTTTTTTGATTTTTGCTCATTGCCTTTGTAATATGAACATTGTTGTATAACAAATGACTATTCCTTATCACGAATTACAGAATGTTGTAAGATAGTTAGAATAAATTGACAATGTACTATACTCATAATATACCCAGAATTACAGGAGAGAAAATAAATAAATGGTTGATGAAATTGGACATACTGAGATTTGCTCACCCCGAGGATATTGGATAAGAAAATAACGTTATCCCAAGGACAGACATGTCACAGATATAGTACATGGACAATTAATAAGGATATATTTCCAGTACAGAATAAGAGGAATAGGAAGGATCCACATTTTAAAATATTGGAGCACCATGAGCGATGAATTGGACTTATAAAGGAAATGGAAATGGTACACTGTATGCAAGGTTAACCAGAAATCGTACGGTTAAATAGTAGTCAGAGTGCAAGGAACTTTGTCTTATAAGAATATTGTAGATTCCTCACGATCAATTGAATATTTTTTCTTCCTTTCTATGTCACATTTTTTTGAGTGATGACCCCAAAATTTTTTTTATCTCTTATTGTCAAAAGTTCTTACAACTCAGCTAAATGTTTTCCATAAATAATTGTTTGACGTGTTTTGCATAAATGTATTGCTAGATAAGGTACATAGGGAGTTACTAAGGATGAATTCTCAAGATAACAGGAGGACTAGAATAGATACAATGATATTGGTACACCATAAATGATACATTGGTGTTATAAAAAAATAAAAAAAAAGGAGACAAATATAAATTGTATACAAGGATGCCTCGAGAGTGACAACATGGATACATATTGTCAAAAGTATAAGCAGTTGTCTTAAAAGAGAAAATAAAGTAATACGGAGCCCAATGTAGAAAATTCATGATGATTTGGAAACTATATTTTTCTTTTCCCTTATATTTCATAAAATGATAGTAACACATTCGTCTGTTAGTTGCTGAATAATTTGATGTTTGAAAATTGATGTATGGTAAGTCAAAGAAGATCGTTGAAGAATAAATATATATATAAAATAATATTTCTAGGGAAGAGTTCACAAAAAAAAAAAAAATACTGTATTGACAGAAAAGAAGGAATGATTAGAAATAACTGACTAATGGACAGGATCACCGCCCGGGGTAGGGATTTTAGAGACAAACATCCCATATTTTGAAAAAAAAAAAAAATGTAATATAGAACATTTTCTACAGCGACGGACTTAGAACGAGTTTATACACTTACCATTTGGAAAATGTCTATAACAAGGAAACATACAAATAAATAAATAAGGATAAGCCATGAGGTTTTAATGCTTTTATTGTGAAAAATGATTACTTATAAAAATGATGCTGGTTGTATTATCGTATGATAAATATGCATATTATGTTTAGAGATGTTTTCTACATGTAATAATGAGCAAGTGGCTCATTCACTAGAAAAAAAAAAAGATTTTTTTTAGTACTTGCAGGCTTTTAATATGGAGCAAATAACAGTACAGAAAAGAGATAACACCCCCACCACATCCAAGAGAATGTAATCAACTATATTTTTGAATGAAATGTAATAGATTATGATAATCCAGCCAAGTTCTGCAAATAAGATAGTTTATTGTTCATTCCCCAGTGTTGCCACTCGTCACATTTTTTTTAGTGATGACCTTATGAGTGTTTTGCAGATTTTGTTAGGCAGTGTTTGTAGTGAAATTGACAGAGATACAACGGTAAAATACCTCCAAAGATAACATGTAAGGATAAAAACATAATGCGTAGGCTGCTGATAGTACATGATCGCCCAGACCACGGGTCTTCCCCCTCCATAAAAATTGACTTGCTAGACAGGAGGGGAACGGCGGATAAAAAGGAAAAAATATGACTGGAAAGATTGCGTGAGACTAGAAAGGCTAAGGAGACGCAATTGGGGGGGGGGAAACGGAGAAAAGTCACGTTTCCCAAGTTGACATAAAGTAAGGAACTCGACAGAAGGGACCTTGGATATGTTACGCCACAGTCATTTATTGGTCGCTTTTGCGATACCAAGCCTTTGATTTGAATTCAGCGGCAGAACGCGGATGTTTGGAATATTACAAAAATTAAAAAGTAACTTTTTCGTAATATTAATGTTAGGAATATAAAAATTAGCTGGCCGGATGGCCCATTCTGAGCAGTGAACTAATATGTTCTTAATTTTACAGACGGATAGATAATATTGAAGATAATGACAAAAGACAGTGTTGTTCACATCAACGACAGACTGTATGGAATAAAAAGTGTCGCTATTTGCACAAAAAAACACGACCTCGAGACGCAGGTGTTCAAATCTACTTAGTAGGGAAGCGAAGGGACATTGGTGGGAGCTGTGTCTAAATATAACTTTTAACGACAAAATTTTGGAGGGGAGAGAAAGGTTGGTTCAAAAATCAAGTACGTTTTTGAAAAAACAAGTAGAGACGGACAGACTAACAGATAAACATCCATACTTGACTGAAGCATGACTGAAATGACTTTAGGGTAGGAAATTTGAATTTCAAATAAACCTAGGCAGTGATTGGCCACAGACAATCATTTTATCGGCGCTCAGACGCGCAAGTGGGGCCATTCCTCAATAGTTGTTCGATGATAGACACAGTATTTTAAAGTGTGGTGATTTCCAAATGAAAGAAAGTGAAATAAGTTCAGGGACGCCATACTATAGCCAGCAGCTCAGCTGAGTTTTGCTAGCATTTCTGTGTTCTTTATTCATAATCTGGTAAGATTGAAATTATTTCTTTGTATATTTTGAATATTGTTTAATGTTCGAGTGATTTGATACTGCCATATCGAAATCTAGCCTTACAAACAAGTAGGGATTTGCTCTAGACCCCCCGCCCAAGTCAGGGTCTAGGGACCAACAATATACATAAACTCCAGCAAGGGTTAGGAAAGACAGATCAAGTGTTGAGAATAATGAAACATATTACCTATCCACTTTTAGGGAAGGAAACTAATAAATATTTTTCAGAATCTATAGTCTGGGAGGACCTATCTGATGTAAAAACCACCATGGTAAATGTGCTGTTTGGTCAGAGAGATCTGACCTGTCTGTATGATGTGGTTGTTGTGTCCGTGTTGTGTCCAGACGTGGGTAGAGAATAGAATTTTGACACATAGCCAATACTTTGATTGCAGAGCTGTGAGTTTCAGCTGTCAACAAGGCGGTGTCCATTCAGTTGGTGATTTTACTCGAGTGTATCTGTGCAGTACGTTGTGACAGAGACCACTATTATTGCCCGCCAGCACGGAGAGGTGGGACCACCAGATTTCAGCACCAGAGCTACATATGCAAGATGAGTGAGCCTCTGGTCTGCTGGAAGTTCACCAACGCCTTTTAGTTACTAATACCCCATAAAATTCCTGCAATTTACTGGACACTGTGTAGTCAATATAGACAGGTGTGATGAGGCCACCCCAACAGCACAAGCATTAACTATCCTCCCAAGTAGATGACTACTAGAACATTTTAATAAAACTAACTAGTCTAGTACTTATATATGTACACTCTTGCATTTATTATGTAACATTCCATGCATTTCTTTCATAATTTTTAAATCCTTTTTTTTTTAAAAAAAAAGTTCTGGTCAACATAAAACTTGATCCAGAACAAATAAATGTAATATAATTTTATCAAAAAATTTACACTTGTGAGTTAGTTCAGTGTATTTTAACATTTGTTAAATATTATTAGTCTGCTTAAATATCTGTGGGTGTATCTATAACTATCACACCACATTACATATCATTACCCTAGACATTTTACATAGCTACATTCATTAAAAAAAAAAAAATTGAGTGTGAGGTCGTAGTGGTAGCAAGAAAGGCCTTCTGACAATTCACAACTACATTTTATCTCAGGAGCCTTCACAGCTGGCCTCATACATTACATTTAGTAATATCACCATCATACAATACCATCAAACCCACTACATACATTGGGGTCTTGTCCAGGGATAATTAGCCCAACAGTAATATTAGGATCTCCTGGTTGGAGAAATAAAATTAGGGGAAAAAAATTGTGAAATTCCCTTTAAAATTAAAAGTGTCCCTGCAGATAAAAGTTGGTGAATCTTCACAGCCAGTGATAATTAATTAGTTAACTGGTTAGTTAGAATTAGTTAGACTATAGTCATAAGAAGTACTTAGTGTATTTACTGGTTAGAGATTTAGCTTGTATATTATTATATTGTCTGAAAAGTATGGCGGAGCTAGCAAAATTCCGATCAGCTGCTGTGCTGACCGCAAAGGAGATGGGAATGGATGGTCAAATTTTAATTCAATATGTAACGGCTGAATGTGATAAATATATTGAAAGGGAAGATAGAAAGGTAGCTGAAGAGAAGAGGTTACAAATTGAGGCTGATAGAGAAATTAAGAGGCTGCAGATTGAGGCAGAAGAAAAACGACAGCAAAGGGAGGCAGAAGAAAAACGACAGCAAAGGGAGGCAGAAGGTTGACTGCCGAAAGGGAGGCAGAAGATAGAAGGTTGCAAAGGGAGCACGAATTACGACTAAGGGAGCTGGAATTACAAGGCCCGGCTCCTGAAAATGGTGCCAGCCCTTTTGCCTCAGATGCTACGCCCAGTCTGGGAGCCTCAAACTCAGCTATGGGGTTTCATTTAGACCATTTTGTTGAAAAAGACGATGACATAGAGGGGTACCTAGGACGTTTTGAGTTATTAGCTACTACATATGGGTTAGAGAGAGAGAGGTGGAGTTTAAAGCTATCACAGGGATTGAGAGGTACTTCTTATGAAGTATTTGCCAAAATGAACAGGGAAGACCAAGACAATTATGACATGTTAAAGCAGGCTTTGTTATTAAGGTACGAGAAGAATGGTGAATTTTATCGTAAGAAATTTAGAAATGCCAAACTGTTGTCTGGGGAGACATACCACCAATTCTCCGCTAGACTAGAAACCTATTTGGAGAAATGGACGGCTCTGGGGAAGACCCAAGATCTTAAAGAAATGATCATGATTGAGCAATTGAGAGAGTCCATGGCTCCAGACATGAGAAAATTTCTCATGGAACAAGGTGCAGAGAAGTTGGGGGAAATTTTAAATGTTGCTGAGAGGTATCAGGCAGCTCAGGCAGAGGTAAGTGGTGCTAAAAAGAAGCACATAGACAATTTTAAAGCTCCACAGCAATTTAATAAATTTGATAATAGAGAGCAGGGAAATAAAGGTAGGACAAACTTTGAGCGGCCAAGAAATGACTATCGCGACAGAAACTCACAGTTCAATGACCAAAAGTTCAATGAAAGAAAAACGTTGAACCAAGGAAAAAGATGGTGTAAATGGTGCAAGAAGGATAACCATAACACCGAATTTTGTAGAAGGAAACCTTCAAACATTGCTGCAATGAAGTCGGGGACGCGAAGATTAAAGGTTAATCCTAATGGACAACAGGAACCTTATCACCCCCCAGTTTGTGAGGATGTTATTTGTAATGGGGTCACCATAAGGTGCCTTTATGATACAGGTTTGGATTATGATTCAGTTGTGAAGTCTAGCCTAGTGGACCCAAGTCAGTATACCACAGAAACAGTGGAAATACAAGGGGCGACTAAGGACATACCACTCATGACACTTCCCATCGCAAGGATAACGGTGAAAACTCGCTATGTGGAGGAGAAATCAGAGCAGCAGTGATAGATGAACCAATCTACCCTCTGATATTGGGGTGTAGATACGTCTTCTTGGGGAATCCCGAGAAACCTGTGATCATGGCGACAGTGCAGACCAGGTCACAGAAGAAGGAGGAAGAAGGTGAACCTATAAATGCTCATCCAGAGGAGATGAGGAAGGCGCAGGCTGAGGATAGGACACTCAAGCCCTGTTTTTTAAAAATTGCCCAAATGCCACACACCTCCGAGCAAGGGAGAGTACTTTGTGAAGAACAGATTATTATATAGGAAGACAGGAACTAGATCCCCTGGTCACGGACAGTTAGTTCTTCCCAAGATATATAGGGCAAACTTAATAAGGAGCTTACATGTTGGAAAAGATGGTGACCATGAGAAAGTCGGTACCATCTGCCAAAAGATTGCTCGAAAATACTATTGGCCCGACGTAAATGTCGATGTTGAAAACTTTGTAGAAGCATGTGGCGTATTTCATGAGGGAACACCCACAAAGGGAAAATATGTGCAGGACCTAGAAACGCCACGGGGCAACTTTAGGCCTGAAAGGAAAACTAATTATACTCGGGTAGACAAAGTGGAATGGGAGCCCCCTTTTCACACCCAGTCTTCACTTGAATGGATTAACATGGCCACTATGCGAAGAGTACAAAGAAGAAATTTTACCCAGGATAAGATGACAATCCCTCGGTCAGACTTATATAAAACTGGAAGAACAGACAAGAGAGCGAAGATCTCTCATAAACAATCTTAAGTGGGGAGACAAACCCCAGAGAAAAATTGGTAGTGGTCGATTTGTGAGTGATGATTCTAGGAAGAAAAGTCCTCATTATAGAGCTTCTAATGGACGGGACCCGATGGGTTCCATGAAAAATAAGTATGATAAATTAAAGATCCAGATGTAACTCTATTAAGGACCTGGACAGATGAGAAGGCGGAAGAGACTGTTACCTCATCGTATCAATACGTGAACGAACTGACCACTCGTTTGAAAGCTGGATGGAAACTGGCAAATGATAATTTGAAGCAAGCCAGGAAGAAACATGCAGCATATTTTAATAGGAAGGCAAAGGACAGGGAACTGGCAGTCGGAGAGAAGGTGCTGCTTCTACTACCCGGAAGCCAGAATAAATTACAAATTGGTTGGCAAGGTCCATATACGGTTCTAGAGAAGGTGTCTAGAACAAACTATAAAATTGACAAAAAGGGGAAGGAGAAAGTTTATCATGTAAACCTGTTAAAGAAGTATCTGGACAGACCACTCCAGGAAAGCACCCCCTTATTGACCTTGGCTATTGCAACCCAGATGCAAAAAGAACCACTCACCTCACATGAATACCCATTACATCCTTGTGAAACCGCAGCACAGGTAAAAGTCAGTAAGCACCTGACTAAAAACCAGAGGGAGAGAGTTCAACAGGTTCTGGAGGAACATACAGATGTATTAACAGATAAACCAGGCCATACAAATTTGCTACAGTATGACATGAAACTGGTAGACTCAAACCCAATCTGTATGAGAGCCTATTCTATTCCGTTCGCGAAGGAGAAGGCATTGAAGGAAGAAATAGAGTATTTGTTGAAGGAGGGGATTATTTCGCACAGTGAATCATCTTTTAGTTCTAGTGTCGTTTTGTTGAGAAAAACCGTCTGGGGAACACAGACTGTGCATAGATTACAGGAAACTGAATGCTGTCACAGAAGGACAAGTGGATCCATTACCAGACACAAAACAGTTATTTGCCAGACTGAACAAGGCAAAATACTTTTCAAAGGTGGATCTTAGTAAAGGCTATTACCAGATCCAAGTGAAGCCTGAAGTGAGACCTTATTTGGCTTTTAGCACTTCGGATGGACATTATGAATTCAATATGCTACCATTCGGACTGAAAAATGCTCCGAGTGTGTTTTCAAGGATGATGCGCAAATTGTTGGATCCCCTGAATAACCCATGTATCACGAATTTCATGGATGATATTCTCGTCGCCACAGAGACATTTGAAGAACACATTGAAGCTCTGGAGATGTTGTTTGATAGACTTCGGGAGGCGAACTTAACTGCTAGGCCAACAAAATGTTGTATTGGATGCAAAGAGTTGGAATCTTGGGACACACTGTATATCAGGGTAATATGACCCCTGATCCTAAGAACTTGGAAAAACTGCAGAGAGCACCTAGGCCGCAAACAAAAAAGGACGTGCGATCATTTGTGTCGTTATGCGGATTTTATCAGAAATACATCAAGAATTTTAACGCTATTTGTGCTCCTCTGACTGATCTGACTCGCAAGGGACTTCCAGATAAAATTATTTGGACTGCACAATGTGAACTAGCGTTCCAAGAGTTAAAGGAAAAACTCACTAGCAAGCCTATTCTCAAACTGCCTGATTTGACACAGGACTTTGTCTTAAGAACCGATGCAAGTAATGTAGGACTAGGAGGGGCTTTGTTGCAAAGATCATCTTCACCTGATGGGGAACTGAAACCAGTCGCTTATGCAAGCCGTAAATTGAATAAGGCGGAACAAGGATACTCCACAAGCGAAAAGAATGTTTAGCGTTAATCTGGGCAATAAAGAAGTTTCAAATCTATCTGTATGGTAGGACTTTTGTGGTGGAGACGGACCATCAGCCTCTCGTATTCTTATCTCAGGCTAAGCATGAAAACGCAAGATTGCTGAGGTGGTCTTTATTGCTTCAACCTTATCAGTTCAGTATCCAATATATCCCAGGCAAATTGAATGTCGGTGCAGATTTCCTCAGTCGGCACCCCTGTGATCAAAATTAGAGTAGTGGCAGACGTGAGGAGTAATTTTACCTATGTGTATCGCTGGTTTTGGAACTTGCCATAGGCATGTTTTCAAGTGGGGAGATGTGTAGTGAAATTGACAGAGATACAACGGTAAAATACCTCCAAAGATAACATGTAAGGATAAAAACATAATGCGTAGGCTGCTGATAGTACATGATCGCCCAGACCGCGGGTCATCACCCTCCATAAAAATTGACTTGCTAGACAGGAGGGGAACGGCGGATAAAAAGGAAAAAAAATATGACTGGAAAGATTGCGTGAGACTAGAAAGGCTAAGGAGACGCAATTGGGGGGGAAACGGAGAAAAGTCACGTTTCCCAAGTTGACATAAAGTAAGGAACTCGACAGAAGGGACCTTGGATATGTTACGCCACAGTCATTTATTGGTCGCTTTTGCGATACCAAGCCTTTGATTTGAATTCAGCGGCAGAACGCGGATGTTTGGAATATTACAAAAATTAAAAAGTAACTTTTTCGTAATATTAATGTTAGGAATATAAAAATTAGCTGGCCGGATGGCCCATTCTGAGCAGTGAACTAATATGTTCTTAATTTTACAGACGGATAGATAATATTGAAGATAATGACAAAAGACAGTGTTGTTCACATCAACTACAGACTGTATGGAATAAAAAGTGTCGCTATTTGCACAAAAAAACACGACCTCGAGACGCAGGTGTTCAAATCTACTTAGTAGGGAAGCGAAGGGACATTGGTGGGAGCTGTGTCTAAATATAACTTTTAACGACAAAATTTTGGAGGGGAGAGAAAGGTTGGTTCAAAAATCAAGTACGTTTTGAAAAAAACAAGTAGAGACGGACAGACTAACAGATAAACATCCATACTTGACTGAAGCATGACTGAAATGACTTTAGGGTAGGAAATTTGAATTTCAAATAAACCTAGGCAGTGATTGGCCACAGACAATCATTTTATCGGCGCTCAGACGCGCAAGTGGGGCCATTCCTCAATAGTTGTTCGATGATAGACACAGTATTTTAAAGTGTGGTGATTTCCAAATGAAAGAAAGTGAAATAAGTTCAGGGACGCCATACTATAGCCAGCAGCTCAGCTGAGTTTTGCTAGCATTTCTGTGTTCTTTATTCATAATCTGGTAAGATTGAAATTATTTCTTTGTATATTTTGAATATTGTTTAATGTTCGAGTGATTTGATACTGCCATATCGAAATCTAGCCTTACAAACAAGTAGGGATTTGCTCTAGACCCCCCGCCCAAGTCAGGGTCTAGGGACCAACAATATACATAAACTCCAGCAAGGGTTAGGAAAGACAGATCAAGTGTTGAGAATAATGAAACATATTACCTATCCACTTTTAGGGAAGGAAACTAATAAATATTTTTCAGAATCTATAGTCTGGGAGGACCTATCTGATGTAAAACCACCATGGTAAATGTGCTGTTTGGTCAGAGAGATCTGACCTGTCTGTATGATGTGGTTGTTGTGTCCGTGTTGTGTCCAGACGTGGGTAGAGAATAGAATTTTGACACATAGCCAATACTTTGATTGCAGAGCTGTGAGTTTCAGCTGTCAACAAGGCGGTGTCCATTCAGTTGGTGATTTTACTCGAGTGTATCTGTGCAGTACGTTGTGACAGAGACCACTATTATTGCCCGCCAGCACAGAGAGGTGGGACCACCAGATTTCAGCACCAGAGCTACATATGCAAGATGAGTGAGCCTCTGGTCTGCTGGAAGTTCACCAACGCCTTTTAGTTGCTAATACCCCATAAAATTCCTGCAATTTACTGGACACTGTGTAGTCAATATAGACAGGTGTGATGAGGCCACCCCAACAGCACAAGCATTAACTATCCTCCCAAGTAGATGACTACTAGAACATTTTAATAAAACTAACTAGTCTAGTACTTATATATGTACACTCTTGCATTTATTATGTAACATTACATGCATTTCTTTCATAATTTTTAAATCCTTTTTTTAAAAAAAAAGTTCTAGTCAACATAAAACTTGATCCAGAACAAATAAATGTAATATAATTCTATCAAAATTTTTACACACGTGAGTTAGTTCAGTGTATTTTAACATTTGTTAATATTATTAGTCTGCTTAAATATCTGTGGGTGTATCTATAACTATCACACCACATTACATATCATTACCCTAGACATTTTACATAGATACATTCATTAAGAAAAAAAAAATTGAGTGTGAGGTCGTAGTGGTAGCAAGAAAGGCCTTCTGACAATTCACAACTACATTTTATCTCAGGAGCCTTCACAGCTGGCCTCATACATTACATTTAGTAATATCACCATCATACAATACCATCAAACCCACTACAGTGTTTCCAATTTGTAAATTTGGTGAAAAATATTATGATGTGATGAATAAGTTACACTTTTTGAAGTTGATGTCCACTACTAGTTTTTTTTTACATAGCAGACGACCTCATATAGACATAGGACCCCAGTATAGGAATTAAATTAAATTTTTTTGGAAATATTTTTGGACTTAGAAAAATTTTTTGAACTTTAAATTTTTCTGAAAATTTTTTTGAACTTAGAAATTTTTGGGGATGGATTTTTGTTATTGATAGTACTCAAATGTCTCCCTACGGGATACATTTGCAGGGCCCCGGGATCTGTATGTAACCGCGTATACCGTAAGTTTTCAGATACAGGCTATATTAACATATAAAATAAATTTTTATAGAAACAGAAGATTAAAAAAGTCTTGGCGCAGATGTTTAATTAAACCAGGTTAGCTTCGAAAAGCCACGCATTATTTTAGGCTAAGCTTCGCTTCGTAACGCCAAGCATTGGTCACGTGATTTCCCACCAATGGTTAGGCTGAGCTTTTTTTCCCCGGAATGAACAAGAGACGAAGCCATTTTTTTAGTCAGTAATGAATTTAGAGCGGTGGAGACAAGACGTAATTCTCTTTGCTCAGTGATATTCTATAGAGGAGATTGACTTCGCACAATTAAAGCAACTGTGTAATTTCGAAACGTAGAATAATTTGTTTGTGAATTCATGAAAACTGTAAGTATTGCTAAATACTGAATGCAATAACTGTTAGAGCCCACAGTCATAACTGAAACGGAGCTACGCTCGAAAACTGGGTAAAGAATTGTAAACCCAGGCATATATCTGAACCTTTTACCAAGAATGAAGGTCCTTAAGCTGAGAGAAAGTCAAACTAAGGAATACTAATGAATAAGAGAAAGTTTGGCTCTTCATTGAAATGAAGAGATAAGAAAAACGTGAAATCTAGACCACATTAACAAATAAACGAAGGAACACTAGAAGGATAGAGGAGCCACGCCATGTTTTAGCAACTTGAAAAGATTACGAGATGCAATAAGGAATATTGCATCATTAAAATAATGCATTGACTTTTTATGCTTGTTTATTAAATGTCAACATGCTATTATGCAAATTTGGTGTGGTTACCATTTGACTTAACCCAGTTCTTGTTGGAAATTGAATAAACATTTGTTTCATTGAACACAAATGCTGTTGACGAATCATATGTTTGCAGTTAGCCATCATACCAATTATTAAAGGATCATGCCAAAGCTAATCGTTGCAGGTGCAACACAAATAATAACCATATGCTCTAAAAATAAAACATCATAGAGGATTGTCCCCGAACCTGGTAAATTCCTGTAAGTCTGTAGAGAGAAATCATCACCTCTAGCAGGCTAGCTAGTAATCAAAATCTAATACTCTCGAGTTAAACAGCAACCCCCACTACCCTGCCCGGCCACAGCTTCCTTTCCTTTTGGCTATTTCAATTTTAACGTTGTTATTCAACCTTCTCTGTTGCTTAGTATATCTGTTTTCACTTGTTTTTTAAATATGAGTTTTGCCTCGTTTTGTCGAGCACGTCCCGTTCAACCTAGACACAAGGCCCGTCGGTTATATTATATCGCATATTCAAATATAAAAAAGCTAGTGGTCTGATGTGAATAATGGTTTTACTGGTTATATTGTTTTAATTATGATTTTGAGAACAAACAAGTAATGGGAAAAAAAATAAGATGCTTTTTCTGAGAATAAACAGATGATCAATTGAAATGGTGGACCCCATAGGTAGATTTTTATTCCAGCTCTACTTAGTTTTTATAAAGTAATAATAACACATGAAATTTTCACATTGAAGAGTGGCTGTACCTGGTATACAACATCGTATTTTTATTAGGCCTGTCTGTATGGTATTTATGATGCTAGCTAATACCGATCTTCGACATTGTTTTTTTTTTAAATCACTTTTATTGTATTATCTAAAACCCATGTCGAACATTATCTTATTATTACATTTATTATACTCTCAATATCTGCGTCACCAGCACACTTCTATATGGCACCGAGACATGGACAACCTATGCAAAGCAAGAAAGAAGGCTCAGTACTTTCCATCTTCGGTATCTACGAAAAAATCATTGGTATTTCGTGGAAGGAAGGACAAAGTGACAAATGTCGAGGTGCTGTCACGTGTAGGCCTTCAAAGCATGTATACACTGCTTAGACAGCGCAGACTACATTGACTTGGCCATGTCCGCCGCATGGAAGATGGTAGCATCACCAAAGATATTTTCTACGGGCAACTGGCAGCTGGCAAAAAAACATTCGGTCGACCGCCCATGAGTTTCAAAGATGTGTGTAACAGAGACATGAAGGTATGTGGTTCAAATCCATCAACCTGGGAGAATGAAGCTGCCGATCCCACCAAGTGGTGAAATACTCCCTGCGGCGACACCTTAGATTGGGCGAAAAGAAGCTCCCACAACAAGCAGAAGAGAAAAGAACACACAAAAAGGAAAACGAGGCAAAAAAAAAAAAAAGCTGAGGGCTTTCACATCAGGGTGCATTCCCATAATCAGTTATGACTGAAGGGGCAACTACTGTAGCTGCTCTCAAACATTGTTTTATTATTACATTTAGGACACTATCAAACATTATCTTTTTATTATTACATTTAGGACACTATCAAACATTATCTTTTTATTATTACATTTAGGACACTATCAAACATTATCTTTTTATTATTACATTTAGGACACTATCAAACATTATCTTTTTATTATTACATTTAGGACACTATCAAACATTATCTTTTTATTATTACATTTAGGACACTATCAAACATTATCTTTTTATTATTACATTTAGGACACTATCAAACATTATCTTTTTATTATTACATTTAGGACACTATCAAACATTATCTTTTTATTATTACATTTAGGACACTATCAAACATTATCTTTTTATTATTACATTTAGGTCACTATCAAACATTATCTTTTTATTATACTTTTTGTAGTCTCCAACAAGCATTTTTCGTTCCATTTCTCTATGTTTCTGTCACACTGTTATCGCTACTCACACCTCTTGGTTTATTGCGTCACTCGTTTCTTCCATGATGGTATTCAGAAAAGTTGCCACATATTTTTTAACATATTCAGATTATTTAAATGTTTCCCTATTTCTTATTTCTCACTTCATTTTTATTTTATTTATATAGACTTTCTGGTGAGCATCAGATTCACAGCGTAGTAAGGGTGCTGGCCTCTCGCGGTTTCGGGACACCCCAATCTACCAAGCTGTAAATGAGTACCTAACTCTGCTCTTCAGTTAGGGAAGGTAAAAGCAGCCAGGAAGGGAATTGGTCACTCCACCTCTGGAAGCTGAACCTAATATAGCGAGGTCTCTAACACATCACTCCCCTACGCTGGATTAACTTGACCTTTCAGACTTTCTGTTGACAGACTATTTTGTAATTGTCTGTTTAAGAACACGTTCTCCAAAACTGACCAGCCCACGATGACCTACGACGCCAGACTTTGCTAGAGGAATTTGAACTCAGGCAAAACCTGAGAGACTGAAGCTTGGACCTGGAAAAGACTGTAGACTTTGTCCTAGCAACAGGCCTGCAGATTTAGCATAACTACAAGCTGAACGCAGAGCAGAAGAAGAAGAAGTGAGCAATAATTCCTCCTAGTAAATGTGCACGTAAAGATCGTTTACGATATCTTAATCTCTTAGATAGAATAACTGTCAGCATTACTTGGTGTTCATGAACGATTTTATCTTCACAGGTCATCGACCTCGCTTATTGATCTTCATATCTGTAGTCTCAATAGCCGTTTATGACGCAAAATGGAAACAGAATCTTAAAATAATTTGTCCCGCTATTTCCGTGCTGGGTTAAACAAATACTCATGCGTCCAACGTACTTGTCCAGGAAAACCTTAAGCATTTTAGCAAACTGCCACAGACAGTGTGCCCTGTGAGGTCAATGACTTCTAAATTGTTTTCATCAATTTCCTATAAAACCAAAATAGTATGCATTCATAATCGCGCTTCATTTACCCAAGGAGCATAGATCTTCAAAAAACGTATGCCAAGTCTTCCAGTACTGTGCCATCAGCTTAAATTTCTTCAATATCTTCCTCATCCCTTTCATGTCTGTTTCCTTTTCTCTTCTCTGTGTATTCGTCGGCATACATTTGCGATTCCAGAAAAAAAAGTCGTCCTGGTCATGCTATCAACATGTTCCTAAATGTGCGTCATATCCATCGTTAGCGTATTCTTCTCATCTCTTGTTCCACTGGCTATTCTCTGGTTCTTGTAATCGATTCCACATTAGTGATTTTGTCAAACCATTTTAAACTTTCTATTCTACGCAAAGCCCCCGATTTCGAAAGTATGCATTGTACTTTGAGAAAAAGACCCACATCACATATATACCTTGTTCTCTCCTTGGGAAAACTGATGGTCATCATGGCACGTGACCATGTTCATGGAAGAATGTACCAAAACACGTCATACGTTGTTTCAGTGGTTGTCAATGTACCAATTTGTTTTACCTGATGAGATTACCAGCATGTCCCATGCTCAACTACACATTATTTACCTTTTACGACATGTACGTGGGAGCATGGTCACTTCGTCTTCTCGACGTTTACCGGAAATTGGCCTGTTTCTACGTAAATTATTGACAGTTTGACCGCATGAGTTGGCGTCAGGGCTATAATTCTATGCTGTTACATTACTTTTATAATTTTGCATGCCTTTAAAATTAATGGCCAAAGCACGTGTGGGGATGAAAGGTTCCAGTATGCAAGATGAGAGAGAAAGAGGGGAAGGGCAGAATACTAGACGGGCCTACGCGCCAAATTCTTCTTAAACCTTAGAAAATAAAGTTCGTCTGTTCATTGAACCCTTGGTAAGAATGAAAACAATAGGCCAGTAATAATCAAGGATCCTATGAAATCGTGATCCTCTTGGCTAAATCACCGAAAATAATGGCAGGAGAATGAGTAGGAAAAAAAAAACCTTGTTTTACCACTTTCATTTAAGACCACCTGAGCTTTTTTATATTTGTCGCGTTTAAAATCCGCGACGCACAAAAACTCTTTGTTCTGCTCATCGTAGATAGCTGAAACTTTGCATACAGCTCCCTTTACGTTCCATTTTAATCTATCACGTTTTGGCAGGCGTAGACTTAGCTGATTTTTTTATATAGTAAATAAAACAATGTAATAAAGGGAAAATGACTCAATACCGTAAAGATTTCAGGTTATAGAAGTTATGCGCTGCGAATATAGACTTTGAGAATGGACTTGACAAAACTAGCAAAATATGCAGAAGAAAAGCAGGACAATGTGACCACAAATACATACTGAAATACTAAGAGGCTGCTAGTGTGTGACGTATAATGAAAATAAAGCCTGCTGTATCCGACAGTCTTCCGTGACCACGCCGTAGTTCTTTGATTCGTTCACAAAGTCAAACATTTGACAGACTGCATTACTCAAACTTTTATCCACGCCTCTTTTTCTTGTTATGTAACCAAACAGACATATTACCAACTTCCGCGACATGCCAGCATAACAGGCAGCGAGCTCTGATTTATTGACCTACGTTTCTCACGCGAGCGGGTCTGCCAATCATCAAGATAGCAGACAGACGCATGTGGGATAAACAATTAACCCTTTGATCTTCAGATACAGAGAAATCTCTGAGCCGATTAACAATTGTGGTGGATTTGATGTTAAGAAATGTTGTTATGTACTCTTAGTGTACTGAATGAGGTCAGCTGTGAAGGTCCCTGAATATAACAAATATTATGGTAAGTTTACAGGGTACCTTTCTGCTACCACCCCTATGATCTCATTCAGAATTATTCTTTGACTAGAATGTATGATGACTACGTTTGGTGTCTAGGGTTATGAATAGGTAGTGTAATGTTGCATTAACCAACTAAACATATAAACAATTATTTTATTATCCAACACAACACAACAGTACTACGACAATCACATACAAACTACACTTTAAAAGACTATCTTTAGTAAGTCAGTGGTTGAATTTTGGGTAAAAGTTAAATTTTTTACAATTTATTG
Organism: Oreohelix idahoensis; assembly: GCA_024509875.1. NCBI lineage: Eukaryota > Metazoa > Mollusca > Gastropoda > Stylommatophora > Oreohelicidae > Oreohelix > Oreohelix idahoensis. The sequence goes on along the minus strand of JAMPIV010005594.1, from coordinate 103,400 downwards.
TCCTGGTTCTAGTTTGTTTTGAATCAGGACTGACAATCAAAAGTGAAATCAAAAGAATTATTTACATCAATTAAATAACACCATGGATCTTCTGTCCATAATACAAATGTTATTGTATTATAAGTGTGTAGATGTAGTTTTCTAACTTAGGTTAATACTGGTATATAATGGTAGGTTGTTGGTTAACATCACGCACTATTGTTTGTTTTCTTTTCATTTGACACTGGTGGCATTTTGTATTAATATTCACAGTCTTTATGTTAAACTAGAGGTTGAGCTTCCTGGTGCCGAACAGGCACTTATCTTCGAAGGATAACACCGGTAGATCTGTTCATAGGCTCGCTGGACAATCTGTTTCCCTTTTTGAAAGGCAATGGCATCCAGAATGTGCCCGAAATATGCAAACAGTGTCAGGAATCGAACAGTTTCCACGAGCCTGGTACTACGTTAATGTCAGTACCAAAAAACCCTGAAATAAGAAGGTTATGCGTCCTTCTTTATAACAAGTATACCATAATATTCCACAATTAATTACAGGCACATTACAAACAAACAAATAGGGTCAGCTCTTTATGACAACCTATGTTACCATTATATTTTTAGGTGGCAATGTATACCAGTATTCCTCTCCCCTAATGGTTACAACGCCTCTGCAATTCCAGCAGTAATCTTTTTCCATACCATAGGATAGGTGTTATGCTCCTTGATGACAATCATATATAATCTTGTAGTACTACACCTCTCTGATAGTCTATCATATGATGGATCAATCTCTAGGCTCTGCCTAAGTCTGCCATGGACCCACTTATTTACAGTCGTATTGCAGTATCTCACATTCAAACTTTATTTTAAATAAAAGGTTAATAAAATCAATCTTACCACAAATTTCAATAAAATATACACAAGCGAACGATGACTGGCAAACAATTTATTGCACACTTTAGATCTGCCTTGTCCAGACTGCTTTCTATAAGTTTGAAAAGCACCAGCCTGCTCTCATCGCTCCTTGTTCATCAGAAACTTTTCTCAAAATGGCCACGAGCAGTCTACGTTTCCGATAATATATAATGTATGGGCCAATGGGACCATGAACTCTTTTATTTTGAATCAAACTTTAAAAAAACAAACTCTCAAACTACTATGTTTACTACTGCAAATATATTTTTAGTTTTAGGTCAACCAATCCTATCTCGCCTTCCTTTAAACTACTGCCAATCAAATTACAGGTACCTTTTAGTCCTCATTTCCCCAAAAGCTTTTTTTCAAAACATGCTATGAAAAAAAATAAGCAGGCATGATTTTTGTTTTCGTCAGTCCGTCTTACAATACATAGTATTTTGCCAATATCTTGGTTATTTATTGTACTAGTGCTTAACTGACACCATATTGTTGCTCAGGAAATCATAAGGCATCAGAATATATAATTTTTATGGCCCTATGTATTATGGTTCATAAGTCCATATTTTTTTCTATGTTAGTCGTTCAAATCTAGAAACTGCCACCTGTTCAATTCTTCTTACAACTATTTTCAAACTAAAAACGAGAATCGTCTGTAGTCCGTTAGAATTACGTCATTTTTTATAAGAGCTAAGGCTGTCTGCGTGACCAAATTGACAAACATTTTTTAGTTTTTGTATCGTAATTTGAAAATCGCCCAAGGCTATGTCGCTCGAGCTGGCTTTTTGAAATCAACGCGAGACGGCGTACCCTAGGTTCTGTCTTTCCATTCCCTCCCCTCCTTTTCTTTTATTCTATCCCTCTGTCGTCTTGAACTTGCAAAAGTGTTACATTTAATCTCAAGGACGAATTTGAAAAGACAGTACCCTTCATTCGGCTATTAGGCTTATCAAAACCCGCATACCGGCTGGCGTGGGGAAGAAGACGCTGGACTCAAATTTTGTTTTCTATCTTATTTTTGACTTATGCACTATAATATTATTTAATTTAGCTATTGTATTTAGAATATCGTCACAACAATTCATCTCGAGACGCGAGCGATATTCGAAGAAACCCCGTTATCGGGGCGAGTGCCTTTGATGTCGGGCAAGCAGCGTTCGACGAGAGAAACGGCGTCCGGCTTAGAGGACGTTTCATCTGGTCCACAGTTTCTCAATTCTATAGTTCGCACGTTACTGCGAAATTAACACCATTAGGGATCTGAGAGCAAATGAATATACATAAACAGCGGGTCCTTAAACTCACTGATCAGTTGTTGCTCAGAATTTTGGATATTCTAAGCTCGTTATTCTAGAACCATTGTGGAAGTGTGTTATTAGTATTTCGTGGGGATTGTTTCATTTCTGGTTTGTGGTAATAGAAATTAGCATTTACGTGATTTAATGTGTTAAGTTTACCATTATAATTCACTGTGATTTCTAGCGTTAAAACTAGCGAAATAAATAACTATTTTTCTTTGCCAGAGATACGGTAGTTGACTGATAAAGTGTTAAGCGCGACTATAGTGACCGAATAGGATTCACGTTTATTTCATTTTTGTGTTTTATAGTAAGTCACTATTGTTATACCTTAAGATTAAACTAACAGGCGCCGACAATAAAATAACTATTAACGATATTTGTAAGTGCGCGTAGGGGTAACTAAAACAATAGTTGACAGTATGAGCTGATCGTTAACGCGCAGAAGGGGCGGGTAGGGGCATACCTTGGTCCGAACCTGAAAGCGCAGAGCGGGCGAAAAGCTGACCGTATAGTTGTAAATAAAGCCCCCGTGTGCCTTTTAACTTTAAGCAGGACTGCCGGAGAGGGAAAGAGATCGCCTCATCCCCGTCCGTGCACATATAGAGTAGTTGCATTTATTTTCCATAATGTCTTGTTTATTTCTCGCAGACCTGACAGAGCGGCCAGCGGTTTTTTTTCTGTATTATTGTCTCCAGTTACTGATGGGATTTATGTTGTCTTCTTCGTGGTTTACGAGTCCCAAGTCCGTGTTGTGAACAGGACTGGCTAAAAGACTAATAAAACATTTATCTATTAAGTTTAACTGGACTATCAATTCCCAGATATTTTTTTCCAATTTATCAGCCCACGGGAGTGGTATATGCAATAATAGCAACATCTAACTTTTGACAGACGCAGCACCGGATTTATTCAGAAAGTTGCACTGTTTCTAAATCGGCACTCACCACAGAGCCAGCCGATAGGATTTACCAATCAATTACTTACCATCATCAGCAACTAGCTGTGTCCAAATACAAGAAGTATTTGTTTTTCCATTCTTTGCTGTGAACACTAGATCTCGATTTTTTTCTACCATTAACTATTCGAGGTGACACTATCGATCCAGGATTACCTCACCAAACTTGGCGTCCACCTTATAAAGTTATTGTCAAGGCTGGACTGGGACCAAATTTGGCACTGAACCCTGACATTATCAATATCGATAAATATATTCAGGATAACTGTACATTCCAGGAAATATCAACAAGATTAGGTAAGGAGAGAGAGAGCGTGGCCACGTATGTCAGAGAGAGAGAGAGATTGAATATTTTCTTGTTACGGTAGCTTGTACCAAACTAGTTATTTTTTCTTTAACAATTGTTTACTTTACGGATGTTCACGTTTCTTTACTGTCTATACTGTAACCTAGTGCTAAACTTTGAACCTTTGGGGTTATTAACTTATTGGGTTCTTATCTTCTCAAGGAGGGGAGGGCCTAGGTATTCTGTTAATTCTCTATATATGTAATTTTGATCTATTTTGTTTCTTTTAGATATTCGATGTTGTAAAGTTTAGTGATAATAAACAACAAAAGAACTAACTTTGTGTGCGTTGGTCAGACCCATACCCAAATTTACCCATAATTTTTCACGTTTGTGTGTCTTGTTGTCACATAGCTATGTGTGTGTGCGTGTATAGTAAACGTATATTTCTCAATATAAGGTGGTGCAAGATTGTCTGATACTAAATTATAGTCGTATAGATAGGCTGGACTAGAGAAACTACTCAGTCCAGAGACAGATCTTCTCCTTAAACTATTCACTCGTTAAAATCTATTTCTTACACCTTACTTCTCACGTATTATCACCATCTCCTATACTCAGGCGGGACCTTACGTAACTTTAAAACCTATCTAAGCACGACATAGTGATATACCAACAAACAAAACAGGTTCTTTGTCAAAGAAAGTAATGGAAAGTTAAGTACGAATATAAAAACAAACAAACAAAACAGAACGAGAAAAAGATAGACGAAACACTTCAATACTTTTAAATAGATCAGTATTAAAGGCCTTCTCTCATCCTAGACAATTACTTGGCTAAGGATGAAGAAGAGCTCTGCGAGAAATCAAGACAAGAACAAATCAAAGCAGTCATAGGGCGTTTGTCAGATTGAGCAGCTGCCAGACCAAACTGTATTCCCTGTCACCAAAGCCTTGAAGGACACTTCTACAGAGATGTTATATGTAAAATTCCATTTTTTAAATTGTGAGGACAGAAAAAATAGACTTAATGGAAGATTTTCCGTCAAGCTACGAATAAGGTGTACAAATTATATAATATTATTATTAGCGCCAGAAAAGTAAAATTCAACAAATCACGGTATAAAAGCCGAAAATAACTTTGAAAAAATAACCTAAGGAAGAAAGGAATACGTTGATTTTTTTACACAAAAATGCGGAGCACTCTACATAACGAAAATCTTACTTTTTTATTAAGGAACTTGAAAGCTGTCTGAGTATTTCCCAATGAGATAAAAGCCTCTTTCTGTTTACTTTATCCTTAATTGCATGTAAAAAGCCATACGATTTTTATAAACACCTTGCTTCATTTATTATTCTGTTTTCTTAGCGAGATGGGGTTAGAGCGCTCGCTTCTCAATGCAAACGGGCCTTGTTTAAAACCAGGTTGCGTCTCGTGTCAGTCTACCCTGCTGGAAAAATGGGCATCTGATTTCTCTTCAGTTTGGAAGGCAAAGGCAGTAAGGGATGCAACTAGTTCCCCCTCCATGTAATCTAACTGACATCTAGTGTAAGGATAGTCTCAAGCATTTCACTCCCCCTACGACAGTATCTGTTATGGGAAACCTTTACCGTCATCTTTAAACTATTTCAGATGCCCTACATTAAACGGTTCTGGAACCCACAGGGTAAGAGAGGCAGAATAAAAAACACAGAGAAGAGAACCGGAGACAATAGTAAAAATGATGAGGAAAACGTAAAACGGAACTTGAGCTCATGGCACGTGACAGGAGGACTTGGCAAGTCTTTGTTGAAGGCCTATGTTCCTTGGGGAGCTAAAGGGCATTGATTAATTAAACTATTTTCTTTTTTATGTTCCTTCAGACAACCAGCACCCTAAAGCAGAAATCCTCAAGACAGATGAAAACGGACAGACTAACAGACAAGTCATGCTTTTTTTTTCTTTGCACTATCAGGTTAAAAAAAAAAAAAAAAAACACTCAAATGTAAAAAAAGCAAGGACATAAGTGTTATAAGAACAAACATCTGCAAACAATTTTGGCAATTCAAAGGAGCTTCGCAACAGTGGATCGTCTAACTTCAATATCCCCGACAATGAAGAAGCTGACAAGCTTGGAAAGGAAGACGTAAAACTGTCTCTATCTGATACAAGCGGCAACACGTGTAGACGTCAAGAGACTTATGAAGAGCAGATACAGGAACACTTGAGAGATAGAACATAGGGTAGGAGAGATAGGGGGAGACTTAATGAGCACATGGAGAAGAGAATTGGAGACTGACATGAGGAAGACATAGAAAGAAATCCAGCTGATGGCACATGACAGGAAGACAATCATGTCGTTGTTGAAGGCCTGTGTTCCTTGGGGAGCGGATGGTGATGACGATTCTTCTTCTCAGAACGCGCTCAGTTGTCAGCTTGTAAATATTTGAAGAAAGGAATGGTCAGCTTGTAAATACTTGAAGAAAGGAATGGTCAGCTTGTGAATACTTGAAGAAAGAATGGTCAGCTTGTGAATACTTGAAGAAAGGAATGGTCAGCTTGTAAATACTTGAAGAAAGGAATGGTCAGCTTGTAAATACTTGAAGAAAGGAATGGTCAGCTTGTAAATACTTGAAGAAAGGAATGGTCAGCTTGTGAATACTTGAAGAAAGGAATGGTCAGCTTGTGAATACTTGAAGAAAGGAATGGTCAGCTTGTAAATACTTGAAGAAAGGAATGGTCAGCTTGGGAATACTTGAAGAAAGGAATGGTCAGCTTGTAAATACTTGAAGAAAGGAATGGTCAGCTTGTAAATACTTGAAGAAAGGAATGGTCAGCTTGTAAATACTTGAAGAAAGGAATGGTCAGCTTGTAAATACTTGAAGAAAGGAATGGTCAGCTTGTAAATACTTGAAGAAAGGAATAGTCAGCTTGTGAATACTTGAAGAAGGGAATGGTCAGCTTGTGAATACTTGAAGAAAGGAATGGTCAGCTTATAAATACTTGAAGAAAGGAATGGTCAGCTTGTAAATACTTGAAGAAAGGAATGGTCAGCTTGTAAATACTTGAAGAAAGGAATGGTCAGCTTGTAAATACGTGAAGAAATGAATGGTCAGCTTGTAAATACTTGAAGAAAAGAATGGTCAGCTTGTAAATACTTGAAGAAAGGAATGGTCAGCTTGTAAATACTAGAAGAAAGGAATGGTCAGCTTGAGGATTCTGACACCTTAACAGTGTTTCTCCTGGACTTGTGCCAGTTACGGCCATTTGCACTCAATTCTGATGCGTCGCTTCTCCAGTAAAAAGTTGAGTAATAATTTTGTTAGTGCCACAGATACATACATATGCGATTACTAGTTTTAACTTAGTGAACTGATGCTGTTCAAGTAATCTGTGGCCTGTGCAAAGTCTGAAGACTATTATTTTCTTCTCTTTTATTGAGTTAGTAATGGGCGTCGGTTTTGTGGCGGGGAGGACAACATTAGACAATCTTTGAAGGACCGAAGACTAGAATGGAACCAGGCAAGGATGAAGACATCCGATAGGATAGAACGGCGCTCTCCCTGGCAAAACTCTACACCTCACGGTAGAATAGGAACGACTAAGTAAGTAAGTTCACTTTCAGTTAAATGCATTAATTGATACTACACTGTATATTCTTTCTTAGCAAGTAAACCGCCAAAACATGCCAAGGGAAATAAGTATGTTGTGCTCTGTCTACTGCGTGCCTGATGACGGTATTAATTTTCCAATGATCCTTTCATTCCTGTCCATTTAAGTTCAACTTTATTGGATCTTTCTAGTCAAAATTATGATGATCATTCTTCATGGTCTATGCACTGTGAAAAAATTGAAAGGCTCGCGTGTTCTTTTAATGTGCGTTCAATGTATATCCCTGTGCAATAGACGCCTTTTCCGTATTTTCTCGCAAAGGCAATGGGATTTTTTAATTGTTCATTAAAGGACGTTTCACTTAGACAACTAGCAATATGACGGATTACGTAGTTCTCAAATCCGTGCACTTAAAATTAGCACCAAATAATCGATTATATCCTAACAACATAATCGCCTCTCCTTGAGAGAATCCACATTTTGATTGTATCAATACCGTTACCACCTAAAATTTAAAGAAGACGCGAATTCGTCTGTCTATCTATCTATCTATCTATCTATCTATCTATCTATCTATCTATCTATCTATCTATCTATCTATCTATCTATCTATCTATCTATCTATCTATCTATCTATCTATCTATCTATCTATCTATCCATCCATCCATCCATCCATCCATCCATCCATTGATCCATCCATCCATCCATCTATCTATCTATCTATCTATCTATCTATCTATCTATCTATCTATCTATCTATCTATCTATCTATCTATCTATCTATCTATCTATCTATCTATCTATCTATCTATCTATCTATCTATCTCTCTCTTGCTAGCCTTCTCACAATCCCTTGTTACATTTATCGTACACCTCTCCACTGCTATTTTTTGCTGCTACAGAAGATCTAGCGCTGCCTTATATTCTCAAAGTTCACGAGCCATGCAGACTTTTGGGTTAAGTCCAGCTTACACCCGTGCAACGCCAGTTTGGTACGAAACAGCGACATTTGAATGGCTAAGCCACAGGGGACATAACGCTGCTTCGCTCACGGGAGATAATGACGATAGATGAAATTCCTAACACGAGGAAGTGAAAAGAGCTTCAGGGTACAAGGGACATTTTGTCAGAGCCAAAAATGGATCCTATGCCAGGTCCTCTCCGATATTATCAGGTCCTAGAATGCTTTGAAGGGGCAAGAACAAAGGCGTCAGCAAGTAATTAATTTTGTTCTAGTTAACGGCATAACTGATTCTAGAGGTTTTATATCTACGGTATGAAGGTGTCGTTCTGTGTTGACGATTCGGTTTTTAAAAAAATCTTTGATACTATTCCAATGCCTGAACATAGCAGGGGAAATAATTCGGTCAGTCTAGCGACTTACTTCTAGGTGTTACTTAAGAACGAGTAAATGGTGAGTGAAAATGTGGTCGTATCATGTAGTTAAGCGTCCAACTGACAAAGTGGTTAGAGCGCTGGTCTCTCGTGGCAAAGGTGTCGGGTTAGAATCACAGTACCGACACGCTTCAGTCCACCCAGCTGTAAATTGGTACATGGCTTTACTCTTGAGTTAGGGAAGGAAAAGGCAACGACGAAGGTAACTGATCACCCAACGTCTCGAAGCTGGACCTAGTATAGTGAAGTCTCTAACACTTCTCTCCCTATGGCAGTATTCACTACGGGCCTACCTTTACATTTATCATGTAGTTCCCTTGTGTGTCTGGGAAGACAAAGAAAGAGTAGGCTGATGTTCCCTCAGGAATGTCGAACAAGGCGAGTTGCTAAGGTCAGGGCCGGCCCTGGCTAAGGTTGGACATGAAGCTGAAAACTTCAATGTATAAAAGAATTTGCTACAAAAACTACTGTTGCAGAGGTTTATGCTTTGATACAGGCTTTGTTAATAGTTATTACAAAAGCTAAAATCACACAAAACTTACGACGACTCAAGATGAAAGGAAAGCTGGTATCTGTTGGCTCTAAAATAATGTGTGGAATGAAAACTCGTTTCTTTAATTACTACCTGTGGTGATTTGTTGTTGTAATTTTTTTTTAAATTCAAACCATTGTCTTTATTTTTTTTAAACAGAATGTTAAGTTTAAAAAAAAAACACGATAAAATATTGGGTGATTCTTTTATTATGAAACTAAATTATTAAACTTCGCCGTAATTTCTCCACGGGTTACTTACATAAAGGTCTGTGAAATCATAATAAAATAGAATATTAGCCTCTATATGGCGTGTTTCTAATTGTGTTTAAGATACTTTTCTCTCACATCACAGTGCAATGCGCGCCGTTTCTCTATTTCTGGAAAAGCTGATGTGATTGTTTCATCCCTTTCAAACGCAGACTTTAAACTTTCCTGCAAAGCAAAATCTTAATAGCCCGATTAGAAGTAATCAAACCACTTTCTTTGAATATTTTATGAGCATATGAAAGCTCGAAGATATTATGATAGCAGGAAAGATTGACGGAAAAGGGAGATTGAGGACAATATAAAAAAAAATCAGTGGACAGTTTAATATCGTGGCATGGAAAAAAGTAAACAACAGAATGTATAAGCCACACTGGAGACCGGAAGCTGTGGACAAACACGAACGCCTGCTCCAGTTAGCATGACATTTGACGAAACAGAAGAAGATGATCATGGAAAAAGAAGCGGAAGACGAAGCAGAAGTTAAGAAGAAAGAAGAAGAAGTAGTAAGGAAGAAAGAAGAAGAAGAAATTAAGAAGAAATAAGAAGAAGCAGAAGAACTGATTAGTGGAAATGACGTAAAACCAAATAAAAGTGGCACATTACAAAGTTACCGGCGCAACCTGCCCGTAACGACCATACACAATCTGAGAGACTATAATATAATAATTACTTTACCCGTATAATATAATAATTACTCTGCCTTCTGCCATACTGAGTTACGGCCAGTGCAGAATTATTGATTTATGAGCTCTGCATTAGAAAATTGATCAACAGAAAGTGTGACAGAATGTCATTGATCTGTGCTCGGATTTTACCACGCTCGGTCTATACCCATCGACAATAAATATATACACAACACGGATTCATTGTCATTATCTAAAACAGATTGCTGCAGACATAATAACTGAAAGGCTATGAGAAGTGCATCTGGGCATGCTCCTACAAGACAGCCACTTACAGTGATTGATCTGTGCTACTTAAGGAACAAACGGAGGAAATGTAGAGGAATAATAACCAGATTTCATTATACTGTATTGCCTTATCTGGTACTACATTACACTACAAATATATCTAGATCACAATAGATCTATATCTAGATAAACAAACAACTGATAATAGCTGGGGCCGAGTGCAAACAAAGGAAGACACGCATATAAACTATCGGGGGCAAAAAACAAGCAAAAAATGCCAAACACAAGATGAACTAAAAATACCAATTAATTTTTAAAGTGTGCTACGGTTCAAGCTTCGGAACTGGATACTTCATGTTAGAGGAATTCGTTAGCAGAACGGCAAGAGCCGAATACAATTAGACACTTTCTGCTGTACTGCAATAAATTTGAACACGGGCGAAACATGAAGACCTGTGGTAATAAACTCAAGATAGAAATTAATGTTGAAAATATTACAGGCACTGAAACCACACAGGAACTGCAAAAGTTAATAAAACATATATTAATGTAACTGATAGACCTAGATCGAATCTCCGATGTGCCAGTTACTTCTCTTAATCCTGTGTCTTCCTTCTTACGAGTACCTATCATGTAAGGTCAACAATAATTTAAGGTAGCGGCATAAGAGATACTGCTGCAGGAAAGTGAAGCGCTAGAGACAGAAAGTTCTTTTGCAGAGAAACCTAGATCTTTGTCAATATTTAAGTAAAGGGTATGAATATTTTGGAGTTCGGACGTTCTGAGCAAAAAGTCTTTTTACAAAGCTAAACAAAAATGCACTTGCTACTTAACTAGTAACACTTTAAATCACACATTTAGCCACAGCAAATGAACTCTTATTTCACCTTAAACGTTTTAACAGAAAATTTTGTTTCTTTCCAATTGTTCAATTCTTCTCTGTAAAATATTTTACTTGTTACTTATTATTGCACCGTATGCTCATTTTTATATTAAAAAAAAAAAATACAAACTTTCATTAAATCTCAATTGTATGTCAGCCAAGTCTAGGGGGAATAACTAGACTAGCCGCCATTAAAAACGCATCGAAATCGTGACATGTTTTCACTGTTGAAATGTTTATGCAAGTGAGCGATTTTCAAACCCCGAAAGTGTGCAAGTGATGAAGTTCATGTATTCCCACTTTACTGTCGATGTGATGTTTACTTCAAATTTTGCGTGCTTCTTTTGATAAATTCTGGCTTTATTAAAAGTCGAATCACATTGAAATTTGGCACACTCATTAGTCAAGTTTCAGCGAGTAAAAAGCCATTATCTGTTTTCATCGAAAGAAAGTCTGTTAATGTTTTTGTCATGCCTCGACTGCCGTCACAAGAGCGATGGCAAGCTGTTGGTATGCTCAGCAGTGGAATGGCGACCAGAGAAGTTGCCAGTCATTTCACTTGTGACCAGTCTACTATAGTGAGGCTGAACCAGCGATTTCGGGCGACAGGTACCACCAATGACCGTCCCAGGCTTGGTCAACCTCGTGTAACAACACTAGCTCAAGATGACAGTGAGTACGACTTTTGTTTTTACACCTAGGGTTGGCAACTGCTTAGGAGCCGGTTCTGAATTGTCTCATGTTTAATAATACAGCAAAATTGGGTTAGTAAATGGATCAGAAATGTAAAATCCGTGTTTTCGTGTATTTAAATTTAGCACAACGAGTTGTGGTTCATAAACTAATGCGGTGCGTTTTTTAATGGCGGCTAGTATATTTGTAGTAGTATTAGTAATGTTTGTAGCATGGAGGTAGTAGTAGTTATATTATTAGTAACAGTGAAAGTAATAGTAGTAGTAGTAGTAACTGTAAAAGCAGTGACAGTAGTAGTAGCTGTCACAGAATATTGGGTCGATCTCTTTTCCTTTCCGGAAGTATTTAGTTACATTTTTTGTGTACAAAATTTCCGTGGTCGTCCCTTTTCTTTCTCTGCTATCAAGTACTTACTTTCATATCATCTTACACTCCCCTCAGTGATAATTCGTCATGAACCCAGATGGGCTGTCAGTGACCAAGCGTTGGGTTTACCTAAGGCGTGCCGGACGATAAATTACCCGTCTGTTGATAGATTACAGACACGCACTTATCAGTCGGACACACGTGAGCGGAAATGTAATAGTCCGGGCAGATGTAAGAAGTTATTTGTAAACATTGTAGAGAGAGGATCGGATGTTTTCATTCCGTATTTGGGAGACACTAACAAGCAGTAACGCGCAGAAATTTCCATGAGGAAATAAATGGAACCTGCTTTATTGTGAGTTTCTTATAAAGAACCAAAAGCAGAGGTGGTTCCATATGGAGCAGGGAAGAAATGACGAAAGACATGATGTACATACGTGTTATATTATTAACCTTTCAAGCAGTGTAAATGTAAAACATATTCACTCTAAATGTAACGAAAGTTTCAACTTTTTCAACCAGTGTAAATGTACGTAACTTTGGGACTGTTTGGCAAGGAAGAATATTCCAGCACCTCTGATTCATGCTATACAGAGCTTCTACAAGTCTTGCAGAAATTATGTGAGGACAGCAAACCATAAGTCAGAAGAGTTCAGGACCACCACTGGTGTAAGACAAGGTGATATCCTATCACCTTACCTCTTCATACTCCTTATGGACGATGTCATCAAGGCATGTAAGGAGAGAACAAGAAAGTATTCAGTGGGGTACTGGAAGTTGAGACAGGTCTATATTTCAGAGCTGGCATTTGCTGATGATGTTGCCCTGATTGCTAAATCAGAGGCACATCTCCAATCCAACCTGCAAGTATGGAAGGAAGAGCTGGAGAAGAGAGGGATGGTCATAAGCAGCTCTAAAACAAAATCCATGGTGATATCACGAGAAGAAAGAAGACATCAGATTAAGCTGGGAGAACACGTCCTGGAGCAGGTCGACCACTTTAAATACCTCGGAGCTATTATAGACCGAAAGGGAGGCATCAAAGAAGAGTTGGCCACTCGAAAAGCAGCAGCTGGGAGACTTTTTCAGGCCATAAATCGAGGATTCCTCAGCAAGAGAGAGGTTGGTAAGAAAACGAAGATGGCTGTATACCGCTCCACCTATGTCCCAGTCTTGACATATGGATGCGAGTCATGGGCAATGACTACAACCCATAAAAGCCAGATCCAAACCTCAGAAATGAGATATCTGAGGAAGGTGGTTGAAGTAACAAGAAGAGACATGGTACGCAACCAGACGATACGTCAAGGCCTAAAATGCCACCCCCTACAGACCCAAGTAGAACAGTCCCAACTAAGATGGTTTGGCCATGTCTGCAGAATGGGAGAAGATCGGCTACCACGACAAGCATGGGAAACAAAGAGCCAAGGATCCAGACCCCGAGGACGACCCAGAGTCCGCTGGGAGGACAACATTAGACAATCTTTGAAGGACCGAGGACTAGAATGGAACCAGGCCAGGAGGAAGACAGCCGATAGAATAGTCTGGCGCTCTCTCTTCCAAACCTCTACACCTCACGGTAGAAGGGGAACGACTAAGTAAGTAAGTAAATGTACGTAAAACTATTCATTTTAAATGTAAATATAGTGTATCGCCCACTGGGATTAAGATTTATTCTCAGAGAGGTTAAAAGTTATGAGACAGATGGGATGGTGGAATGAAAAGATGGGGACACATAAGTATGTGTCGGGAAACTCAATACTCAGAGGGTATTTGTTTCTCTTCTCTTGCCATACTAGTTGGTGGTACCAGTTGAGGGTACTATTTTTGGAATAAGTGAGGGTAAAAGTGGCGTAAAGTTGACGCTAGACACCATCGTCAGACGGGTCTTAGAGATGCGGGACCAGCTTTGCACTTACTCTCTGATTCTACGTGGAACGTGCTGCAACTCGTAATCTTGACCAGGATCGTGAGCAATCCAGTCATCTATCTGCGAAGAACCAAAACACCAGCGGGAGCAGAAACCTCATTTGCAGCTAAGTAGTCAAATAAAAGGTGCCAAGTGAAACTTCCCCTTATATAATCCCCCATTAACATCATATGATGATGATCAATTTTTGTTAAAGAATATTCAATTTGTAATAACTGTTAAATCCTATGTGAGTATTAAATTTGTTATTTATATCTATCCAAATTTAAAGTTGATTTAATCATTTTGAATGTGTTGTATCCGTATGTCTCAGACAATTTCTTAAATACACTCAATCATAGCTATTAAATACTAATAAGAGGAAATTCGCTGAATTAGCTCAGCTGGGGGCTTGAACGAGCTATAAGATTACATAATCCTTCACAAAAGTTGTCGGTAGATCCTAGAGTTAACGCGCTCAGCAAATACAGCATTGTTCTCGCTTTTCTGAATATCTTGTGACTATTCCCTTGAGGTAGAAGCATCATTGTCCTTCTACCTACAACTCTGCCAAGAGTAATCTTGTGCGAAGGTAGACATCTTTGAAGACCCACATCAGTTACTCTTGAGTTTTGGCCACTGTTGGACCACTACTGCAGAGCTAAGGGAAGGCAACCCGTGACAGTAGCATTATTAGCAGTGATAGTAGCAGTAGTAGCGTTAAGGGGTCGTCCACATATTACCTCGCACAGTGAGGGAGAAGGAGGTTTGGGGTCTAAAATTTTGTGACGAAGTGTGGTCCATAATGGATGGCTACGGAATGAATGGAAAACATCCACAGAACCTCGAATCTTCAAGAACTGATGTGGATCTATTGTCCTGGTCATGCAGGGGTACGCGACAATGAGAGAGTAGACAGACTAGCTTAGAGAGTACCCAAAAGTGGGGACACTGGGTATTCATAAGGGGGAGATATTAAAGGCAATTAATTATTGCTTATTAGGGAACAACAATGCAGTCGATAAAGTTTGGCATCAAGCGTAAGACAAGCGTGGACGGGCGTAAAAGAGGATGCATCCGGTGTGCATACAACCAGCGCGCAACAGGAACAATCAGCATTCATACACTTCTACCTTTTCTGAGGGAGACTGAGCACCTATGGGTTTGCTCGGAGTGCAGTGATGGCGACTCTGAGCAATAATAACAGTTATCCAGATAAACAAGACTACGATATCGTTGGCGACGGTACTTTACAGCCAGATGTGTATCATTTCTTCTTCTTCGTACACTCTCAGACTTCCACTTGAATGTTTTCAAAGAAACAGTAGTCAGTTTGAGGCTATTTGAATCTCCGTAGAGCTTTTCCATGAACGGTACTGGCGTCTGCCATATGCGATTTCTCTGTTCCGCATATGTTGGGCAACTTTGAAGCAAATTTTCAGTGCCGCAGTTACACTGATAGGTAGCTCCTATCTGTAGCTTGTTGAATTGATGGTATCTGAATCTGTTGTGGCCAGTGCTGAATCTGAAGATTACTACTTGTTCTCTTCTGTTGAGCTGGTAATATGCATCATTTTGTGTATGACCTGGATGCTCTACACCGCATTTGTTTCTGTATCTGTATCATTTCATCGTTTGATGTTTGTTTTCCCCTTGGTGATTTCCGTTCTAATGTGGCCGTTTTAATGTGTTAATCCCATCTACTCTGTACTGTTGTAGTGCGTTCTGTCCCTGAAGAAAATGTAAAGGTCGCAAAGTTGGTTGCATTGTGCTTGTGTCAATGTACAATGGGTTCTTATCTATTTTCATATAACACCGACTAATTAGGCTAGATTAGTGGTTCCCAAACGGTGCAGCGCACCACACTGGTGTGGCGAGAGTATCGCAGGTGTTGTCAGAAGATTAAAAGACAATCAAGAATTTTGATAGATTAAAAAAAAAGATTAATATGCCGAAAATAAAATATGACGGTCATTTTCTTATTTATTTTGTTGCCTGTGATATAGTATGGGAAATATGTGTATAGAAACCCGTAGAATTTTCCAGAAATTTTCACATTTTACTCAGTAATATAATTTATCTTGTATCAAATAGATCACAACATATTATTGTGACCAGGGATTTTCTACTCTAACAAATATCAAAGACCAGAAAAGGGAAAGGCTTCTTTGTTTTGATGAGGAGATGAGAGTCTGTTTGTCGCAAAATAAGATCTAACATAAATGAGATTACCCGGTGATATCTCTTATTGAATTTGTACATTTTGTTAATGAATCATGTTTTTATGTAGCTGTGTTTTTTAAAATACTTTCTGGATGACTCATGATCATTTATAACGTAGTTGTGTTTTATTTTATGAATAAAGCACTGCTAGGGGTTTATTTATTTTTTTAATGTAACTCTTATCTATAAAAATTTCAGTGTGGCGCGAGCACATTTTTCTTTCCAAAAGTGTGACTCAGAGAAAAAAGTTTAGGAACCACTGGGCTGTGTCTATACCTAGGTGACGATTTACCTTCTATTGATCTAATGACATGATTACAATTTTTCTTCTTCATATAAAATGCCATGCGGCGTAGGTGATCATGCCTCTTCACAACTTCCCGTTTTCAATACCGTTTAGTACTTCTGTTGTTGACTTCTTTCTATGCTATGATGTCAATTCTTCTCTATTATAGACCGCAGTCAGCGACTCATAGCTTGACTGCCTGCGTCAGGACCAGCGAACCAGAGCTGGTCAAGACCGCACTCCACCTCCACGTGGTGGTCCTGGAAACAGTCTGCAGCTGTGCAGGCTGGCTGAGCGAGTGTGGATCGAAATGGAAAGGCAAACCCGGTCCTAAAAAATGCCGTGCAGAAGTCGGATGTGTCGACCGAAAGGTGCAGATATCACAGCTACGTTGTAAACAGACACAACGCAACCACCAACCTTTTCAGGGCGAACGAAGAAGAAGAAGAAGAAATCTTCTCTCTTTATCGTCTTATATCACTTTTTTCTTCAATCTTTTCTTATTGTCACAATAAATTTCAACTGTCGTCTTCTCATAACATGCCAATGAAAATGGGTTACTTCATTCTAGTGTGCGTAATAAGCTCCCTTTGTGCACCGTCCAAATGACATTTTAGATTTTAAAAATTAAGCACATGACAAATATGCCAGTTTAGATTTAGGATCGGGCAGTGCACGAATGTCAGTAGAGAAATGTGCGAAGTAATTCGGTTTCTTTTGTATTGTATATAAATAATTTAACACCTATAAAGATCGATGCTATGAAAGCTAAATAGGAAGTTAAAAAAAAACTATTAAAAAAAACAGACGCATAAATATTATGTGCACACAATGAACTATCGATCGAATGACGTGTCAGGTATTGTTATATTTATATCGGTGTTATGAGCAACTGCGCCAAGACTCTTCCGCCCCCCTCCCACAAACACATACTCTCATTGCCATTAACATTATTTCTTAATCTGATTTTGATCTTAGTTTAGGTTTTTAATCCTTTCTGAAATGGTCAAACAGTGTGGGGCAGGAGGACAGATGGAGGGCTGAACTTGTGGGCTTTTGACGTTGTTCATATTTATCACTGTCACTCCCTACAGTTTGTCATCTTCATCTGTTTTTTTTTTTTTTGTGTTTTTTTTTTTGGTTTGGTCGTTGTTTCTCCTCCTTTCTCACTGTCTACTATCCTTCTGTCAATGCATTCAGGATTATGTTTTTCTTCTGTTACTTAATTATGTTTGCGTCACTGTTTTTACTTGTATCGTTTTCCTTCTATATGAATGCTATTATTAGGGCTTGGATTTAGATGATTTTGCATTTTGTGTGTGTGTGTTTTTTTTTTTTTTTTTTTGGCTTAATCAAAACGTCGCTCAGTTGAATATAAATGTGTTTCATAAACAACAAAGCTCATTTAAGAGCCTTTGTTAAGGCATTATTTTTCGGTCATTTTACAGCATTTTTGGTTGTTTTTTTCAGTCATTATTTTGCATATTTTGGTATTTTCACTAAAAATAGCATTTCTGTAGTGCTTTCTTACTTGTTTTCAAATTACTTCACTATTTTTGCAACGCTATTTAATCATTTTCCATAACCCGCTAAAAACAACTGTTGCTCGTCAATTATCCTACATAAAGTCCAATTTCGGATTTCTGCCTGGTACCACTACATCCTTAGAGAAGTCAGCAGTTCTATTAGTGGATCAGATAGATTTGATGAAGAAAATAGTGAGTGACAGTGTGAATGGAGACGTGGGAAATGCTGTGCAAAAGATAATTGAGCACGTTTTGAAAGCTGTGCTTAATTTCACACTTTTCTCTTGGTGAATTTCCAGCGAACTTAGAAACAACTGACGTAGGTAATTCAAGTGTGCTCCTGGGGTGTCATTAGTATTGGAACGGAGCACGTCAATGTTTAAAACTTTGTTAATAGACAATACAAAGTTATTCTCTTTGGAAAATCTATTAACCAGACCACAAGGTATTTTAAATTTGAGCATGCGCCCTAATATAACAAATGTACCCTGTGTCTATGGTTGTCGTGAGTTTATATAGGCTTTATATTTTATGGTCCCAATCAAGCAGGGGTGAGATAGTGAAAGCTATGTGAGAGAAAGGTTTGAGAAATAGTCCTGTTTACGAGGAATGCCGAGTGTAAGAATATACTGTCTTGGGTTGAGTGATTGCTCAACTCACCTATATAGCACGACCCGCTAAAATGAAGAAGTATTATTTCACTAGATACAGATTCTACTACACTATCCTCTCGTACGCACACACAAACAATTTAGTGACATAAATACGTACATACATATACACGAACACGTAAACTGTGGGCACATATGGTGGGGCAGGGGAAGGTTTTGACCAGAACTAATAGCTAAGGTTTATAAAATGTATTATATCTTTAGAAAGAAAAAATAGATTACAACAGTTAATACATCGTTATCAATGTCATCAGGTGAAATCATAGTTACATAAAGGGAAAATAAGTAATATGTATTCTCATAGACCCGGGAACATGGAAAACTAGGAAAATGATCCCACCCGAGCTGTGTTTACCCAACCGATCAAACAAAGGATTGACGATGGGGAGCGGGGTAGACGGGACGGGTATATAGGATATGTCCTTAATTTAACTTTCCCGTGGGTCTTCAGCCTTAGTGAGAGAATAGATAAAAGGAAGGTGTTATATTAGTAGTAAACATTTAGAAACTAAGTTCTTTCATTCCGTTTTCCCTTCTCGCATTCATTCAGCGAGCTCGCTTTCATTCACACTTACCCCCTCTGTCGGCTGCATATATCCATAGAATTAATCACACACAGTTCTTAAGACTATTATATATGTCTTATTATTGTGTCCAGTCCAGCCCCAGAAAGCTCCGTATAGCCACTGCTAATTTTGCTCGGAGATTTCGCTGAAATGGTGTGTTGATTATAATTTTCCTGGCAAGGATTATTCGTCAGATTGCAGGGATTGTTATAGGGACTAAGATTGTTTCTAGGAGTCTGTCGTAATGACTGGGAAATATCTCAACAGTAGAATGTTACTCACAGGCGGTTCTTGGACAAACTAGCCTTAAATGTTGTCTGGAGAAGTTGGTGGTAGGAACACTGTTTACTTGTCATATGGGTTTTGATTAAATAGATTAGTGCTGTCAGTTCTGCCTCATCAGGCCAGGGAACTTTATATGATTTATTATAATATATCTGGCATTGTCCCGTTCCAGTTAAACTTTACACCATTTAGCATTGACGTGGGTTTGGTTATTTAACCGATCTACTAGTTTTATGGAGGACTTATAAGGGTCTCCAACAATCAGATTTTTGGTATAGTCAATGTTTGTATGTTGTTAGGAACATATAAATGGGGATGCCATAAGCCATCTGAACATGACTCTCTATATATCAAAAAACCGTTGGATCGCAAGGTATGATCATCTGTATAAAGAGAAAATATAAAAACAGGTAATACTACTGTAATAAAATCTAACACCCGCGTTTTGTATAAGACCTGTAAAATCACTCTGGTATTTAAATTATTTAGATTTAAAGACTACACGATTAAGTTGGGAGAACGGGTCCTGGAGCAGGTCGACCACTTTAAATATCTCGGAGCTATTGTGGACCGAAGTGGAGGCATCAGGGAAGAGTTGGCCACTCGAAAAGCAGCGGCTGGGAGACTTTTTCAGGCCATAAATCGTGGATTCCTCAGCAAGAAAGAGGTTGGTAAGAAAACGAAGATGGCTGTATACCGCTCCACCTATGTCCCGGTCTTGACATATGGATGCGAGTCGTGGGCAATGACTGCAACCCACAAAAGCCAGATCCAAACCTCAGAAATGAGGTATCTGAGGAAAGTGGTTGAAGTAACAAGAAGAGACATGGTCCGCAACCAGACGATCCGTCAAGGCCTAAAATCCCATCCGCTGCAGACCCAAATAGAACAGTCCCAACTGGGATGGTTTGGCCATGTCTGCAGAGTGGGAGAAGATCGGCTGCCACGACGGGCGTGGGAAACGGGGAGCCAGGGATCCGGACCTCCAGGACGACCCAGAGTCCGCTGGGAGGACAACATTGGACGGTCTTTGAAGGACCGGGGACTGGAGTGGAACCAGGCCAGGAAGAAGACAGCTGATAGAATGGTCTGGCGCTCTCTCTTCCAAACCTCTACACCTCACGGTAGAAGGGGAACGACTAAGTAAGTAAGTAAGTAAGACTACACGAGTGACTAGCTAATGTATCGATTTAATTACCACTAGCTATGAACAGTCAATTACTTAAAATTTACACGCGGTGAAATAGAAATATGGTTAATAAACAATTTTGCTCGCCTAGCGTTTAAGATTATGTTTCACATCTATCATCTCGGGAAATAACGGATAGTTATATTATTTAATTTACATCTGGAAACTTTGTGATGGGTTTATTTAATAGGTTTAAATTAACACAAAAAATCCAGTGAAATAAATGAAGAAAGTAAACGCCTAAATCACTCAAGACTAATATAATTACCGATAGCACAGAATGAATTAGACTCCAATATAGAAGAAAATCCAAAAGAAATCTTGTTAGATTCTACTATAAGCTAGTACTCCTTCAAATCTCTGGCAACGAATGATAAACTGCATTTTCGGCGATGCCAATATATAGTTAATGAAATGTAAGGTAACAGCTACATGCTAAAGTTCACGCCTTATTTGAAATCAGGGAACTATTCTCGTTTCGAGCCGCGTCTGCCGCTCTAGCCTTCCCCGTTCGTTTCTTGGTCTGCCAGCGCTTTCCCCGTCTTAGTCGGTTCGCATGAACGTGTGAACCGAAGGTGAGAAAAACTGCTACGTTCTTCTGGGACCACCACAGTCCTTTGATACTGGCCGCTTCCGTCTCCTCTTGGCAACGCCCTTCTGGACGGGATGACAGAAAAGAGGTAAGGAAATGCTTGATGCTCATAGCTCTAGAGATAGGCAGTAGGTGTGATTTAACTCAACTTTAAGACAAAGCGATGTCCTGGATGCACGCATGATAGCTGTTTACATATTAATTATCCAACGTAGTGAAAATCCTCGTGGAAATGATGCATACTAATTTGCACGCGTGGTACCCACGTTGACTATTTTGTTTCACACAAAATCAGGGGCCCGATGCTATTCAAGGGTATTACCATATCATCTAACAATTCAGGGACAGCTGAATTGCATCCGTCACAATCGTCCCCCCTTTGAGACATGAAACCATTTTTCATGTTTCATTTATGACAATGAAGCTGCCCTGAGTGGTAGCTTTAGGATGATTGGTATCTTCGATTTCATCCTCTTCCTCCGTGGTCCAATTTCGACTCATAAAATCAGCCCCGACATTCTGTTTACCCGGAATATATTCTTGATAATACTTACACAGTGATAGGAAAGAACGGGTGTCTTTCTTCGTTCGGGGCCTTTTTCTGCAACTATTTTTTCAACATTCTTCCTAACAGGCCACATGCAGCCATGAGAAATAGTATGCCCCAGGAAGTCTAGCTTTTCAAACCCGATGAGACATTTGCTAGGTCTGGCTGTGAGACCGGTTTCCTGTAGTCTCCTGAGGAGCATAGCAACCGTAGCAATATGTTCGTCGTAGGTTTCCGATGCAATTAAGATGTCATCCATGAAATTATGGATATGGGGACTGTGCAAAGGTTCTAAAAGCTTCCTCATCATCCTGATGAACACTCCTGGTGCGTTGTGCAGTCCGAACGGCATCACATTAAATGTGTAATGTCCTTCACTAGTGCTGAAAGCTAACAAAGGTTTAACTTCCTCCTTGACTGGTATTTGGTAATACCCTTTACTCAGGTCAATCTTGGAAAAAATTATTGCCTTGCTAAGCTTGGTGAACAACTCAGAAACAGTCTGTAGAGGGTCAGGCTGGAATTCCGTTACAGCTTTTAGCAACCAGTAATCTATACACAGCCAAACTTCCTTATTGGGCTGCTGCAACAGTACTACACTCGAACTGTAAGGAGATGTAGACTCACTGATAATTTCTGCCTGACGCAGCTTGTGTATTTCTCCGCGTAGTGCATCAGCTTTAGCGTACGGAATGGGGTAAACTCTGGTTCGAACAGGGGCCTCGTTTGTCAATTTCATATCAAATTCTATGAGATTTGTTTGTCCAGGTACATCCGTTAAGACTGCAGCGTACTGTTTCAGTAGCCCTGGTTTCTGTTTGTTGTTCTTCTGAGAGATTGTCGCCGAATTTGACATCTTTAAAGGATTCTGTTTGTTGCAATGGATACTCCATGCAACTCTCGTCATCTTCCTCGTCTTCCGTTGCTATGGCGACCGCCAGGAGATGCTCGGAGGACGGCACTGGTCTTTCTAAATATTTCTTTAGCAGATTTACGTGAAAGACCTTTTCCTTTCCTTTAATGGAGATCTTGTAATTAGTGCGTGAGATCTTTTTATGGACGTTAAACGACCCTTGCCATCCGATGCGAAGTTTGTTGTTTCCGGTTGGAAGTAGCAACAAAACTTTCTCCCCTGATTGGAGTTCTCTCTCTTTTGCAGCTTTATTGTATCTTTGAGCGTGTTTTGCGCGTGCTTTCTTAGGGTTAGTTGTAGCTAGATCCCATCCTATCTGTAACCTTTCCTTGAGCTCTGATACATATTTGCTTGCTGAGACGACTGTCTCGTCAGCCTTTTGGTCTGTCAGGGCCCGAAGTAAGGCTTCTAGTGGCCCCTTAATAGGTCTGCCGAATAAAAGTGTAGCTGGTGGAAATCCTGTAGATGCCTGGGGAACTTTTCTGTAGGCGAATAAAGCTGCAGATATATATAGGTCCCACTCTTTAGGTTTCTCTTGAGCTAGCTTACGTAACATCCTGGTGAGGCTTCCGTTGACGCGTTCTACTAACCCACTTCCGACCGGATTATAAGGGCTTGTGTAGATGTGCTGGTTCCTCAAGATCTTATCGATCTCTTCCATCAACAGGCTACGGTATGGGGATTTGTTGTCCGTCAAAACGTTTTGAGGGAAACCCAAGCGTGTAAATATCTGCACGAGGGCTTCTGCGACATGCTTGGAATTCGTGCATGTTAGCGGTATAGCTTCGGCCCACAAAGTGCAAGTGTCGATTAAAGTCAGGATAAACCTGTGCCTTCTTTTAGTCCTTTATAAGGGTCCTAAAATGTCGATTACAACCTGTTGAAATGGTCTCCCCACTACTGGCGTTTCACCTATGGGAATAAAGGGTGTCCGTTGCTTGGGTGCCACACGTTGGCACTGGGCGCCGGATTTCACGTACCTGATAATCTCAGAGTTCATTCCTGGCCACCAATAGTGAGTTTGTATTCGCTGAATAGTGGCGTTTTGTCCCATATGTCCGCTAAAGGGAAGAGAGTGCCCCATTTCTAAGATTTGGCTTCTGTACTGCGTCGGTACTGGGGGTGGGGTGGGGGGGGGGTAGGGTCGTAAATGCATTTTTGTAGGTCATTTTCTCGCAATTTTTAAGTCATTAAAATCCTAGCCCTAGTTATTATGTAGTTCTGTTTCACGTTGTCTCTATCTCACCAATAAACTCTTTCGTTGCTCTATTTGTCACAATGAACAAATTTTAATTCTAGTATCTGTCGTTAACCTTGTGAAGGATATGGTTATCTTATAATTCGTTAGCTCGTTCAATCCCCCAGCTGAGTTAATTCAGCGAAATTCCTCTTTTTATTATTGTATAGCTCTGTAAGTATATTTAAGAAATTGTCTGAGACATACGGATGTAGCACATTCAAACTGATAAAATCAACTTTAGATTTGTATATTTACACAATTAACAAATTTAATAATCCATTATAGTTAACAGTGTAAAAATGAATCATTCTTTAAAAAACAATAATCCTCATCGAGTGATGTTATGGAGTATTGGGTAACAGTTCACTTTGCAGCTTTTATGTTTCTACTTACCTGAAAATGAGGTTCTGCTCCAGCTGATGTTTGCGTCTTTGCAGATAGAGGACTGGATCACACTTGTCACTGGACAAGTTTGAAAGTTGTAGCACGTTCCAAGAAGTGTCAGGGAGTAACTACCAAGCTGGTCCCGCGTCTCTAATACCCGTCTAATGATGGTGTCTAGCGTCGACTTCAGGTAACTTATACCCTCACTTGTTCCAGGGATAGTACCCTCAACTGGTACCACCGATTAGTGTCACAAAAGACGAGAACTAATACCCTCTTGAGTATTGCGTTTTCCGACACATACTTATATGTCTTACTCTTCCTATTCCACCATCCCATCTATCTCAGAACTTTACCCTCGATGGGAATTAATCTTAATCCTATTGGGCGAAAATTTCTTTACATTTAAATTGAATAGATTTATGTTTAACTTTACATTGGTTGAAAAGGTTAATAATATAAATATAATTTGTTTTCATTTACATCTGCACTGGATGAAAATGTTAATAACATAATAAGTATGTTCATCATTTCTTTCAACATTCATCTCCTGCTCCATATGGAACTTGAGACTACCTCTGCTTTTAGTTTTCTATAAGAAACTTGCATAAAGCAGTCACCAGCCCTTGCAGTGGTGCTTCATGAAATCATCATTCTGTATGCGGAGTTTGCCAGCCTCAAATGACTTGGACATACCCTTAGCAATTTTCACATATTAATATTCACATGTCAATATATACATACTATTTCAAGTGTTAATAATGCAAAACATATAATTATGGATATACAACTTACCCCAAACTGACTTTGGGGTCACAGACTTCTGGCTCAGAGATAGAGTAAGGCAACTTCTTGAATATGCCTCTTACACGTGTTCTGGGGGTTGTTACTTTATAATAAGCTCCCACTTTGACTCCGTGTTTCAGATTAGCAGATTCCGGTGTGCCTTGCTAATAATAGTAGTGTTTTCCTGGGCTTTTAAGTCTTCAAGAGGCTCCAACAAGTCCGGTCCAATAAATGAATTCTGTTTTTATTCTTAACACTGGCAAGTCTGGTTGTTTTCTCGACGAGGTGAATTTTCACAGTGCTATAAACTGCAAAAGTGTCAAGTTATATTCCCTCTTTCGTTCCTGGCTCGTGTTGTTTACTTTTAGAACAGGCCCTAATCTGAAATTTTGTTATGTTTACATCTCGAGTGTCTGCCAATAGTTTCAAACATGCGTATTTAGAATGCGGTTTATTCAAAAAATTTCCTCATAGGAATTCTGCGTGTGATTGTAAAGGTCACGTCTTCCATATATGGCAATCGTGACATTCGAATATTCCTGTCAATGATTACAAATACCACTCCCTATATTATCACAAGTAATGTCTTCGTAATAATTCTGCCGGAAGCTTATTACATTTCCGCTCAGGTGCGACAGGCTGATAATTATCGCCCCGTCCTTGTGCAAACAAAATTTCATCGTATTACCATCTGGGTCAAGACGTCACACTAATCTTATCAGCTATAATCAACCTTTGCTGGCCGTTTTCCGTGTGAAACAGGCGCCCAACTTCTGGTATACGAGAATGTCTACCAAAGGATTGTCCGTTAAGATTGCATCATCCGCCTACTCTTAACAAGGTCAAGTGGGCAAACAAACATGATAACTATTACTGAAAGGAGTGTGAGGTGATTTGAAAATACCAAATGTCTGCTTGATAGCAGAGAAAGAAATGTGCCGACCACGGAAATTTCACGTAATCAGTACGCACTACAAAATGTAACTGGATACGGCCGGTGAGGACAAGAGATTGAACAAACATTATGTGACAATTTGTTCGTTCGTTAGTTCGTTTTTATCGTTATTTCGTTTGTTTGTTTGTTCGTTCTGTTATTCGTTTTATCGTTCCTTCGTTCGTTCCTTCGCTTGTTCTTTCGTGTGTTCGTTCGTTTGTTCATTTGTTTGTTTGTTACTCGTTCGTCAATCTGTTCGTTCGTTTGTTGACTGGTTTTTTCGTTTGTTCATTTGCTCGTTCGTTCGTTTGTTCGGTCGTTCATTTGTTTGCTCGTTCTTTCATTCCTTAGTTCGTTCGTTTGTTCGTTCGTTCATTCGTTCCTTCGTTCGTCTGTTTGTTTGTTCGCTCGTTCGTTCGTTTTTCGTTCGTTTGTTCATCGTATGTTCATTCGTTCGTTTCTTTGTCTATTCGTTCGTCTGTTCATTCATTTCGTTTGTTCGTTCGTTCGTTTGTTCGTTCGTTCCTTCGGCTGTTCTTCTTTTAGTTAGTTCCTTCGTTTGTTCGTCTGTTCGTTCGTTCGTTCCTTCGCTCGCTCAATCATTCGTTCCTTCATTCGTTCGTTCACTCGTACGTTTGTTCGTTCGTTAGCTCGTTGATTGGTTCCTTTGCTCGTTCGCTTGTTGGTTCATTCGTTCGTTCCTTAGCTATGCTTTTCATTCTCTAACCAAACATCTCTTACCTTGTATTTTGTAGCTCTGTTTCACAGTTGTCTATATCTTACGGTAATCTCTTCTCTTACTCTGTTTTTCACATTGATCTCTATCTCATTTATATTTCGTTACCCTCAACTCTGACTTCTCCACAACTTTCTCCTTATACTGTTAGATACACTGTGAAAATATCGATCTTTACAATGTCAATGGAGCGCAAAAATGTTTAATCGATTTTGCAAGAGATCGGTGCGTTGGTTACATTTAGTTTTAGTGCGTATCACGATACCTGTAATGTTGTATCGATGCTCGGCGTCACGTATCAAACTCGACAGGAGTAGTAATCGAAATGATGCCTGGTTAATCGATTCAATGTGATTAAAATAAAAATTATTCAAAACAATACGAAAGGAAACCATTATCGAAGCAATAAATAGCTGTAATGAGTCGATTACACAAGCAAACTATCTATTTCTGAAAGGCCGCATTACCTGTCAATGAACGCAGGTGAATCTTCCTAAACAGCTGTCGAGATTTGGCAGATAAAGATAGTTGGAGAGGTGATCTACATGTGCGTGTGTTTTTTTTTTCGTTTTTCGTTTTTCGGGGGGGGGGGGGGGGGGGGGGGGGGGGGGGGGGTTAAAAAACAAACAAATAGTTTAATATGAGCAGTGAATCTTCCAGTTTTGTGCAACGTAATCTTGGTATTTTTATCA
Organism: Oreohelix idahoensis; assembly: GCA_024509875.1. NCBI lineage: Eukaryota > Metazoa > Mollusca > Gastropoda > Stylommatophora > Oreohelicidae > Oreohelix > Oreohelix idahoensis. The sequence continues at coordinate 75,841 of JAMPIV010005594.1, read as the reverse complement.
GGGTGTCTTCAGTACAGTTATTGTACTTTCCTCTCTCTCTCTCTCTCTCTCTCTCTCTCTCTCTCTCTCTCTCTCTCTCTCTCTCTCTCTCAACACTTCTTCTTCTTCTTTGATTCTTAGCCGCCGACCGTCAAAGCAGTCAGTGGCCATTACGCCTTGTGGCGTCTTGTAGGGCAACAACAAATTGATTCCACTTTGCTCGGTCGGTGGCCATCCTTTATACAGTGCCCCAACTCTGGTTCATTCCCTGCATCTCAGCCTCCACAGTCCTCCGCCAAGTTGTTTTTGGTCGGCCTCTCTTTCGTTTTCCTTCAGGGGTCCATAGCATAGCTGTTCTTGTGATGGCATCGTGTATCTTCTGAGGACATGGCCAACCCAGCTCCAGCGTCTGCCAGCTATGATGGTGTGCATGTCCTCTTGCTTGCTCCGAGTAAGCAGATCTTGGTTGGTGATGATATTCGGCCAAAAGATTCGGAGAATTTGTCTTAGGCATGTTGTGTGAAAAGAGGACAATTTCGACATTTCCTTCTCTATAACTCTCCAGCTCTCCGCGCCACAGAGAAGCACAGAAAGCACACAGCTCTGATATAATCCTAATTTTGTGCTTGTGCTGTACTGAGAGGACTTCCAGATGTTGTTTAGACTAAAAAAGGCTGTTCTTGCTTTGTTCATTCTGTTGTTGATGTCTTTGCTTGCTCCGCCGTCTGGTGTTTGGAAATCTGCTGAATTAGCTGGGACTGTGTCTCTCAACACAGTCCCAGCTAATTCAGCAGATTTCCAAAATGTCACGAGTTCTTATTATATGCCACCATTATCTGATTACGTTTCAAATTATGTCTTATTTACTGTATGAATGGTTTAGATTGTGTTTATTAGATTTTTTTAAATTTTTTTTTTAAGGTATTAATTTTTGTTAATTTATTTTAATTAATAATTCCCCCCCCCCCCTTAAATTTGATTATGTCGGGATGTTACAAATGTATGTTATTATTTTACCTCGATAATGTTGTATGCTTAAATAATGCTAAAAATACATGTGCTATGAAAAGATACGGTATGTAAGATGAAAGAGAGAAGAAGTGCAGAATGTAAGACGGGCCTGCGTGCCCAATTCTTAACCCTTTGAAAATAAAGTTCGTTCGTTCGTTCGTTCTCTCTCTCTCTCTCTCTCTCTCCCTCTCTCTTTCAGAGGGATCAGAGCACCATTTTTTTTAACTTCGAACACAGAACGAACGAACGAACGAACGAACGAACTTTATTTTCAAAGGGCTGAGAATTGGGCACGCAGGCCCGTCTGACATTCTGCCCTTCCTTTCTCTCACCTTTCATACTGAATTCATTTATTCTCATATGCATTTTACATATCAAATTCAAGGAATTCAACGTTGTAAAGTAAAATAATAATATAGCACACTCATATTAACATTAAATACTTATAAGCATAACATAACATATGTTGAAAAGTACAAACATTATCAGAGATAGACAGATAGATAGATAGATAGATAGATAGATAGATAGATAGATAGATAGATAGATAGATAGATAGATAGATAGATAGATAGATAGATAGATAGATAGATAGATAGAACGAACGAACGAACTTTATTTTCAAAGGGTTTAGAATTGGTCACGCAGGCCCGTCTAATGTCATGAAATATTCTAATCCACATATATAAATTATTAGGTAAATATAAAGCCTAACAAATAAAATTAATAAAGAGAAGAGCAATGGGAAAATGACAGTGCTGTCACCAAGAATGTACTCGAAATCCCCCTTGTTTTCTGCTTCGTCTGCAAATTGTAACGCTTTCACGTTGATAGTAAAAGCTTACTGTATTATACCCGCTTTCTTCAATGAAACGTGTGCTGCATTTCTAAGAAAAACATTGAGACGTACTGCGTAATGACCTAAATTAATCCTAACATTAATTATATTACGTTACCAAAACGAACGAACAGATGGACAAAAGGATAGCGAGAGGGGAGGGCTGAAAATCAGGAACGCATGCAACACGCGACGCGCGATATACAAATGCTGGCATCACGCGTGTAAGTCTACAAGCACTAACTTTTTCAGACGGACAGTGATAAAATACACTACCCTTTCCCAGAGTTAGGTTTATAAATCATAACAGACTCTTATTAGAAAAGATAACAATAGATGGGTTTACGTTTGAACACATAACAGTACCCAGACAGCACATCTTCGAAACAGGAGGTAGAAGAAATTGCATATTTTGAACGCAGCCACGTAGCTCCTTTAAATTAGTATTTTTGGGTTCCTTAGGGCTTGCTGACAAATAATATGTAAAACGTTACGCAAATAGTCCAGGAATTAATAAATTATACCCAAAAATAAAATATTGGGGGTGCCTGACAGCATAAAATCATTTCTGCTCATAAGATTTTTTTTTAACGTGTTTGAAAAAAATTTACGTTACAGAAATAGCCTACCATGTAAACTTCAAATTGATTGGAGCGCAACAAATGAAAGCCTAACCACGATTGGTCGGGCTATAAATACTATCTTGGTTGTTAGGGGAGACGGGAAAAGATAACATTTTTTCAAACACTTGTCGAAACGTGGCTCATTGGCCAGTCTCGCTGATATACACACTTGGGAGCGTTAGTTCGAAACCACTTGTTTAAAATACACTTGATAAAGCATCAGTGCGTTGAAGCCAGCTTATATTTGGCTCAATAAAAGCCTGGAAGATAAGCAGAAGGAAATTTGTGCCAGTTTGTGCCAGAATTCATTGCTAATCAACGTATCTGTGTTATTCGTATGAATTGTGGGACAGTGGTCTTGATGGTACTGAGCAGCATCTGGTCAGAGATTTGCTGAATCCAGTGTCGGACAGCATACTCCTTGGTCCTTTTAGCTATCAGTGAGGTGTCTCCTGAGCCCAGAGGAGAATTCGAGCAGAGGAGTCCTCTCCTGCCGCCATCACTCAAGATAAGCAGAGTTGGCCAGCTGAGCTCAACATTATGTCCCCTCATCTTGAAATAACTTTATAAAAATACTATTCAGAGGGGAATTTACTTGTCTTAAAATCAGGAACTGTGAACATCTCCAATACTGGTCCCTAAAGACAAACTATTGAAGTCATGATGACAAATACCAACAGAGCTTGAACAAAACAAAACCAGTATTACCTCATTTTACTACTACACAACTGACACACATAGAACATTTGTACTAATATATGTCACTACAATATTCATATTAATTACATTCTGTACATAACTTGTAATTTAAATTGATTGTGATTCCTGGTTCCCTTGTAGTTGAATCAGGACACATATTCATTCATGCCAGTAATGAATACATATTGTTATTTGAAAGTTTATCAGTGACTCTTTTAAGATATCTTTGTAGAGTGTTATATGTATGTGAGTGTCACAGTGTTGTCAAGAGTAGTGGATTAAATTAAATTGTTTATCTGTCTGTTGTTGTGACTTACACTTCACCATACTCATACCCTAGACACATAACGTAGCATCACACTATTCCAGAATAATTCTGACTGAGATATATAGATATGTGGTAGCAAGTAAGGTTATCTATAATACACTACTCTTAATAGATATAGATACCTTCACAGCTGATCTCAGTCAGTACACTAAGTTCCTTATAAGTATTTATAACTTCCCACTTCACCACATATATTGGGGTCTCGCTCTTGGGATTTTGAATCTTTAACTATTAAAAATATTGGGGGGTAATTCACTTCAGGGAATATAAGAATTAAAAGGTATCCTTGGGTGGAATTAAATAAGGTTGAGCTCACGGTGCCTGTGTTGTCCATTAGAGATTGAATTGTTGGTTAGACATTGTATAAATTTACATAATAGACAATGGCGGACCTGGCCAAATTTCGATCTGCTGCGGTTCAGACTGCAAAAGAGTTAGGATTAGATGGGCAAGTTATGGTTGCCTATGTCACAACGGAATGTGACAAATTTATTGAACGCGAAGAAAGAAGATTAGAAAAAGAAGCCGAAAGAAGGTTAGAGGCTGAAAGGGAAATTAAGAAGTTACAATTTGAAGCTGAGGCTGAGACTAAGAGGTTGCAAGCTGAGGCTGAGACTAAGAGGTTGCAGATTGAGGCTGACAAAGAGGCTAAAGCATTGGAAGCCGAGGAAAGAAGACAAGCTGCAGAAAGGGAAGAGAGGAAATTAGCTGCAGAAAGGGAAGCAGAAGATAAAAGATTACAAAGGGAACATGAATTACGACTAAGGGAGTTGGAGTTTCAAGGCCATGCTCCTGAAAATGGTGCCAGTCCCTTTGCCTCTGATGCTACGGTTACTCAGGGAGCCTCAACCTCAGCTATGAATTTTCATTTAGATCATTTTGTTGAGAAAGACGATGATATTGAGAGCTACCTAAATAGGTATGAACTATTAGCTACCACGTATGGGTTAGAGAGAGAAAGGTGGAGCTTAAAGTTATCTCAGGGACTTCGTGGGGCAGCTTATGAAGTTTTTGCAAAAATGAGCAGAGGTGATCAGGAACACTATGACATGCTAAAGCAGGCTCTTTTGTTAAGGTATGAAAAGAATGCAGAATTTTATAGGAAAAAATTTAGGAATGCTAAACTACTGTCAGGTGAAACCTATCACCAGTTCTCTGCACGTATAGAGACATACTTGGAGAAATGGACTTCTCTGGGGAAAACCCAAGATCTTAAGGAAATGGTCCTTATAGAGCAACTAAGAGAGTCCATGGCTCCAGACCTGAGAAAGTTTCTCATGGAACAAGGTGCAGAGAGGCTGGGTGAGTTGCTAAATGTTGCTGAAAGGTATCAAGCAGCTCAAGCAGAGGTAACAGGTAATAAAAAGAAACAGGTGGATAACTTTAGGGCACCACAGAACTTTAATAAATTTGATCCTAGGGATCAAAATAAAGGTAAGCACCAATTTGATAGGCCACGGTATGACAATAAAAAATAAATTCCCACAATTCGATGAAAGGAAATATGATGAAAGAAAATCTTTCAACCAAGGAAAAAAGGTGGTGTAAAAATTGTCAGATGGACAATCATGACACTGACCGTTGCAGAAGGAAACCTGTGTATATGGCAACCCTTCAGGTCAGGTCGACCTCAAGACAGGAGGAGGATATTATGTTAGATACCACTCCAGAAGAGATGAGGAAGGCACAGGCTGGGGATAAAACACTCAAGCCTTGTTTCAGAAAATTGTCAACTTGTCATACAACTCCAGGCAAGGGAGATTTCTACATGAAAAACAAGTTGATGTATAGGAAGACTGGAGCTAGATCCAATGGTCACGGACAGCTGGTTCTTCCAAAAAGATACAGGACAGAATTAATAAGGAGCCTACATGTGAAACCAGATGGGGACCATGAGAAGATAGGTACCATCATTCAAAAGGTGGCTCACAATTATTATTGGCCCAAAGCAAGATGGGACATTGAGAATTTTGTAGAAAGGTGTAGCATAGCACATGAGGGAACACCCACAAGTGGGAACATGGATCAGGACCTGGACACGGCATGGGGCAAAATCAGGCCTGACAATAAAAGGAAAAATAGATTTGATAAAGTGGACCAAATGGAATGGGAAGCCCCTTTTCACGGACAAGCTTCACTTAACTGTTTTACTATGGCCACTATGCGGAGAGTGCAAAAAGATGTCTTACCCCAGGATAAGCCGACAATCCCTCAATCGGACTTAAACCAACTGGAGGAAGAAGATGTAGGGAGGAAATCTCTCATCAAGAATTTTAGGTGGGGAGACAGCCCCAAGAGAAAAAATTGGTAGCGGTCGTTTTGTGCATGAAAATTCTGGGAAGAAAAATCATCACTATAAAGCTTCAAGTGGAAGAGACCATACCGGTGCATGGACAAATAGGTCCACACAATTAAAGGTCCATATGTAGCTTTGTTAAGAACGTGGACTGATGAAAAGGCAGAGGAAAACATTACATCTTCATACCAATATGTGAATGAGCTGACCACTCGGTTGAAAACTGGCTGGAAACTTGCCAATGAAAATTTAAAACAAGCCAGGAAGAAACATGCTGCCTATTATAACAGGAAGGCGAAAGACAGAAATTTGGCTGTGGGAGAGAAGGTACTGCTTCTTTTGCCCGGGAGTCAGAATAAGTTACAAATTGGATGGCAGGGTCCATATACAGTTCTAGAGAAGGTGTCTAGAACAAATTATAAGATAGATAAGAAGGGGAAAGAAAAAATCTATCATGTGAATCTCCTGAAGAAATATTTGGAAAGAGAACATCAGGAAGAGACACACTTGTTGACCTTGTCCATCGCCATGGAGATGAAAAAGGAACCACTTTCATCATTTGAATATCCATTACACCCCTGTGAGACAGCAGCACAGGTGAAAATCAGTACACATTTAACGAAAACTCAGAAAGAGAGAGTGCAACAGGTTCTAAATAATCATGCAGAGGTGTTAACAGACCGACCAGGGCATACAAACCTATTGGAATATGATATGAAACTGATAGACCCCACACCTGTCTGTATGAAACCATATTCGATTCCATTTGCTAAGGAGAAAGCTTTGAAGGAAGAGATAGACTATCTGTTGAAGGAAGGAATTATTTCGCACAGTGAGTCTTCGTATAGTTCCGGTGTTGTACTTTTAAGGAAGCCCTCTGGAGAACATAGACTCTGTATAGATTACAGGAGACTGAATGCTATTACAGAAGGACAGGTGGATCCATTGCCGGATACAAATCAGCTGTTTGCCAGGCTAAATAAAGCTAAATATTTCTCAAAAGTGGATCTGAGTAAAGGATACTATCAGATTCCAGTAAAGCCTGAGGTTAGACCATACCTAGCTTTTAGTACCTCAGAAGGACACTATGAGTTTAATAGATTGCCATTTGGATTGAAGAATGCGCCTAGTGTCTTCTCTAGAATGATGAGAAAATTATTGGATCCTCTGAATAATCCCTGTATATCAAATTTTATGGATGATATCCTTATAGCAACAGAAACATTTGAGGAACACATTGACTCTCTGAACATGCTGTTTGATCGACTTAGGGAGGCAAATTTAACAGCCCGACCAACCAAATGTTGCGTTGGATGTAAAGAATTGGAATTTTTGGGACACACAGTTTATCAGGGAAACATGACCCCTGACCCAAAGAACTTAGAGAAACTACAGAAAGCCCCGAGACCACAAACCAAGAAGGACGTGAGATCCTTTGTCTCATTATGTGGTTTCTACCAGAAGTATATCAAAAACTTTAATTCCATATGTGCACCTTTAACGGAATTGACACGTAAAGGACTTCCAGATCGCATTACATGGACACCACAATGTGAAATGACTTACCAAGAATTGAAGGAAAAGCTCACAAGTAAACCCATTTTGAAATTACCTGACTTAAGTCAAGAATTCATAGTAAGGACGGATGCAAGTAATATTGGGTTAGGTGCAACTTTACTACAGAAATCAGATGCATTGGATGGGGAATTAAGCCCAGTGGCATATGCTAGCAGAAAGTTGAATAAAGCTGAAATCAACTACTCAACTAGCGAAAAAGAATGTCTTGCAGTAATATGGGCAATAAAGAAATTCAATATTTATCTATATGGGAAGGCATTTAAGTTGCAAACTGACCACAAACCTTTATCGTTTTTAGCACAGGCTAAGCATGAGAACTCTAGGTTACTCCGATGGTCTTTGCTTCTGGCTCCATATAATTTTAGCATTGAATATATATCTGGAAAAACCAATCTGGGAGCGGATTTTTTAAGCCGCCATCCGTGTGAGGAGAATCACCGTAAACCCCAGAAATAATAATAAATTTCTCTATGTGTATATAGAATAAAGGACTGACATATAATGTCTGTTTTAAGAGCGGAGGTGTCATGAAATATTCTAATCCACATATATAAATTATTAGGTAAATATAAAGCCTAACAAATAAAATTAATAAAGAGAAGAGCAATGGGAAAATGACAGTGCTGTCACCAAGAATGTACTCGAAATCCCCCTTGTTTTCTGCTTCGTCTACAAATTGTAACGCTTTCACGTTGATAGTAAAAGCTTACTGTATTATACCCGCTTTCTTCAATGAAACGTGTGCTGCATTTCTAAGAAAAACATTGAGATGTACTGCGTAATGACCTAAATTAATCCTAACATTAATTATATTACGTTACCAAAACGAACGAACAGATGGACAAAAGGATAGCGAGAGGGGAGGGCTGAAAATCAGGAACGCATGCAACACGCGACGCGCGATATACAAATGCTGGCATCACGCGTGTAAGTCTACAAGCACTAACTTTTTTCAGACGGACAGTGATAAAATACACTACCCTTTCCCAGAGTTAGGTTTATAAATCATAACAGACTCTTATTAGAAAAGATAACAATAGATGGGTTTACGTTTGAACACATAACAGTACCCAGACAGCATATCTTCGAAACAGGAGGTAGAAGAAATTGCATATTTTGAACGCAGCCACGTAGCTCCTTTAAATTAGTATTTTTGGGTTCCTTAGGGCTTGCTGACAAATAATATGTAAAACGTTACGCAAATAGTCCAGGAATTAATAAATTATACCCAAAATAAAATATTGGGGGTGCCTGACAGCATAAAATCATTTCTGCTCATAAGATTTTTTTTTTAACGTGTTTGAAAAAAATTTACGTTACAGAAATAGCCTACCATGTAAACTTCAAATTGATTGGAGCGCAACAAATGAAAGCCTAACCACGATTGGTCGGGCTATAAATACTATCTTGGTTGTTAGGGGAGACGGGAAAAAGATAACATTTTTTCAAACACTTGTCGAAACGTGGCTCATTGGCCAGTCTCGCTGATATACACACTTGGGAGCGTTAGTTCGAAGCCACTTGTTAAATACACTTGATAAAGCATCAGTGCGTTGAAGCCAGCTTATATTTGGCTCAATAAAAGCCTGGAAGATAAGCAGAAGGAAATTTGTGCCAGTTTGTGCCAGAATTCATTGCTAATCAACGTATCTGTGTTATTCGTATGAATTGTGGGACAGTGGTCTTGATGGTACTGAGCAGCATCTGGTCAGAGATTTGCTGAATCCAGTGTCGGACAGCATACTCCTTGGTCCTTTTAGCTATCAGTGAGGTGTCTCCAGAGCCCAGAAGAGAATTCGAGCAGAGGAGTCCTCTCCTGCCGCCATCACTCAAGATAAGCAGAGTTGGCCAGCTGAGCTCAACATTATGTCCCCTCATCTTGAAATAACTTTATAAAAATACTATTCAGAGGGGAATTTACTTGTCTTAAAATCAGGAACTGTGAACATCTCCAATACTGGTCCCTAAAGACAAACTATTGAAGTCATGATGACAAATACCAACAGAGCTTGAACAAAACAAAACCAGTATTACCTCATTTTACTACTACACAACTGACACACATAGAACATTTGTACTAATATATGTCACTACAATATTCATATTAATTACATTCTGTACATAACTTGTAATTTAAATTGATTGTGATTCCTGGTTCCCTTGTAGTTGAATCAGGACACATATTCATTCATGCCAGTAATGAATACATATTGTTATTTGAAAGTTCATCAGTGACTCTTTTAAGATATCTTTGTAGAGTGTTATATGTATGTGAGTGTCACAGTGTTGTCAAGAGTAGTGGATTAAATTAAATTGTTTATCTGTCTGTTGTTGTGACTTACACTTCACCATACTCATACCCTAGACACATAACGTAGCATCACACTATTCCAGAAGAATTCTGACTGAGATATATAGATATGTGGTAGCAAGTAAGGTTATCTATAATACACTACTCTTAATAGATATAGATACCTTCACAGCTGATCTCAGTCAGTACACTAAGTTCCTTATAAGTATTTATAACTTCCCACTTCACCACAGCCACCTATGTACCTACCTCAACGAAACTGTTGTTACCCACCTCTAAGTGGTCAGCACTCGAAATTGTTAGTGTCACGAACGGTTTATAGAATGAATGTCAGTACTCATGCTCCGGTGGGAGCTAGATATGTTTATGTAAGTTGTGAGTTGAAGTGAGTGAATGTTAAGTTTGACTGTGGGCATGAATGCATTAGTAGCAGTAAGCGCTAATGTCGAGTTCACGGGCATGACTGAGTTGTTGTGAACGAAGTGGGGGTGAAGACTGGTCAGGTGTGAAAAGGGTCATGTGTGGGAAAAAGGATTGGAGAGAGATTAGAGCGAAGAGAGATTACGTGGAGAGTGAAGGCGAAATGGTTGAAGAAAAATAGGAAATATATGGAGACATTGTGAAATTCGTTCCATGAGATGCTGTTCTAATCATGCACATCATACATTGTGCTTTTCTTATGTGATGATTTATGGCCAAAGCGGCAGTCTGCCTGTGTTATTGTGTTATACTCAAGTTTGTGACATAAAGTCGTCGGATATCGTATCTACGTGTTGAAGTTTAGTGAATTAACCATTAGCTGTGAATAGCGAGCCACGTTTGTCGCTCCGTGTGTATGTAATGCATATTTGTCAATGTGTACACACAGCAAGCACTTGACAATTTTGGGGGCTCGTTCGGGAATTGAACCCGGGACCTCTCGCATCTGCTCGATACTGGTTTGAGGTTAGGAACTCCATTCTAATCAGATGCTTTGCGGAGCAACATTCAGTCATTACACGAGTGGTTATTCCAGTGGAACTGAAGAATACAGTGTTAAGGACAGCACATGATATCCCTTTTGCGGGTCACATGGGTATTGCGAGAACTCGCTGTAGAGTGTTGTCCCAGTTTTACTGGCGTGGATACAATAAGGATGTGAAGGTTTACTGTCGGTCGTGTAAAGTGTGTCAGAAGACAAGCCAGAAAGGAAGGACTCCCAAGGCATTATTAGTAGCAACAGATTTGGCAGTTCGCCCTTTTCAGAAGGTTGCTATAGACATTATTGGGCGCCTTCCAGTTATGTCTGATCGGGGGTATAGATTTATTCTAACATTGGTTGATCTATGCACGAGGTGGCCTGAAGCATTGCCAATGAAATCCATCACATCAAAGGATATAGCAGAGGCTCTAATGAGCTTATTTAGCAGATTAGGATTTCCTGAAGAGATTTTGTCTGACAGGGGCCGGCAATTCATTTCAGAAGAGATGAAACACATATCTAAACTGTTAGACATAGCCCAAGTGTTCACCACCCCTCATCATCCTCAGAGCAACGGGGTCTGCGATCGGTTCAATGGAACACTGAAAAGAATGCTAGGTAAGGTTGCAGGAGATTTTCCACAATTGTGGGATAGATACCTACCGGGAATTTTGTTTGCATACAGGGAGATGCCACAGGAGAGCACAGGATTCTCACCGTTTGAGCTAGTATTTGGCGCAAATCCTCGGGATCCCATGAAAATTTTGAGAGACTTACTGACCGGGAATTACGCTGATGATAGCCTCAGGTCAAGTTATGAGTATGTCGTTGACTTGCGAGAGCGCATAATTACATCCTGTTCGATAGCACGTGAGGCATTACAGGCATCGGGTGCAAGGTATAGAGCATATGCCAATAGGAATAGCAAACTTGTATCCCTCAGTCCTGGCAGCGAGGTATGGTTGTTGCTACCTACCAAGGAAAATCACCTGCTAGTGAGCTGGCAAGGCCCATTTCAAGTAAAGAAACAGATTACCGATGTGGATTATCTGATATTAGTCCGAGGGAAGGAGATGATTTTCCATATTAATATGCTAAAACCATATGTAGTACGTCCAACTGAACTGGAACCAGTTGTGAACGCTGTTCTTGAAAGTACAGTTACTGTAGCTAGTGCAGCAGTCATCGAGGAAGATGGAGAAAAATGTGAGGAGGTCAATCTCCGGATCCCACTATTGCCATTGGTTGCTTCAGAATCATGGAGAGATGTAGAGGTCTCTGCATCTCTCCCACAGTATCAGAGGAAACAGGTGAAGTCACTGCTGTGCGAATTTCAAGATGTGCTCACAGATATTCCTGGAAGAACTGATTTAGTTGAGCATGATATTAAACTGACCTATGGAGAGCCCATCCGGGTGAGACCATATCCTATTCCACTACATTATACTCTGCGGTTGAAAAGAAGTGAATGATATGTTACGCTTAGGTGTTATCTTCCCATCTGAATCATCATACTCATTTCCCATGGTCATCGTGCGGAAGAAGGATAAATCCCTACGGATATGTATAGACTTCCGCCGCTTGAATAGTGTCACAGTGATAGATGCGGAACCTATGCCCAACCAAGAGGTCCTTCTATCCCGAATAGTGGGGGCAAAGTATTTTACCAAACTAGACTTATCGAGGGGGTATTGGCAAATTCCCTTAGCAGAAGGCGCTAGGCCTCTTACAGCATTTTGTACCCCTCAGGGTCTTTTCCAGTTTAATTATATGTGCTTTGGACTGGTGAATGCCCCTGCAACTTTTGTGAGAATGATGAGAATGCTTTTGAGGGGACAGAAGGATGTTATCACATATATTTATGACATCTGTTTGTTTCATGACACGTGCTCTGTTTTTCCTATTCAGGGTAAATTAAATGTCCTTGCAGATTCATTATCGAGATTATGAACACTTGCTTGTAGTAAATGGGTGTGTTTTTTTAACCACCATTTCTATGTAGTATTTGATTCGTGTACATGAGTAATGTTTTGTCAACTGTTATCTGCATGATTTTTGTATAAGCTAAGTTCTTATCATATGTTGTGTATCCAGTACAGGGTTATAGAATAGATATTCTCCGGTATAGTAGAATTTGGTGAAATTGATGTAATGTTTATCACCTTTAATTGTGTGTGTAATTAGAAATGCATGATTTTTGCCATATGGTCGCTGTTGTATTTTTCTAGCAACTCGGTTCTATTATAATTTTTATATATTTTTTTTATTTTTGTGTTGTTCAGAATGTTATTACTGATTATTTGTAAATGGCATATTTTCACACTGATGCTATAGATTTTGCCCACATATGTAATCAGAGGTTTTGGATGGTTGGGTTCCTGATATCTACCACCCATCCAGTGAAAAATTATGTTTTTCACTTGGAGACAGAGGGGTGGATGTCACGAACGGTTTATAGAATGAATGTCAGTACTCATGCTCCAGTGGGAGCTAGATATGTTTATGTAAGTTGTGAGTTGAAGTGAGTGAATGTTAAGTTTGACTGTGGGCATGAATGCATTAGTAGCAGTAAGCGCTAATGTCGAGTTCACGGGCATGACTGAGTTGTTGTGAACGAAGTGGGGGTGAAGATTGGTCAGGTGTGAAAAGGGTCATGTGTGGGAAAAAGGATTGGAGAGAGATTAGAGCGAAGAGAGGTTACGTGGAGAGTGAAGGCGAAATGGTTGAAGAAAAATAGGAAATATATGGAGACATTGTGAAATTCGTTCCATGAGATGCTGTTCTAATCATGCAAATTGTGCTTTTCTTATGTGATGATTTATGGCCAAAGCAGCAGTCTGCCTGTGTTATTGTGTTATACTCAAGTTTGTGACATAAATTCGTCGGATATCGTATCTACGTGTTGGAGTTTAGTGAATTAACCATTAGCTGTGAATAGCGAGCCATGTTTGTCGCTCCGTGTGTGTGTAATACATATTTGTCAATGTGTACACACAGCAAGCACTTGACAGTTAGGAAAATGCTCCTTCCTCCGAGGCCAGATAAGTAGAGCAAAAGAAAGATTTGAGAACACATGCAAATACCACTACACGGCATTTGGGTCGAAGGGTGAGAGCCCACAAGCCGATGGATCAATAAAAACAACAATAACTCCCTATCTATCTATCTATCTATCTATCTATCTATCTATCTATCTATCTATCTATCTATCTATCTATCTATCTATCTATCTATCTATCTATCTATCTATCTATCTATCTATCTACCTACCTACCTACCTACCTACCTACCTACCTATCTATCTATCTATCTATCTATCTATCTATCTATCTATCTATCTATCTATCTAACTATCTATCTATCTATCTATCTATCTATCTATCTATCTATCTATCTATCTATCTATCTATCTATCTATCTATCTAAGGCGTTAGTTCGCAGCTAACAGTGGGCCCCAGGGACGCTCGTTTAAGACCAACAACCATAAAAAGCTATGCTTTGAATAAAGAGAAGGCTGTTCGTGTAAAACTTAAAGGTTGTAGAACCGGGTCCGGTATAACCTTGAAGCTGTCAAGTCATGGAACATGTGTGACCATAACATTCCAGAGCACCTTTCAGTACGAGGCATTTGGTATAATTGTCATTAAATACTACGAAACAGGACTTGTAGAGTCAAGAACAGACATAAATGGTGCACAAGTAGAAGATGTTATAACAACACCACATCTCAAAGTTCACCTTTACCACACTAAGAACAAATTGATGGCCCAGGCAACAGCCGCAGCAATCGAATCATTGTTAGAAAAAGAATTTGTCGAATTAAAAGAATCTGCAAAAATTGTAACTGATGTTGAGTTAGAACACACTAAAATGGACCCTGCTGTATCTATGCCCCACTTGGCAGTAGAAACAACGATTTCAGACAAAAATGACTTTACTACCGACAACGACATCCTCAACATAAGATACAGCCCAATTCCTCACACAGAATCAGAAAATTTACCTTCTGCAGTATTGGATAAAATAACAGACACCCCTACAATTTCTAAACCTTTGTTGGCCATCGAATACCCTATGGACCATGAAAATATACGACAAGCTGAAACTGTATCTCTTGAGCAACAAAAAGCTGAAACTGTTTCTCTTAAGCAACAAAAAGCTGAAACTGTATCTCTTGAGCAACAAAAAGCTGAAACTGTATCTCTTGAGCAACAAAAAGCTGAAACTGTATCTCTTGAGCAACAAAAAGCTGAAACTGTATCTCTTGAGCAACATAAAGCTGAAACTGTATCTCTTGAGCAACAAAAAGAAGACACCACGAAGTTACCTGTGCCGTGCTGAAAGGAGCTAATGCAAAATATGGATGACACTTTACGACGTTTAATTGGTGATCTCATGTCTAGTATACAAACATCCTCAAGGCCGAAAACGAACTTCTTAAAAGTGAGATAGTATCTCTGAGGGATGAAAATTCTAGCATGAAAGACATCATCGAAAAACTGCAGAGAGACTTCTCACTCTATAAGATAAGACAACCAAATCATCCTCAAACAATGGTAGAAGATTGGGAAGAATCCATAAATAAAATAAAAATAAATAACTACATCCATACTAATCGACCACATCTACGTAAGTTACACAGAAAACATCATAGAATGCCCTGTCCCTAATATTGCAATGAGGGACCACTATCCAGTATGCTGTACATGGTCAAAGAATAAATGTAAAGTTCCCAAAAATAAACATGTAAGTATTACATTTAGAAGTTTCAAACATTTCAGTCGGGAATTATTTTTGAATGACTTGCTAACTGCACCTCTCGCCCGTGTTTACCAACTTCCTGATCCGGTTGACGCTATTGCATACTGGACAAAAAATGTGTATTGTGTTTTTGACATGCACGTACCAGCCTAAGGAAATTCGCGTCAAACGACAATTAAAATCTCCGTGGATCACGCAGGAAGTGTTGGAGGCTATGAGGCAGAGAGATCAAGCGCACAAAAATAAGGACATCAACACTTACCGGGTACACAGGAACAATGTTCAATATTTAATTCGCAAAGAAAAGAAAAATCACTTTAGAAATATGGTTCAGAACAAATCAAATAGTAAGGAAATATGTAAGGCAATTAACACCTTAGCGAAAAAACGTAATGCACCAAACTCATTATCTTCCAACACTTCATTTACTTGCACAGACTTCAGCAATCACTTTCAAGCAGAAATAAACAGTCTGAAATCCACAATACCACATTCCCCTAGTGACTTAGACCAACTTTCAGCATTCTGTAAGAACAAATGTACAAACTCAATTCCACCCGACATTCCTTTTATGACAGTTAATGAAGTGTGTAACTATCTTATTGGCCTTAAAGATAATAGCTCATCAGGGCTTGACGGAATTAGTAATCGAATACTGCGGTTTGCCGCACCAGCTATCAGTGATTCACTAACTTATATATATATATATATATATATATATATATATATATATATATATATATATATATATATATATATATATATATATATATATATATATATATATATATATATATATATATATATATATATATATATATATATATATATAATCAATGTATCGCCAAAAGTTATTTTCATTCGGCCTTTAAGATCGCCAAAGTATATCCTCTCTTCAAACCTGGTTCGTCAGATAACAGTAACCTTGGTAACTATTGACCAATTTCTCTTTTATCATCGCTATCTAAACCACTAGAAAAACACATACATAAAACAACACTACAGTACCTAGTTAGCAATGACTTGCTAATTGATAGTCAGTCAGGGTTTAGACAAAAGCATTCATGCCACACAGCTCTAACTAAAATGATAGATAACTTGCACCTAAACATCAATAACGATAACATATGTGGAGCAATCTTTGTAGACTTTAGGAAAGCATTTGATATGTTAGATCACGTTGTTTTAATAAGAAAATTAGAAACAATGAAAGTTAACTTTAAACTGGTAACATTATGTGGCCGGGTGGGGCAGTTGGGGGTTGCTGTTTGTGTCGAGAGTGTTAGGTTTAGATACTAGCTTGCCTGCTAGAGTTGGTGATTGCTCTCTTACAGTCTTACGGGAGTTAACCAGGTTCGGGGACTATCCTCTAAGGTGTTGTAGTTTGTGAGCAGTTAGTAAGAATTTATAAGTTTCTCAACAGACATTCCCTTCTTCCATTCATGGTTAAGGCCTAGCAATCATGTGACGACCTCTCTTTAGTGTCAACGTTTTGTTTAATGATCATAACATATGTACATGATGGCGTGAAGTTACAAACATGTATTTTTCATTCATAATACAAATGCAAGTTGCTCTCAATTATCTAGCATGGGGAATCGACATTGTATGAATCAGGCTTATTCAACTCCTGTCCACTTTTTCTTTCCAAATACCAGTTTGCGTTGATCCAAATACATATAAGCAGTTCTACTTCGGACAGATTAATTCATTGTTCTCAATGGGTTACGTTATATGCTCATGTTCTGCAAAAATCGTTGGTGCTTATACAGGGCAAATTCACATCTCTGCATTTTACTCAAGGTGCAACCTGCAGCCATGAATTCCTTTCTACATGATCAAGGGCTATCTTTCCTTGATATGGAAATATAATAGGAAATTTTATCACTCTACTTACTGTTCTCCTTGTATGGAATATCTCACATATAATATACTAGGATAATGCCACTGTTAAATGAACACATCATTCAATTTAATCGAAAAATCCTATCAAGACTGATCTGCAACTAACTTGGCTGGGTAAAAGGCCGGCTTCGGTTTAGCTCAAATCTAGGTCAGCGTTGCTTCCTTTTTATTCATCTCACGATTGGATAAAAAGTAATCTACGCTATTCTTTTTTTTATGGTCCGTTCCTATTATAATTTTATGATTAAATTTTAACTAACTTCTATCAACCAAGCTATGGTCTGTATTTGTTATAAATGAAAGTTCCTAAAATGACCCATTCCCTGTCACAATTACTTAAATCTTTCCTGTCCGACAGACATCAAGTAGTGTGCTACAATAACTCATTGTCAAACCCAACTATTATTGACACCGGTAGTCCTCAGGGTTCTATTCTCGGCTCTCTAATTTTTTTCCATTTACATAAATGACCTCCTACTACACATCAAGCACTCATCCTGCGACCGCCGATATTACGCAACACGCTATATTATTACGAAAAAAACTCACACAGTGTGTAGACCCATATACATATATTAACATATTACCACTAAGAAAGCGCTTTCTCTTCAACAAAGCCAAATTTATTCACAAAATCTTTTCACAGAATGCTCCAAAGTATTTGTGGCCTATTTTTAAATACAGCGGAAGACGCAGTCAATGCTTAAATAAATTACACATGCCCAAGCCTAGGCTCGACTTATTCAAGAAAAGTTTAGCTTTTCTCCTGCTCATCTGTGGAATAATCTTCCATACGACCTAAAAAACACGCTTAGTCCATATTCATTCAATCACAGACTTTTCAAATACATCATGAGTCCAGATTATATGCCACCCTAATTTAGTTATGTTCTTAAATAATTACATAACATCATATGTACGTTTTAAAGATAATTTTGTCCTGTATAGTATTAATTATCATAAGGTACTGTAAATGTGTGTAACTGTTATTGTACTGTTACAATGTTGGGATTTTAGTTTATTGTATTATTTTATTATTTAAGTAATATTTAAGATACATGTGAGAATTAATGGATTCAGTATGGAAGACGAGAGAAAGGATGGGCAGAATGTTAGGCGGGCCTGCGTGCCCAATTCTAAACCCTTTGAAAATAAAGTTCGTTCTATCTATCTATCTATCTATCTATCTATCTATCTATCTATCTATCTATCTATCTATCTATCTATCTATCTATCTATCTATCTATCTATCTATCTATCTATCTATCTATCTATCTATCTTACTATTTACTTAGTTGTTCCTCTTCTACCGTGAGGTGGAGAAATTTGGAAGACAGAGCGCTATACTATCCTATTGGCTGTCTTCCTCCTGGTCTGATTCCATTCTAGTCCTCGGTCCTTCAGAGATGGCCTAATGTTGTCCTCGCAGCGGAATCTGGGTCGTCCTTGAGGTCTGGATCCCTGGCTCTTAGTTTCCCATACCTGTCGTGGTAGCCGACTTCCTCCCATTCTGCAGACATGGCCAAACCAAAGCAGTTGGGACTGTTCTACTTGGGTCTGCAGGGGCTGGGTATTTAGGCCTTGACGTATCTTCTGGTTGAGGACCATGTTTCTTTTTGTTACTTCAATTACTTTTCTCAGATACCTCGTTTCTGAGGTTTGGATCTGGCTTTTGTGGGTTGTAGTCATTGCCCATGACTCGCATCCAGACGTCAAGACTGGGACATAGGTGGAACATTATACAGCCATCTTCGTCTTATTGCTAATCATTCTTTTGCTGAGGAATCCTCGATTTATGGCCTGAAAAAGTCTCCCAGCTGCTGCTGCTTTGTTTGGGTAGCCAAATCTTCTTTGATGCCTCCCTTCCAGTCTATGACAGCTCCTAGGTATTTAAAGTGGTTCGCTTGCTCTAGGGTATGATCTCCCAGCTTAATCTGAGGCCTTCTTTCCTCTCGTGATATCACCATGGTTTTTTTTGTTTTGGAACTGCTGATGATCATCCCTCTCTTTTCCAGCTTTTTCTTCCAGACTTGCAGGATGTATTTAGCAATCAGGACAAATTTCAGCTCTGAAACACAAACCTCTCTCTTCTTCCAGTACCCCATTGAATATTTTCTTGTCCTCTCCTTACATGCTTTGATGACATCGTCTATGAGGAGTATGAACAGACAAGATGAAAGGATATCACCTTGTCTTAAACCAGTGGTGGTCCTGAACTCTTTTGACTTATGGTTCGCCGTCCTCACATAATTTCTGCCAGACTTGTAGAAGCTCGGTATAGCATGAATCAGAGGTGCTGGAATGTTCTTCCTTGCCAAGCAGTCCCAAAGTTTGCTCCAGGGGACCTTGTCAAACGCCTTTTCCAGATCTAAGAAACAAAGATGCATCTCACCTTTATACTCAAGAGCCTTTTCACACATCCATCAGCTAGGCATCTGAGTCTCGCACCAGGATTCTATAGGAGATTTTACCTGGGACACTGAGAAGGGATATGCCTCTATCATTTCTACAGTGTCGACTGTCACTCTTTGAGAAAATTGGTGTTATGATGGCAGTCTCCCTAACCTTTGGTATGGTCTTGTTGGACCAAGCTGCCTGTAGGACCCTTAGGAGTAATAGGTCGCCTGCTGCTCCCATGTGCTTAACTATTTCCGGTGTTACAGCATCATGCCCTGCTGCTTTGTCCATCTTGATTTCCTCCAGTGCTGCCTTCAGTTCTTCCACCTTGATGCAATGTTCGTCACCATTGGTTTCCTCTTCTGTGCTAGTGGTTATCATTTCTGAGGTTCGACCTTGCTCATCATCAAGGAGCTCCAAGTAATATTCTTTCCATCTTTCTGTTACTTCCTTTGGGGCAGTAAACAATTTGCCTTGCTTGTCCTTTATAAACTTAAGAGGGCACTATTTTTCCTTCTTCATTTTCTTTAGGGTCTTGTAGAACAATTTCTGGTTTTCTTGACCATCCTTTTCTAGCTTTTCTCCAAATTATTCCCAGGATTTCTGTTTTGCTGCTAGCACCTTGTTCTTTGATTATGTTCTTAGTATCACATATTCTCTATATATCTCTGTTTTTTTTTTTTGCTGTATTTTAGCTCCTAAGTATTGTTTCTATGCCTTTTTCTTCTTTCTTCTTTTCTTTTTAACTTCCTCTGTTCAACAAGGTGTCCTCTTTCTCTTCGTCCCAGGTCGGACTTCACCACATGCTTCTACTGCAGCTGTTTTTATGATGTCCTTGAATTTAAGTCAGAGGGTTTCCAGGTTACTTCTACACCTCACGGTAGAAGGGGATAGACTAAGTAAGTAAGTAAGGAATTACAGGTCATGTGGTTGTTCTTCTGTGTTTCTCACTGCTGTAGCAATAAGCCCCTGATATCTGGTCCTAACTTCTGACTCTCAGCTTGTAGGTCTTAATGCTCATTTTTCCTGATCGTTAACTTAGCTTTTTGTGTGATTGTAGACAATTCCTAAGCCGATCAACTCTTTCAGTTGTTTTTTAAATTGTTAGTAGATAGTTATCACTTTCAATTTCTGGCCCCTCCAGACTCTAGCATCCCGGACATAGTTGAATGAACTCTTCCTAACTATAGCATAACTCCTTGTCCCTTTTTCTTTGTTTCTGTTATAGCCAGGATTTCTAGTTTTGCTTTCTTCATCTTTTTCACCAGCTCCTCTTCTTTCCCATTTATACTCCTTATATTCCATCTTCATAAGTCGTATGTCGGTAGTCTGTTCCAGTTCGTCGCCTTTAGAATCTGTCCGGTTTTCTTTCTTGCATTTCGTTTAATCATGTTTTAAGGCAAACAGGTGATTGGCCTGTTGTCATTTGCATGCCTTTTCAGACTTCGTATTTGTTTCTGTTTCTTTGTGTCAGAATTTATATATTTTACATTTCAGTGGCCTCGTTTCCGCCTTGTTCATTGTCCTTATTTCAGCCCCACAAGTAAACATAACATTTTATGACTCTGGTAGTCATTTTTGTGATACTTGTTTGGATGCCATTATTTGTCTCATGTTGTCGGATGCAATTTTGGCCATAGCAATGTTTTTATTAACTATTGTTTCACATCTACCAACCCGTTTTATTTCATGTCCAAGATAAGAGAAAATTGTCACGAGTTCCATTAACTTTCCACTAATTTATTCATCTTCAATATTGGATTTTCGGTTTTGTTCATAGAATCATACTATGGTTTAATAAATGTTTCGTATCAGTACTAATACATACCAGCTCCAAACCTCAGAAATGATGTATCTGAGGAAGGTGGTTGAAGTAACAAGAAGTGACATGGTCCGCAAATCAGACGATACATCATGGCCTCAAAACGCAGCCCTTGCAGACCTGAGTAGAACAGTCCCATTTACGATGGTTTTGATGAGCAGAATGGTAATCGTAAGGGGGTGACACCACATAACAAGATAATCTTGGTCGAGGAGAGCGTAAACAACGAATACTGGAAGAATTAGCACGTAAACGGAATGGTAGAGCAATAATGCCGGAGTGGAGTGCAGACCCGAAAAAGAGAATGAATATACTTCTTGACACTTCTTTTTCAGGAAGAAAGCCATGCATCAATTGCTTGTAAGATAATTTAAAGAAAAACTTGTCGTGTCTCCCTTTTTTTATTGGACGTTGGTGGTTCTTATCTTAAAATTATTTTTGTGCAGATTGTGTCTTTGTTTTCACAATGCTTGTGGGAAACTTACAATTGTACAGGTGTTACAAGTTGTGTTTATGACACGGTATTGAAAGTGTTGTGTATGGTTGTGTGCTATGTGGGTATAGTCTGTGTATGTTGTCAAGCTTATCTAGTAGGTAAAGGTAGTCCCATAGCAGATACAGCCATAGGGGAGTGAAGTGTTAGAGATTTTGTTTACTAGTTCCAGTATCGAGAATAGGAGTGCTAGTTGCCTACCTCCAAGCGGATGCATCAAACAGAAAATATAACAAAGACAAACTCATTGAAAGACAGGACATAAGAAAGATGCGTACCTTATTCATTTTACTTTGTTCTGGTGTTTTGGTGTTAATATATTGGAAGTTCATTCATTATTCTGCTGACACCCATTGCAGGAAGCCTGCAACAAACCATTTATCTACTCTTGTAGTATTGTAAACTGTAGCTATTTCTTTTACACGATGATATTGCAAGCTCCATGTACAATCCCATACAGGTCGCCACTTACCATATACTTGATGAAACAGCAGGCCTATTTTTTTCTTTGTCTCTTAAGACACATCTCTTCTCCACCTCCGTTAACTTCACAGGGCTATATTGGAATAGGCAATGGGAAATTTCGAGGAAATTCAAATGATGGGTTATTATCAGTCTGAAAATGTACACACGGTTTTTATAATTTTACATCACGAGTGCAACCATTGCATAATCAGTATAAGGGACATAACAAACAGAAAAGTATACATGTTACAAGAATTCTAGATGTAGTCTCCCTTACCCTTCTCGTGATGCAAGAATGAAGGTTGACTATTAATGATAGCATTGTTGTTGTTGGTGGTGGCGATGATGGTGGTAAAAATGGTGGTAGTGTTGTCACTGTTTTTTCTTCCCTCTTCTTCACTTTGAACACTCAATTCTCTTTCTTAGTACCAAATAGTGTCTCCATAGTTCTTTTGTTTATAAATTGTAATCAATGTTGGTCTTTCTTTTCTCATAGTTAAGACCAATTTCTGCATTCTCCGCCCTCTTTCGTGGAAACAATCTTCCTTTTGGGTGAGCGCGTGTGTGTATGAGAGAGAGTGTGTGATAGCGTGTGGTATGAGAGCATGTGTATACGTCTGTGTATGTGTGTTGTATATACATCAATTTTGTTGTCCTCTATTCGTCTCTTGTTTGGATAACAACAGAAACCATCAACATGTTGAAGGAAATAGAAATAATAAGGCAGATTTAAGCAGAAGTAAAAGTTTAATTTGTGCGTTTAGGAAGGTTTACAAGAGTGCAAACATTTGACTTTGAGAAAACCCTTTGATAACATTACAAGGCAGTTCTTGTTTTCGTATCCATAGGGTAAAAGAGGAAGACACGTGTAGAAGTGGACTGCAGACAGATATGAACGTGATAAATAAGACATGGGAAGACCTTGAACAGACGTCACCGGTCAAGGTCGTTTGAGATGAAAGCGTCGAAGACCTTGAACAGACGTCACCGGTCAAGGTGGTTTGAGATGAAAGCGTCGAAGACCTTTGATTTTTATAAAGCTCAAGGTAATAATGATAATGATGATGATGATGATGATTTGTTTTGTATTCAGAATGTTGTTTCTATATTCTTTCACAATACTATGCATTATATTCTATAAAGTTAAGAGAGTGCTCGCTTTGTGTGGGAAGCTGGATTATCGTACATTTTAGGGAAACAAACGCAGCTCTTCACAAAGTATTAGCTTACATCCAACAGGGTTCCATTCCTTGAACAGCCTACACATATTGACATATTTTCGCTTTTTTATATAATGAAGGCGAAGGATAATGCCGATACCAGGATCAATAGCGCCAGATTTGGCATCAGCTCTCTCTAACTAGTACGGAACTTTGCAGCTCTTAATGAGGAAAAATAAAATTAGCCTGCTCGACCCACGCGTAAAATCTGGTCTACTCTTCAACTCAGAAACCTGGCAAGCCACGTCATTATTTTCCTTTTTTGCTCCTTATGGAGCATGGTGCCACCTCCTGTAGCTGATTCCCTTGTAGGAAACCTGCACCAAGCATGATCTATGTTCTTGTAGTGGTGGTTTATGTAACAATATGTTTTACATGATGAGACTGTCAGCTTCATGCACACCTCATATTAGTCGTCTGGTATGGCATGCATGAGGGGACAGTCGGCGTATTCTTTCTTTGCCTCATTAGAGAATTCCGTCGCTACACGGGGCTCGTCATCAACACCAGGGATTCTCAACCTTTTTTGTTTGTTTGTTGATGACCCCCCTCCCCCCTCCCCCCCCGCCCGCCCTTCTGAGCCTCATTTACCTCTGTTCTCTTCCCCCCCCCCCCCCCGATAGTCGCTGTTAGCTGGTAAAAAAGGTACTTTACCATCTTGCTGTTGCCCCCTAGATATATGGCATGGTCCCCTGGGGTGGTAGGGGTAGGGGGGTCATATTGCCCACGTTGAGAAACACTTATCAAAACCATCACGTCCACACTCCAAACATTTACCCGTAAGTGTTACATCGCATCCTCTGTGTCTGAAATAATAACAATCACATATTTGTGGAATATGAGACAATGAAAAGCCGTACGATTAAAGATGAAAGCCAGGAAGTACAAATGTACTGAACGCATCTTCAATAAAGAATCAAACAGTTCAGACAGACATGTCCTTGGCTGAAACTAGCATGGAAAGAGAAGACCGGGAGGCCACAAATAGAACCTGGATAACAAAAGGGGGTCACAAATGCTGTCGTAGCCCGGGTGTGGAGTTCTTCTTCTTCTTCGTCCTTCGCCTTCAGACTTCCACATTAATGATTCTAATAAAGACAATAGTCAGTTCAAGGTCGTTGACATCTCCAAACAGTTTTTCGTGGAGAGAAGTAGGTTGTTGCCATATGCTACTCCGTTCACTTCTGTATGTTGGGCAGGACTGCAGTAGGTGTTCAGCGAGTGGAGTTGAAGATGAGGTCTCAACTTCGTTTAAAAACTCCTAAAGCATGCGCAATACATAACCTCTGACAGCAAAAGTCCAGCTGCTGGGCTTCTCGTGGCGAGGCCCGTTTCAACTAACCGAAGAGGGACGACAAATGAGTCTGGGTACCCTACAACTAATATGTTCCGGGTAGACGTAGCTCGTAAGCCTTGGATGGCAGTTCATCTAGGAGACGAAAAACCACATGCTGCCTTGCATGTAGACTGGGTACAGTGAAATGCTAAGGACGTCGACCCGACAGAAACGCCTATTGAAACCGTATGCACTTAGCCACAGACCTAACGAAACATTGCCACGCACTTCGCTTGATGATAAATGATGATGATAAATAAGAAAGGTAGAAGAAGAAGCCAAAGAAGCCATACAATCTCATTATCAGTGTTGATAAAACAGTCCAATACAGGAATCGATGGCGAACATCTCTAAAACCTACAGGGGTAAGTAGATCAGTGGATGACGTTAATGACATCAAATCATTATCATCTTTTTCCTTTTCACTTTTTATGCAGCATAGAGCCTGCATCAAGTATCCAATTGTTGTTGCTGCGGTGGTTTCTGTATCAATTTTTGTTTTACATGACGAGGTTGGCAGCCTCATCCACAACTGCATATTAGTCGCCTTGTACGACATGCATGAGTAAGCAGTAGTCCATTTCTTTTTATTTGTCTCATTAGAATCCAGTGGGAACTACTCCAGGTAATGACATCATATAGTAGGGTGTGTGGGGTGGGGGGTAAGGTCCATTCTTTTTCGTGTATTCTATGTGCTCCTCTTATGAATCTGATTGGCTGCTTTTCTTCTTCTTCTTCTTCATCACAACTGGTATGTTGCCATTCGGTTCTTGAAATCTTATCTTTCATGTGGGGGTTGCGTCAATTTATCTCTCTATCGCTGAGCGGCACTTCAGGCAGGAAATATGAAAAACAATCCAAACAATAACAACTAAAAGCTCTGTGAACGAGAAATATGAACAACAATCCAAACAATAACAACTAACAATACTGTAAACAAGAACTACGAACTGAACTTCAAACAGAAACTTCCTCTTCCTTGTTCGTAAATCTGTGTAACTGTTATTCTACTGTTACAATGTTGGGATTTTATTTTATTTTATTATTTTATTATTTAAGTAATTTTTAAGATACGTATGTGAGAATAAATGGATTCAGTATGGAAGACGAGAGAAAGGAAGGGCAGAATGTTAGACGGGCCTGCGTGCTCAATTCTAAACCTTTTGAAAATAAAGTTCGTTCGTTCGCCCTCAGACGTCCATGTTAATGACTCTAATAAAGGTAGTTGTCAGCACAAAGTGCCCGACATCTCCAATTAGTTTTTCGTGGAGGGAAGTAGGTTTGTGCCATTTCCTAGTCTGTTCACTGCTGTATATTGGGCAGGATTGTAGCACATGTTCGGAGAACTACAAAAAAAAAAAAAAAAAAAAACGAACAACACACTAAGCAATAACAGCTAACAGCACTGTAAACAAAAACTACGAACAGCACTGTAAACAATGATGTAAACAGGGACGACTAAGTCACTGTAAACACGTACTACGAACAGCACTGTAAACAAGACCATCTAACAACACTGTAGGCAAGAAGTACGAACAACAGAAGATGTGAAAGGTTAAGGCATTGTGTTTATGTCTTCCCCTTCATTGTTTTGATAGGTAAACTTGTTCGTATGAGCATAATTATTTATTAATGAGTCGTGTAACAAAGTGATCTACACAACCACTTGTGCAAGATATTATGTAACATTTAAAGAGACATTTTTTTGCAGTTATGACAGCAATTATTATAAGTGCAAAATATATATTTGAACATCGCAAATGTCGTGCATAAATTCGTGTGGTTTACTTTAATAACACAACTCAGCACACTGGACACATGGAAGAGTTTATAGCTATGCTATTGACGTCTTAATTCTAGTATAAACTGACACACAGCATTTGAAAACAATAAATTCAAGGACGAATTGTTACACGAGAACGTAGAAGCATCTATACATCTTTCTTTTTTTTTAAATATTAAACCTAAAGAGGAAATTCTAGCAAATCATAAATGGTAATGAACAACACATTGCATTTATTGTAAATGGTTGAAGTGGTAAGGCAAGATCGATAATGTGGAACGTGTGATGAAACAGACAGAACATCACGAATCCGATCATTCCTTTTTTCTCTCCATCTATTCATCATATTCCTTTTCGCCATCATCGCCCTATAAGTATCTTATCCTCACTTTATGATTGTTGACAGCAACGCTAGCAAGTCATAAATTCTGGCCTTATTTTAATCGCAGAAGTTCGACCGTGGCGTATCACAAGATAACGAGTTAAGCTAACACCACATACAGATTGCGCATGTGTTTTCACTCAGGTGAAAAGTATGAGCCAAACACATGTGGAGGATTAGGAAGTGATGACTGCCTAAAATAACGAGTGTTTAATTCGCGAGTATGACTTGCAGGAAACTCCTAAGTTTATCTTGATTACAATAAGACTGAAGAATTAGGATTGTCAAGGGTTGCCTCCACTTGCTCTCTGCAGTAGTGGTCCAACAGCTGCCAAAAACTAGAGTATCTAATGTGCTTCTTCAAAGGTGTCTACCTTTGCCCAAGATTACTCTTGGCAGAGTTGTCGATAGAAGGATAATGATTCTTCTACCTAGAGGGAGTTTTCACAAGATATTTCAGAAGTCAAGAACAATGCTGAATGCGTCTGAGCACGTTAACTTTTTCTGACCCGCCGCCTTTTGTGAAGATGTATATCGATTTAGCTCTTTCAAGCCCCCAGCTGATTTAATTCAGCGAAATTCCTCTTATTAGCTCGATATATATCCGGCGCCAGGATAGGAGTTGGCAATTGAATTTCCTTATAGGACGTGAAAAGATTAAAGTAGTAAATGGTGAACGTAAAAGAGAAAAACTACTAACAAAATCAATAATATCATAATCCGAGGAAACCTTCCTCAAGTGTTAGCAGTTAGGAGTGTACTTTAAAAAGTAACATTAATTCGCTGAGGAAAAGACTGCATCTTAAACAGTTGCAGGAGACACTACGGCCATTCTATGCATCAAAGTCTGGATATAATAACTCATTCATATTGAAGAGGTAAGTTGTAACATGTACATTTTTCTTACTTTATATGTTCATTTAGCACGTATGAAATGCTTATTTCTGTAAAGTTTTATATGAAGCTGGCAAACATCCCATATAAAAAACTTACCACGTAAACCACCACTGCAACAGCTGGTGACTGCTTTATGCAGGTTTGCTCGCAAGGAACCAATAGCAGAGGTAGCCCTATGTTCCATAGGGAGCCGAAAGTGTATGACATTGATACCATAATGTATATTTCGTGTGTCAAAACTCTATTTCAGCTTGATGTATATATAGTTATAAGTCATTGGCATTCTTTCGCTCTCCGAATCCACTTTCATCTGACTCGAGGGTCTGCGATTGTGTGCTCTTGGGAATCGGGTAAAATTCAGAGGAAGATGAAATGGTGGAGGAAAGTGGAGGTCACCTGATGCTACCACCAGGAGACGTAAAGCTTAATGGAGATACGATTTTCTATTTTCTCTCAGTTTCTGGTACTAGTTACTAGAATTCAACCCTGAGACACCATCTATAATAGACGGGTCTATAGGACACTCAAAGCGGCCACCTTTTTGGAGGTTACTCCAGCACAGCAGCGAACGTGCTCCCATAAGCCATTCGCCTCCTAACTTGAGAAGGAACAGTCAAGACTTTACTGACAACCAGAAGTCACTGAACCAAAATTCAACCTGGTCAGTGAAGTACAAAGTACAGACACATCTTATAGACTCTTTAAACCAAACCATACAGTAATATCTCCCAATGAAGTTACACCATCAATTAACTGTTTTTTCTTGACAAATAAACGTTATTTATTTTAGCCATGTTGAAGAAATTTCATAAATAAATCTTGTTATTTATTTATATATAAAGCCTTAGTTGGAGTTTATAACTTGGCTGAGTGTATTTGATGTCAGCACCCGCATAACTCATTTTTAAAATTCCTTTTTCACAGAGCTAAATGTACAAGGATGATAAGAAACTCTATACAGAGCGATACAACAGGAGGCAATCCGATCATCAGAAGAGGTCCCCCTACGATCAAGTGTTTCGACCCATTATTCTCCCTTACACTCTAAGGGGGCGGGCCAACCTGGATCATGACTCCCAAGGGTCTCAGCCTCCTGTTGTCTTGTGTAACAAATGAACGCATTCCACCTTGGTTGCAGCTTTAAAATCTCCAATTCCACCAGCCGGAGGCAATTGTGAAAGTAACAAAGTGAAGACAAATTATTGCGGTTGTTTCGCAGCACACCACTGACACACCTGCGTGAAGCCAACGAAGCGTGAAGCCATTACGAGCTGGAACTGAAATCTAACTTCACCCGACACCTCATATAATACACCGCTGGTTACCTGTAGAGCCGCCATCCTTTCACCAATACAACGAAAAACTCAGTGTATTTGCGGACTTAGAAAAATTTCACTATCGGGGTGTTTCCTATACCGCAGTTGGGGGCTAGATTTACTGTCCCGAGTTCCATAGCCCATTGCGGTTGTTCCACAACCAGCATAATGCCTTTTCCGCAGTTTCACTAAGCCTCTTCAGTGCCCTTGTTCTCGACTGTCCCCTCATCCCCAACAGTTTCAATAAATCATACACTGACGCAGCCACAAGCCCTCTTGCACCCACCTCAACAGACATGACCCTTGCAGTGAACCCATCGTGTCTCAGATCCGCAGCTAGATCACTATACTTTGCTGCTTTGAACGAATGTTGCTTGTCCAATCTGGATTCAAATGGCACGGTCAGTTCAATCAATATAAACTGCTGCGATGAATAATAATAATAATAATAAATTCTTTAAGCACCAAACACGGCGCATAAGGCAGAAACCAGTGCTCTCCAGGTTGTTCGTTGTGACGCCACTCCTCTTAGCTCTTGCACATTGTTTAATCCCAACGTTCTTCCTTCTCTTATTATTGTTCTTCTGAGTGTTTCTTTTGGTCTTCCTTTTATCCTCTTACCCCCAGGAACCCAAGTGAGTGCCTGCAATGGTATTGTGTTGTTTTGCATTCGTAGGACATGACCGATATATGACCATCGTCTTTTCCTTATATAGTTGGAGACATATTTCTGCCTAGAGTCTTCTCTTATTTGTCGATTAGTCTTGAAGAAGAATGCAGTACTATTTTAATACTGTGCTAAATTATCTTCGACTGGGGGCTCATTAAACACGAGTCAAGTGTTACACTGTCACACATATTTTTTTCTCACAGAAGTGGGCGGGGAATACAAAGTTTACAACAAACGTAGATGGCTCAGTTGTTGTACTTGCTATTCTACAAACACTTTGAGACTCCCTGAAATAGGAGCACCATTCTCCTGTTTATATCTCTGCCAAGAATAATCCTGAGCGAAAGTTGGAAAACTCATCCATTTTACTCCACTGTCGGGCCATTCGTGGACCACTGCTGCAGATCAAGGTATACAGCCTGCGACAGAACTGGTGACAAGAACCAGACAAGAACCAGACAAGAACTAGACAAGAACCAGTGGAACACGAGGTAAGAAGAAGCCGATGAAGATGGATAAACACATGTAGAGAAAATATGTTGTTAGCATTTTTTTTTTTTTCTAATACTCGAGGCGAAATCTCAGGTTATTATTTTATGTCTAACCTGACATTGATTTTACGTGAGTATCCCTTTATTTCTTGTACAGAGACAGGTGTCCCTCGCCATTCAGGCAAATACTCGCCGATTTCGGAGGTACCCATTGCAGCTGGGTCGGCTCAGGAGCCGCCAGTCCCTGGTCGACGACACTCCTTCAAATGTACTCGCCAGGTCTCGAGTTAATCCAGTCCAAATCCCGGTCGACGAAAAATCCTCAAATGCCGTCGCCCGGGTTTGATCCTGTATCACCCGGTCGCCAGAGCGGTGTTGTAACCACTACGCTAGCGCGGCTCCCTTAGCATTACAAGGTGGTTCTTGTTCTGGAATCCTCGGGGTAACAGAGGTGGAGGCCACAAAACACAAGGAGAGGACAACTGGAGACAGACATGAAGAGGACATAGAACGGCCTTAAGCTTATAACACGGGACAGTAATACTAAATCTAAGATTGCTGAAGGATGATGACCATGATGATGATGATGATGATAACGACGACTGTGGTGGTGATGGTGATGATAATAATGATGATGGTGATAATGATGATGACGACGGTGGTGGCGATGATTATAATGATGAATGTGATGACGATGACGATGATGATGATTATAATGATGATGATGATGCCGATGATAACGATGATGATGATAATGATGGTTTCCTGAAACACTGAAGAGAAGATGCACTGAACTATCACCATCTAATATTAAACCTGTCTACGAAAAACAGACAGAAAACAAAACAAAAAACATTTCTAAGATCAACTATCAGTAACACAAGATGCGACTTCCTGGAAGGATAAAATTTCCTGACACTAGACGGGTCACTATGACAAATCGATATATGACACGACGTGTCAACATTGTTTTGTTTTGTTTTTTTCCTTAAAATGTGAGCTGCCTCAAAGGAAATCTTTCACTTATAAAGAGTTTATAATTGTGTCGTGGTAAATAAATTATTGTTTGTGGTAAAAAAAAGGGTAATAGAAGGAAAATGATGAAAACAAATGGGTTAGAGGGCGACAGGGTTGTTTGGTGAGAGGGAAACATTAAGTGACATATAGAAAAAAAACATCAAAAGGTACATTTAAAAAAAAAAGGTATTAAGAGCGAAAACATATCACGAAGTGGACAGAAACACACATCAAGGTATAGAAAAATTATTAACACAGACAGGCAGGCAGAGAGACAGACAGACAAGACAGAGAGACAACCCCAAGGACAGACAGACAAACTGATAGTCAGATAGATAGATAGATAGATAGATAGATAGATAGATAGATAGATAGATAGATAGATAGATAGATAGATAGATAGATAGATAGATAGATAGATAGATAGATGGGTGGGTGGGTGGATGGATGGATGGATGGATGGATGGATGGATGGATGGATGGATAGACAGACATACAGACAGACAGACAGACGGATGGATGGATGGATGGACGGACGGACGGGCGGACAGGCGGGCGGGTGGGCGGACGGACGGATTGACAGACAGACATACAGACAGACAGACAGAAATTAGATAGACAGACAGACAGACAGACAGACAGACAGACAGACAGACAGACAGACAGACAGACAGATAGATAGATAGATAGATAGATAGATAGATAGATAGATAGATAGATAGATAGATAGATAGATAGATAGATAGATAGATAGATAGATAGATAGATAGATAGATAGATAGATAGATAGATAGATAACAGTGCAAGCTTAGACTAAACATACTTCATATTTACAATGAAGCGTCCGATTGACAAAGCTGAGCGTTTGCCTCTCGTGGCTAAGTTACCCAGTTGTAAATGTGCAACTGACCGTGATGTTGCGTTAGGGAAGGCAAAGACAGCGAGGAAGTGAACGGATCACCCCACCTCATAAAGCTAGACTAGTATAGTGAAGTATATGGGAGGAATAGTTCGATTCTTTCTTTGCCTTCTCAATGACCCCCGGGAACGACAAAGACTGGGATGTTAAAGGGTGAAAACTCTTGCCTGACAGGACACAACTTCTGAATAAGATTATCTCCCATTGTAAAGCTTTGTGTAAAGTTTTCTATTATTCAGTTCTTACAACGAGCTCACAGTATCTTAACCTTTGAACCTTGTTGAATTTAGTGCTGTGTCATTCCGATGTCGCTTAATTTATCAATATCTTGTGCAATCGAATGTATCTACTGAAAATGTGTAAGTTTACAATTAAAATGTAATATAGGCCCCAGTAATAGTAATAGTGGCCCCAGAGTGACGATCGCGGCCCGGGGTAAAAAGTGTCACAGGCCTCTGATTTATTGATTTCATATGCAGAGGTTGGGTGTTCGATTGACAGAGTGTTTAGAGCGCTTGTCTCTCGGGGCAATGGTGCTGGGTTCGATTCACTGTATCGACACGCCCCAGTCTACCCAGCTGTAAATGGGTACTTGACTTTGCTCTTGAGTTAGGGAAGGAAAGAGCAGCGAGGAAGGGAAGTGGTCACCCCACCTCTCGATGCAGGACTTAGTATGGTGAAGTCTCTAACACTTCATTCTTCATTCCCCTACAGCAGTTTCTCCTATGGGTTACCTTTTTATATTGCTCGAATCCCTTTATCGTTGTGATCCCTCGGACAGTGCACGAAATTTTAAACACTCAATGTGCCCCTGAATATAGGTCAAACCGTTTTTGAAATGGATAAAGACTATTGCATTGTTTAAAAAAAAAAAATTTACACTCACAAAGCGGCCAATTGAAACAACGATCAATTTTTTACATGAACCGTAACAATTAGACCAGGGTTTGCAGGACTGAGATACATTATGACTGAATGTGGGTCAGAGCCTGGTGAGAGGTATCGTGGCGCCTCTCCCCCCCCCCCCCCAACCCACCCCATGCCGTACTGTATTGTACAAGGGGATTGACATAAGTCTGGGGCCTGACCATGAAGGAGTCACAGGAGGAAGATGAAACTTGGCACATTTAAAGTTCATCATATTTGCACTGAATGTGTGAAGTACGCGTTTGTTTCTTCAATGGGTTTTCCCGCTACAGTGCACGGCGCAATGTACCCTATTGGCCAGATCTGCTGCTCCAAAGATTTGACAAAACAATGGAAAAGAAGGAGGCCAGAGCTGTGATAAAATGTCTGATGTTTCAGGTAAAAACACCTACAGAAATACACAGGGTTATGGAACCAGTGTTTCGTGATTCTTGTCCTTCATATACTTCGGTAAAAAACCGGTGTCAACTGTTAAAGTGCGGCCGCTCGAATGTTGCTGATCTGCCAAGATCTGGTAGACCAATCTCAGAGTGCAACGATGAAAATGCAACAAGAGTGAAGAAAATCATTGACCAGGATCGAAAAACGACAATTGTGGAGATAGCTAGTAGAGTAAAACTAAATGAAAGAACAGTTTATAGAATTGTACACAACAGACTGAACATGAGAAAAGTGTGTGCATGCTGGGTTCCGCGACTGTTGACACGTGAACAGAAGCAAACGAGGGTAAATTGCTGTCAACAGTTGCTCAAAAAGTGTCAGTCAAAAACATTTTTGGAGACCATGGTGACAGTAGATGAGACTTGGTACACCATTATGACCCCGAATCCAAAATTGCCAGCATGCAATGGAAAACCCCGGGCTCCCCAACACCTGTCAAGCCAAGGGCGCAGAAATCTGCAGGAAAAGTGACGGCAAAGGTGTCCTTTTGAAAGATTATCTGCCTCGTGGCAACACAGTTAATGTACAGTAATATGCACATCTTCTCACCAAACTGAGAAAGGTTGTGACCAGGAAACGAGGGATAACGCGCACTCAAAATCTTCCTTTGCTTTAAGACAACGCGCCCTCTCACAAATCACGGCTTGTGCAGCTAGCAGCCAACGATTTGAATATTGAAATTCTTCCACACCCACCATATTCTCCAGATTTGGCTCCATCAGACTTTTTTCTATTCCCAAATCTTAAAAAACAGCTAAAAGGAAATCATTTTGACAGCGATGAAGAGGTTATACGGGCATGTGATGACTGGTTTAGTTTCAAAAATAGGGTGTTCTACTCCCAAGGTCTTTTCAAGGTCAAGCAGAGATGGCAGAAGTGTGTCAATTCAGACGGTGGCTATATTGAAAAGGAATAAACACTATACAAAATTTCAGCGCTCTGTGACATGCCCTTCATGGTCAGGCCCAAGACTTATGTCAATCCCCTTGTACATTAACAAGATTCAATTCCATGCTATTAAGTTGGATCATGCTGTAGTCTCCGCACAGTGATGACTGTAATGTTTCACAAAAAAGGTATTACACTTCTGTTTTTAACATCTAATGGTGTGTGTTTTTTTTTAAATTCATGTTGAATTACTAATTGGGCACCCAGTGAGGTAAAATGTTGGTGAAAGTAAAATTCAAATGTTTCTGTTATATACATAGACCCCTCAGTAACGAAGAGAACTGGTTCTCCCCCAACCTCTCGATGCTGGACCTAGTAAAGTGAAGTCTCTAACATATCACTCCCTTACGGCACTATCTGCATCGGGACAACCTTTGACATAGACCCCCTAGAATTCATTCACGGACTCCTAAGCGGTCTGTGGATCACAGGTTAAGAAACCCTGCTTCGATGTATGTATAACTTAACTGTGCAACAGCGCACGTGACTAGGCCCCTTGGCTATTGAACAATCTTAATTGACCTGAACATCCTAACATCCCCTTCAAAATTAATCAGTCGTTCGCACCCAATAACAGTCAGTTGTGGCCAAATAAGCCCACAGATTTAAACGAGGGGTGTCAGCACTGGAAGTCAGAAGTTATTTAAAAAAAAAAAAAAAAAGAGTGTTATTGATTTGCTGCAGGCAGTTGCCGAATTTTAGAAGGGATGCTTTTTCGTTCATTGGATTAGCATGAATGACTCACTTAAATGTGACATGTTAACGGGCGGAGAGGGGATCACGTGAGTGTTGGTGAATTAGGAAGAAACAAAACTCTGATAAAAATCCGTCTCGGCATCAGAGATTGTCTGTAATAGATCTCCAACATTATCTGTGTCTTGTCATGTTAGAAGTATCTGATTTTTGTCTGTAATAGATCTCCAACATTATCTGTGTATTGTCATGTTGGTACATTATGACGATTGTCTGTAATAGATGTCCAACATTATCTGGATTGTCTGTAATAGACGCCCAACATTATCTGGATTGTCTGTAATAGATCTCCAACATTATCTGTGTCTTGTCATGTTAGAAGTATCTGATTATTGTCTGTAATAGATCTCCAACATTACCTGTATCATGTCATGTTGTTACAGTCTGACAATCGCCTGTAATAGATCTCCAACATTATCTGTGTATTGTTATAATGGTACAGTCTGACGATTGTCTGTAATAGATCTCCAACATTATATGTGTCTTGCCATGTTGGTACAATCTGACGATGATTGTCTGTAATAAATCTCCAATATTATCTGTGTGTTGTCATGTTGGGACAGTCTGGCGATTGTGTGCAATAGATCTCCAATATTATCTGTATCTTGTCATGTTAGCACAGTCTGACGATTGTCTGTAATAGATCTCCAACATTATCTGTCTCTTGTCATGTTGGTACAGTCTGACGATTGTCTGTAATAGATCCCAAACATTACCTGGGTATTGTCATGTTGGTACAGTCTGGCGATTGTCTGCAATAGATCTCCAACATTATCTGTTGGTACGTTGAATTCCTTGAATTGATGGGTAAAATGTATGTGAGAATAAATCTTCTTCTTCTTCTTGCGATCGCATCTTTGATGATTACACCGTCAGACAAGTTCTCATGATGAATTCGACTGTTGTTTGAAGTTCCTCTTTAACTCCATATAGCTTTGAGTTTAGTGTTGAGTCATTCGGCCAGTATATCTTTCTTAACTGGTCATACAGAGGACAGTCCTGTAGAACATGCTCAGCAGTTTGTTCGTTTAATCCACATGTGCACAGTGGTGAAGCAGACAATCGTAGCTTGTGCATGTGTTTACTCAGTTTGTTATGCCCTGTCCTGAGTCGAAAAATAGTTATCTGTCCCTGCCGGTCGAGAGTGTGATAGTCGTCTTTGGGTTGGTTCTGTTCTCTTCTGATAGTCTGGATAGCTCTCTTTTTCTCAAAGTATGTGACTTCATTATCTTCTTGTTCACATTCTCCTCCCTTTTTTGCAAGTTTATCTGCCTTTTCATTTCCGGGTACACCACAATGAGATGGTACCCACTGAAGTATGGTTCTCTTTTTGGCAGCTACCTTGTTTAGTTCATTTCTCAGATGCGGGAGTTTACCACCCTTGAGAGCTTGCAGGACAGACAGTGCATCTGTGAGGATGACTACCTGGTGGCAGTCAGAGTTGGTGTTATAAATCATATTTGCAGCTTGCTCTAGAGCTTGAACCTCAGCTGTATAGTTGGAACAGAATTTACCAGTGGGAATGTGCCTAGTCTCATAGTGGTTGTCAGGATATGAGATAAAGATACCGGCACCTCCATTCCTAACAGCATTAGTTGCTGATCCATCTGTATAGGCATGTATCCATGATTGATCGGGATAGCTTTCTTGGATCATACTCAATGTAGCAGTTCGTTTTTGCAGATCATTATACTCACATCCACTTGTGAGACCACTGACTGATGTATTAATTTGGAGGGCACTGCTGGCCTGCTCCCATGGTACAGGGTATAGGGTGGGCTTCAGTGGTGTTGTCTTCATGGATAGGTCTTCTTGATGCTGTCTTATAAGTCTTTTCCCCCGATGCACAAAGCTGCTACGCTTTAGACGTCCCAATGCCAGATCATCTAGTCTTGCCTTCATTGGGCGCATTGGCATACTGTTATACTTTTCCATCTGGATCATGGTTTTTGTGTCTCTTCTATGGGACAATGTCTGTAATCCAGCAACCTTCTGCATCTCTGTTATTGGTGT
The DNA here is from genome assembly GCA_024509875.1 of Oreohelix idahoensis. Taxonomy (NCBI): domain Eukaryota; kingdom Metazoa; phylum Mollusca; class Gastropoda; order Stylommatophora; family Oreohelicidae; genus Oreohelix; species Oreohelix idahoensis. The sequence continues at coordinate 38,261 of JAMPIV010005594.1, read as the reverse complement.
AGTTTTCATGGCTCCTGTAATGAGCCTGAGAGCTTGATTTTGCACCTTGTCCAAAGACTGCAGATGTGAGTTAGCAGCTGCTGACCATGCTGCTGAGCTAAACTCTAAGTGTGGTCTTATTACTCCATTATAAATCTTCTTTAGATTTCGTTCATTTGCTCCCCAGTTGGTACCTGCTAATTTTCTGAGTATGCCTAGTCGCCTTCGGGCCTTTCCTTCTGCATTTTCAATATGCTTATTCCATGTAAGCCTTTGGTCAAATGTCACCCCAAGATAGGTGGGGTAGCTTTCTTCCTTGATCACGGTTGTCCCTAGGTGTATGTTAGCTGATTTGTCCTTGGGGGCGAGGGAGAACAGTGTTGTGGAGGTTTTGTCTGTGTTTATTGTGATAAGCCATTTCTCTGCCCATGACACTAGCATGTCTGCTGCCCGCTGCATTCTATAATTTGCTGTGGTGACATTTTCATCAGCGCACCAGAGTACTAGGTCATCTGCATATAAGGCAGCTTTCACTCCTGCAGGGAGATCTTTCACCAGGTCATTGATGTAAACAAGGAAGAGTGTTGGGGAAATTACTCCTCCTTGAGGTACCCCCTGATGGAGCAACACTTTTCTGCTCTGCAGACCGTCAAGAGTGACTCTAGTTCTCCTGTTATGCAAGTATGACTGGATCCATTTCATCATGTTGCCTTGGATTCCACTTCTCCTAAGTTTTGCAATGAGGCCATCTTTCCACACCTTGTCAAAGGCCTGCTTGAAGTCGACCCAGATCGTTAGGACCTTTTTCTTCTCCTGGAAGGCATCTTCTATTGCTTGAGACAAGTAAGTAACTTGGTCTTCTATACTGTAGCATTCTCTAAATCCAGCTTGTTCCGGCACCAGGATCTGCTCAGACTCTAAATACCATTTCAATCTGTGGTTGACTATTCGCTCCATAGTCTTCCCAACACAGCTTGTGAGACTGATTGGCCGGTAACTTGCAGCCTCGGTCTTACATTTCCCTTTCTTTAGTATGGGTATTGTGATGGCTTCTCTCCATACTTGGGGTACCGTTCCTTTCAACCAGCTGTGGTTGAATATCTCAAGCAGTTTTGTCTTTGCTGCTGAGCTCAGATTTACTAGCATTTCGTTGCTGATTTTTTCTGGGCCGGGTGACTTTTGAAACTTAAGCTTGGAAATAGCCTTCTGTAGTTCTCCTAGTGTGATGGGTTCCCTCATTGGGGCAGGAGTATCTGTCTGTCCCATGGTTGCCAGTATTTCTTTTCTTATCTCTCTCTGATGATCTATGTTAATGGGTAAGTTGCTCTCTGAACTGTATCTTCTAGCAAACAAGTCTGCAGCTTGTTTTCCTCTGAAAAGTTTGCCACCTTCATCCAATGTGATAGTCTGCCTAGGTGAGGAACGCTCTTCATTTAGAGACTTGACTAATCTCCAAAGTTTCCTGCCGTCTTTCTCAAGGTTCAGCGATGCCGTTTTAGTTCTCCAGCTTTTCCGTTTTTTCTTCTAGCTTTGTTCTCTGAAACTCTGCTACAGCCTTTTTCCATTTGTTGTGAGTTTCAAGTGAAGGCTGAGACTCTGCGTCCTTTCTAGCCCTGTCCATGGCTTCCTGACGTTCTTGGAGTCTGCTGGACCAGTATGGTATGTAGTTACGCCGGCATCCTTTGGGAATGGTTTCTTTTGCAGCTTGTAGTATGCATCTGTTGAAGTCTTTTACCACTTCATTAATGTCTCTGTTCTGTACCTTGCGGGTAGACAGCAGCGTGTTCACCTGATGCCTGAATAAACCCCAGTTGGCTTTTTTGTAGTTCCATCTTGTAATGGCTGGGCCTGTACTGAGAGTTGCACTCTGGACAGTAAGAAAGATTGGGCGATGGTCGCTTCCCCCTAGTTGGTCTCCTACTTCTCTACTAATAGATCCAGCTATATCTGGTGTGGAGAAGGCAAGATCTGGTGTTGAAGTTGTGTGCCATTCTCTGGAGTAGAAGGTAGGAGTATCTGTGGCATTATTGACTAGGATTAGGGAGTGATCATCTTGCCAAGTTTCAACCTCTTCACCTCTGTGATCCAGATGGTTATAGCCCCAGCTCTGGGAGTGGCTATTAAAGTCTCCAACTGCTATAAAGTTGGTGGCTGGTACCTGTATAGAGCTGAGACTCAGGGGTTTGTTGTTCGGACAGTAATAGTTCAGGAGTTCTATTTCCATCTTGTCTACCTTTATCTGCAACAGCTGATATTCTGCTCCATCCATGAAGGTTTTCCTTTCGTGTGCAGGAATGTTATTCCTTACAAGAGTAAGTACTCCTCCTTTTCGTCTATCTTTTCTGTCGGATCTGAAGCATTGATATCCCCTTATTTTAAAGGTTTGATCTGCTTTCAAGTGAGTCTCTTGGATACAGCAAACACTGACTTGCTTCTCATACAAGATGTTTTCCAGCTCTGTCTTTTTGCTGTATCCAGCCTGCTTGCTGTTCACTCCCTCTGCATTCCAGTGCATCATGACAAGTGGCACTCTGGGTTTCTCTTTTTCTGTTTTGTTTTGGTCAGTAGTTCTCCTCCGCCGTCTGCTGACTCCACAAGACGGTCTAGAGGGTCCTCCAGTAGCTGAGGGTGGGCTCTGTCGAGGCTCAGAGCCCGGCACTGCACCTGCCTGGTGGAGCTCCACAGGGCGAGCACCAGTACGAGATTTATTTGACGGTGTACTCTCCATAGAAAAAAAAAGCGAGTTGCGTGATACTGTGGTTTCCGGTGCGCCTTCTGGCCCAGTATCTATGACTTTAGCACCTGTTCAACGGGAGAGTGGGCTCATCCCTAATCTGTTTATGTTCCCAGTAGTAGACTATTCGCAAGCAGCCTGGGGGTGTCACTGCTCTGCGCGGACCTTGTTTACCGAGGCGGCGTCCGAGCTCGTATGGTGAAAATATGGTTGCATTATCTTCAAAATAGCCCTGTCTTTCCTGCCATCCTGCAACTTTGAGTTAGGGAGTTCTGAGCTCCAGTCTCTTTCCCAGGCATTTTATCCTGGCCTGGCACGCATACAGAGGACCCCACTTCTGGTTCTAAGTTAGCAGTTGGGGACAGGTGGGGTAGCACACTGTGCATTCCCCGTCATCCAGGGGGCTCTCCAACTATGCAGAGCTTGCACAATGCTGTGCTCTGGTTCTGGGCTCACCCAAGGAATCCTCACGTCCTGCACAGAGCCACTTCCAGATACCCACCACCTGCCAACCCCCCATTGTAGAAATCTCCTGCATGCGGCCATCCAGTCAAGAGCCAGTATTAAGTCTGGTGCCCAAGTGATTCCCCCCAAGCTCAGTGTGCAATTCTGGGTTCTCATCATGCTGCAACACAGGGGGGATTGTGATGCTCAGCCATCTCTCTCAACTCTGCACCGATAAATGACATCGGGGACTTAACTGTGTCTCAGTACTGGGAGGCCCCGTTTCCGGGTACACCACACACAGCCAGTTGAGGCAACGGTCGCCGTGGGCGTGAGAATAAATGAAATCAGTATAAAAGATGAGAGAAAGGAAGGGCAGAATGTCAGACGGGCCTGCGTGCCCAATTCTCAACCCTTTGAAAATAAAGTTCGTTCGTTCGTTCGTTCGTTCGTTCTGTCTCTTGTCATGTTCGCACAGTCTGGCGATTGTCTGCAATAGATCTCCAACATTATCTGTGTATTGTCATGTTAGCACAGTCTTCTTCTTCTTCTTTGTTCGTCCTGAAACGGACGTTGGTTGCGTTGTGTCCCTTTACAGCAAAGATGCGATATTTGCGCCTTTCGGCCGACACATCCGACTTCAGTACAGCATTTTTGGAACCGGGTTAGCCTTCCCTCTTCGATCCCTACTCACTCAGCCAGACTGCAGTGATGCAACCTGTTTCCAGGACCACCATTTGGAGGTGGAGTAGGGTCTTTGTCAGCTCTGGATCGCTGACCCTGACGCAAGCAGTCTAGCTATGGGTCGCTAACTGCATTCCTCACTGTTGACGCGTCTTAGGTCCCTAGCACAGTCTGACGATTGTCTGTAATAGATGTCCAACATTATCTGTGTCTTGTCATGTTGGTACAGTCTGGCGATTGTCTGTAATAGATCTCCAACATTATCTGTGTCTTGTCATGTTAGCACAGTCTGACGATTGTCAGTAATAGATCTCCAACATTATCTGTGTCTTGTCATGTTAGCACAGTCTGACGATTGTCTGTAATAGATCTCCAACATTATCTGTGTCTTGTCATGTTAGCACAGTCTGAAGATTGTCTGTAATAGATCTCCAACATTGTCATCCCCTTCATGTCTGTCTCCAGTTCTCTTCTCCGCGTGTTCTTTGGTCTTCCCCTATCTCTCTTACCCTGAGGATTCCAGAACAAGGACTGCCTTGGAATGCTATCAACAGGTTTTCTCAGTGCGTGTCCTATCCATCTCTAGCGTCTTTTTCTCATTTCTTGTTCCACTGGCACTTGTCTATTTCATGTCATTAGTTCCACATTTGTCATCGCGTCATATCACATCAATCACTCTATTCTAAACAAGCGTGTTCTCCCTAGCTCACGTCTAGAGGCCCTCAAACCCCGCCAAAAAACCTCATCTGATAGAGTCAAGTTAATAAAGACCTATCACCCTCACAGCACTGCTGTCAAAAGGATCCTGTATCGTCACCTACCTCTCCTCCAAGCTGACCCAGCGGCGCGGGAAGTGTGCAGACACCTCTACGACATCTCTCAGTTTTTTTTTTTTTTTTTTTTCGTACGCCTGCTAATACTCGAGGCGAAATCTCAGGTTATTGTTTATGTCTAACCTGACATTGATTTTACGTGAGTATCCCTTTATTTCTTGTACAGAGACAGGTGTCCCTCGCCATTCAGGCAAATACTCGCCGATTTCGGAGGTACCCATTGCAGCTGGGCCGGCTCAGGAGCCGCCAGTCCCTGGTCGACGACACTGCTTCAAATGTACTCGCCAGGTCTCGAGTTAATCCAGTCCAAATCCCGGTCGACGAAAAATCCTCAAATGCCGTCGCCCGGGTTTGATCCTGTATCACCCGGTCGCCAGAGCGGTGTTGTAACCACTACGCTAGCGCGGCTCCCATCTCTCAGTTGAAATCGACACCTGTGGCCATCCACTTCAATGGCCCTGACCACCACGGACGCCAACAGTCGGTTTCGCCAGGAACAACGCCTCATCCATCTTATGGGTTGTCTCAAACCACACAGTTTGAATACCCAACATTCTTTTATCTGAGACGCCTTTCTCTATCGAGTCCCAGTTGTATTATGACTGTCTACTTTGAGGCGATCACGCATTTTTTTTTTTTTTTTTTTTATAAATCGCTTGTCCCTCACTTTATACATTTTAAAATTAATAATTTTTTTTTAAATTATTTATTTAATTGTTTTTTATTTTTTTTATTTTTTTTTACTTATTGTTATTATTATTATTATTATTATTATTATTAATTATTATTATTTTATTTTTAATTTTTTTTTATTTAATTATTTATTTATTATTATTATTATATATTTATTTAATTAATTTATTTATTGTTTTCTTTATTTTTTTCAAAAAAAAAATTTTTACCCCCTCACTCTTTCCAGTCCTTGTTTTCATTATTTCTTATTTTTTGTTTTTAATCGACTTCCGCTTTCCGGTTTAGTGGCAGCATCTTGCTTCACATGTGGCTGGACATAAGGGAGTATTTTTCTCTTATTTTTATAGTTTCGTGTTCTCTACTTAATTCTCATTTTCTTTCCCACCTGTCTCTTGTTTGTCTGTCCCTGACGAAGGCCTTGTGGCCGCAACGTAGGTTTTTCTATTCCTTTCTCCTTGTAAGACGTATTACCATTTGTGTGTTTTTTTCTCCCCATTCAACTATTCTAAACAAGCATCCATTAATGAAAGTCTGTAGCTTTTTAGTTGTTGTTTGTGTAGTTCTCCATGTTTGACAACCATAAAGTAGGACTGACTTGACATTTAAATGGAAGATTATGATCTTTGTGGTAGACTTGACTTCTTTTGGTTTCCACGTACTTACTGTATTTTTCAATGCACGGGATTCCAGCATAAAGACTGCCTTGTAACGTATCAAAAGGTGTTATCAATGTGTGTGCTATCTGTCGATATCGTCTTCTTCTCGTCTCGTATTCCACTGGCACCCTTCTAGTTCCTGTCATCACTTCTACATGTGTGATCTTGTCATCAGTTCTATATTTGTGATCTTGTCATCAGTTCTACATTTGTGATCTTGTCCTCAGTTCTATATTTGTGATCCTGTCATCGGTTCTATATTTGTGATCTTGTCATCAGTTGTACATTTGTGATCTTGTCATCAGTTCTATATTTGCGATCTTGTCATCAGTTCTACATTTGTGATCTTGTCATCAGTTCTACATTTGTGATCTTGTCATCAGTTCTACATTTGTGGTCTTGTCATCAGTTCTACATTTGTGATCTTGTCATCAGTTCTATATTTGTGGTCTTGTCATCAGTTCTACATTTGTGATCTTGTCATCAGTTCTACATTTGTGATCTTATCATCAGTTCTACATTTGTGATATTATTATCAGTTCTACATTTGTGATCTTATCATCAGTTCTACATTTGTGATTTTATCATCAGTTCTACATTTGTGATCTTAAAATCAGTTCTACATTTGTGATTTTATCATCAGTTCTACATTTGTGATCTTAAAATCAGTTCTACATTTGTGATCTTGTCATCTGTTCTACATTTATGATTTTGTCATACTGTTTCAATTCTATTTCACGAACCATTTCACTTTTACTTAAGCCGGAAACGGCCTAGTTACTGTGTTTTGTTGTTCTCCATGTTTCACAGCCACACAATAGGACTGACTTGACATTTGAGATGAAAATTCTGATGTCTGTGTAAATTTTAATATAAACAGTAAGAATAGTCTTTAATTCGCAAAACAATGATAAAATCAGTAAACATGTGAGTTTTATTTTACAGACACAAAAAAAAGCAAGGTAGAGAACAAACATATAAAGGAAGTTGTGAAATTCAGCATAATAAATGGAGTGGAGTGATAGACAACGGAATATGCTTTTTATTTTCGTTCTTTAAAAAATACGACAATACAGTTAACTTAGATTATATATTATAGATAACAACAATATTTCTCATAATTTTTAATGCTTTGTTTTCTAACATTAACTAATATTTCTCATAATTTTTTCATGCTTTGCTTTCTAATATTAACAAATATTTATCATGTGAACAGCTTTGTTATCAAGAACAGCAAACAAAACAGAAAAATATTATTATTTTTGGACAATTCCTGACAAAACATTTTTCACTGCGATCTCAAAATGCTAAAAATGTCTACGCCTAAGCAGGGTCGAAGAAATCAATAATGGCTGTGAAAAACTTCCGTTTTGTTGAACTTCTAAATATTTTGTTTGCTTGCAGTTGGCTAACAAGAGATGATAAAATAGATAAGAAATACACATGTTGAAACACGTTGATACCATTACGAGACAGTCCTAGTTGTGGAATTTCTAGCCAGGTGCGGCTTTAGTAATTGCGTGGCCCGAAAAGGACAATTCTGGTGGGGCCTTTTAGACTTAAGATTATAGTTTTATTATAATACGTTTTACGTTCAAATGTAGCTAATAAATATAGATATTGTTTCATTTTTAATACAATGGAAAAGTATATATTCCTTATATTTTATTTGAAATAATCTTCGTTCCTTATTTGTTTAAAGCTGGAAGTAGGAACCCAAGTGTTGGGCCCCCTGAGAGGGTGAGCCAAATAGGTTAAGTCGGCCTAAGGTTGGCCGTGTCTCCAGGGTAAGAAAATGAGAGGTGGATTTTAAAAAAAATTTCCTTTTGAAAAAAAAGAAACACATGAGAAGTGGCCCGGAGACACTCATAGAGAGGATAAAGTAGACATAGGAAGGCCTTGCATGAATGGCACAGTACAGGGGGAATTGGTGTGAAATTGTAGAAGAACTATGCTACATGGGGGAGCAGAAAGATAATGGTGATAATGACTGAAGCATAAACCTGATTTATGCTATCATCTGCAAGAGGTGTGGCATTACCTATATTGGTGAAACTGGCAGACGTTTGGCAGACAGGTTTCGTGAGCACTTAAATGATATCTATCACGACAAACATTTACCGGTGGCCCTTCATTTCAATAGGCCTGACCATTCAGGTAATTCCGATATTCATGTTACTGCCCTCCTTTCATGTGTCGGTGATGACCGGACTCGCTTTTCGTTGGAGAATCGTCTTATTTTTCAAATGGGCTGTTTAACTCCTAAAGGGCTTAATATCCAATGTCGTGGAACGACTTCTCACCGATTCTTTTCTTCTGTCTATTATTTTATATCTCTACTAAAATCTCTATCGTGAGATTGAAAAACTTTATTCCCTTCAGTTGACTTTTTCATTCTTATAATGAAAGAGTCTCTCTCTCTCTCTTTAACAGTATTTCACTAGCTGAATTCTCACGGTCTAGGTAATAAATTATTCCCTTAGCCAGCGAAATTCATTTCTAACTCGAAGGTGAAACACAGTACAACGACCGGAAGTGACCTGTGTTGGGTTCACGGAGGGAACTCATGTAAAACAGCCGGCAACGATGAACGAACGCTAGGGCGAGTTGAAACGAAGTTAACTTGATATCCCTGCGACCAAAAGATAGACTTGCAACAATGCCACCCAAGTCACAGCCCACCCCTGCCCGGGAACCTCACCTGGAATTTTAGGAGGGAATTATAAGCATTAGACCACTAACCATCATTCGGAACAGACGTGAGTTTATGGGCCCTAGAGAGGGGCATTTCTGGTTGCAAATATCGGTAGTGAATTCGTTGAGCGAAGTAAGTAGATCTAATACTGCTGATTTTATAACATGAATAATCATATGTTTATCAACAGCTTGCTATTGCAGTAACTTTTTGTAAAGTTTAAATGCATTTCCATTTTCAGTGACAATAATTGTTATTTGCATATTTACAGATCACTCAAACTAATGTATGAGTTGCTGAGGTCATAGACCTAATTAACTCCTGATCTTACCACTTGACTGACAAAATGTAAGTCAGTAGTTCTCAAGCCTTGAGACCATGACTACCCTCAAAATGATTTACTGCTCGAGTAAGCAAGAATGTAAATCATTGGTTCTCAGACCTTGGCCGCAATGACACCCCACCAAGTTAAAGCAGCATAGGAAACTATTACCCAGTGGTTCTCAAACCATTGTTGACAGTGACCCCGGAATTAAAATACTGCTCTATGGGCACTAGGTGAACCAGTGGTTCTCAACCATTTGATGACCCCAGCCCCTACCTCACAGTTTGTGAAACTCATTGCCACATGGGGAAAACCACTGCTGTAAATAAGCAGACAGCCAGATAGAGACTGAGAACTCAAGATACACTATAATGTCAGTTAAGAAGTGGTAGTTCATATCTAATAGATAACACAGTTACTAAATAGTAGTTAACCTTGTGTTAATTTAATTTCTGATGGACGCTTACCGGCCATCAGACTTAGGAGATGACTGCTCTTGAAACCACTAATGGGATTTCAATTGTTTCCAGTCCACCCAGGTTGCGGTTACAAGGTAGAAACCCAGGTTGCGGTTACGAGGTACTAACCCAGGTTGCGGTTACAAAGCAAAAACTCAGGTTGCGGTTACACAGCACTAAACCAGGTTGCGGTTACCAGATACCTAAACCAGGTCCAGGGTACAAGTCCATGGTACCAAGATTACCCTTACCCAACCTTATCCTATCACCCAGTAACCATCCCACACATCCCATAAACAGAAGAGGCATTCAGCAGAGGTGACTTACCCCATCCTTATCTGTGATGTGCACTGAGTCCAGGGAAGCAGACTCTGACACCCTCTGAACCCATTAACTGTTATAAGACCAACCTACTGGGGCAGACCAAACCAAGAGAGTTCGAACCAAAATCATCTCCGCAGCTACTACAGTCCTTGAGGAGATGAGTATTAACACCTACCAGCAACACTACCATAGAAAAGATCTCTGGTCCAAGTGATGACCACACTAGTTGATTTTTTTTTTTTATAAACAGTAGAGCTAAACTTTTTTTCATATTTATAAGTGTATATAAAAATGTAAGATTCCATACCCTTTTATCCAACTTTACATAACAGAGTCTGTTGTTATTTTTCTTGTTAACTTTATTTGGGTTGTATTTTGTTTTAAATATAAATCTACACCCTGGGGGCTCAGCCATAATTCAATTAATTTCTATTGGGTCGGGATATTTTAATTGTGGCTGGACACCAAATCTCTTTCTCAACCTTATGTGCTTTACACAGTCCTTTTGTAGGATTCCTGAGGAAGAATTTATCGTCCAGAAAATATCTTGTTTAGGTACCAGAATTCTCTTTTAAGTAATTTCTAGTACACTATTTCCCGAGGAGAGGCAGTTTTCTTCAAACTCGGAAGCTATCAATTAGACATTATTATCTTTATTCTTCCATTTCATTCAAGCTGTCCTATCTCCTCAAATCTCCTCGCAACAACTGGGACGCTCGTGTCCGGGATTAACTCTTATTTCATATTTAGACACTTGTCTGAGATATGAAAACTCTTTATCTTTCCTAGACCACTACTGCTGTAGGTACTTGTCACTTATTGGTGTCCAGGTCTGGGATTAGATTAAAGAGGGGACATATAAATTACCCTAGACTAAAATACATATAAATTTTTTGCAAGAAACACAGATTTTAAGTTGTGTTATGAGAACTCTTCTTGGTGGTACTGCTGGAAATTGGTTACCTATTGTTAACTAATTTTTAATTTGATGGTTATAAATGCTGGTTTGATTTAATATATGGTTTTGTAATACTTTAGTATAGTTAAGACTATAGAAAGTATTTTTGCCTTAATTATTGTTTGTGAGTTAGAGATCTCATACTCGTTCAACGAACCACTATGGATATAATGGAAGAATCTGTAGAGTTGAATGAGTGGAGAACATTCTGGACAGAGTTAGCCATTGAGTGTGAACTCTCTGGAGAAGAACTGGATACTTTTGTTTCACAAAAGATGGAAAAATGCAGGATGAGAGAAGCAGAAAGGAAGAAATGGAGAGCAAAATACACGGAAGAGAATGTGGAACATGAGAGACAAAGACAAGAAAAATCCCTCCAGCGTAAGGAAGAAATGGAAACACAGGTTCAACCTACAAATATGGAATCCAGGGATAAACTTGAATCTAGGAATACTCATCATGCCACTCCTTTGCCAGTTGCATCACCATCTTCAGTGGTAAATATAACTGCACCACATGAAGCCAAGTCTATGTCTCAGAATTCCGGCTCAGACAGAGCAGAGGTACGGATATCTAAACGGAGACATCTAGACCATCCTGAAAACAAGATTAAGCACAAGAGTGCTGATAATCTGAAGAGACCTTCCTCATCCTCAGCAAAAACTCACAACAGGCATACCAACAACAACCACACCAAAAACCTGGTAAATAGGATCGCTCAACCAAATAGGATCACTCAACAGAAAAGGATTACGCAACCCTATGGGAAGGGAAGGGATGTTCTTGAACATCACCTGTCGGCCAACTTACATCAGTTAGACTGTATGCGCCGAGACCCAATCCCACAGACTTCTTACAAAGCTAAGGTCCCTACCATGGATGGGAACTTGACGAAGGCCCGGGTGGATACAGGGATTCTCAAAATGTGGAGACTGCCACAGTAAATGGAGAAGAAATCACCTGTTTGTATTATCAAGGTCTTGGATGTGATGCCCTTGTCTCAGCCTCTGTTATCGACCTTGATCAAGTCACCGAAGAGGATGTTGAGGTAACAGCACCCATGATAATCAACAGAAGGATGATTTTGCCTTTAGCTTATGTAGAAGTTAGGTCGAACTTTGTAAACGGCAAAGTAAAGGCCGCAATATTAGATGAACGAATTTACCCCATACCTCAAGGAGGGAAATATATCATCTTAGGAGACTCAGCACGATCCAGAGATGGCGTGACTGAACAGGCTATGGAGACTCCAATGCCTAACTCATCTTCCAACATTTTCACTGAAAAGTTGGAAGAGTGCAAAGGGATTGACCACCCCAGTGCAGAAAGTGAAGCCGGGCCAGAATTTCTTGGTACCTGGTGGGATGAAACATGTTTCAGAAATATCTTCCTTTAACATGAGAGAAGCGGCTGTAGAGGAACAGGACTCTCAGGCACTAAGACTTCACTCAGTTCCGATAACCTCACCCACTCTCTGGGATCAGAAAGTGAAACGGGTCCAAATTTCTTTGGTACCTGGTGGGATGGAACATGTTTCAGGAATATCTTCCCTTAACACGGGAGAAATGGCTAAAGAGGAACATGAGCCTCAAGCACTTAGTCTTCAGTCAATTCCGATAACCTCACCCACTCTCTGGGATCAGAAAGTGAAGAAGGTCCAAATTTCCTTGGTACCTGGTGGGCAGGAACAACTGGCAGACTTATCTTTTTCTGTCACTGGAGAAACAGCGAAAGAAGAACATACATGCTCTCATACCTGGGAAGATAGGTATGTGTCCTTAGACAGGTCAAGCAATATGACTAAAATAAGGTTGTGTATGAGGCTGGCAACCTCATCACGCAAAACTATTTGCTATAGATCCAATTGTAAGCAGAGTGTAGGCTTTAGGGCAAGCTCTTTGCCAGGAGGCAAGCTTCAATGGAGGATCCAGAAGGGAGAAAAGAAGAGAGGTATATTTTTGCGAGCAGGCTTGCTCAACCCACCTCAACTACTTATTGAAGAGGAAACGGATAGCCATGTGTGGATTACAGGCATACCGTTCGACAGAGGAAAAAGAGGAAATATTTGGAGTGAAGGAATGGAGGACACGATACATGAATGTAGTGTCTGACATAAGAGAAGAGTCGGCTCGAACTTAGTTGGCCGTTGGCCGAACTTTCAAAAGGGGGCTTATGTCGTGGAACGACTTCTCACCGATTCTTTTCTTCTGTCTATTATTTTATATCTCTACTAAAATCTCTATCGTGAGATTGAAAAACTTTATTCCCTTCAGTTGACTTTTTCATTCTTATAATGAAAGAGTCTCTCTCTCTCTTTAACAGTATTTCACTAGCTGAATTCTCACGGTCTAGGTAATAAATTATTCCCTTAGCCAGCGAAATTCATTTCTAACTCGAAGGTGAAACACAGTACAACGACCGGAAGTGACCTGTGTTGGGTTCACGGAGGGAACTCATGTAAAACAGCCGGCAACGATGAACGAACGCTAGGGCGAGTTGAAACGAAGTTAACTTGATATCCCTGCGACCAAAAGATAGACTTGCAACAATGCCACCCAAGTCACAGCCCACCCCTGCCCGGGAACCTCACCTGGAATTTTAGGAGGGAATTATAAGCATTAGACCACTAACCATCATTCGGAACAGACGTGAGTTTATGGGCCCTAGAGAGGGGCATTTCTGGTTGCAAATATCGGTAGTGAATTCGTTGAGCGAAGTAAGTAGATCTAATACTGCTGATTTTATAACATGAATAATCATATGTTTATCAACAGCTTGCTATTGCAGTAACTTTTTGTAAAGTTTAAATGCATTTCCATTTTCAGTGACAATAATTGTTATTTGCATATTTACAGATCACTCAAACTAATGTATGAGTTGCTGAGGTCATAGACCTAATTAACTCCTGATCTTTATCTCACAGCCTGGCAGAAATAAGACAGGGTTAAAATAATTGATGTATATTATTGTTGTTACTTTGAGATTTGCATATTGATCCAAGCAAAATAGAAGTGTATTAGTGGTTCTTCTATTTTCTATTTCTTATAAGACTTCTGTGTTCTCTGTCAAGACTACAAACTTGATAACAGTGTCTCAATCACTTCTTCTCACTTTGTCACATAAGGGACATTAATGTGTTTTTTTCATTATGGAAGGTTCTTTACATGTATTTAATGCAATCCTATGCATATACCATGTTGTATGATTGAAGAACTATTTTATGTATGATTGAAGAACTATTTTATTATCAGTATATGAATGTTATTTGCTACAGGAACCAGGACTTTAAGAATGCTTGAAATTATTTAGCTATTTAATGAATTTACCACTTGACTGACAAAATGTAAGTCAGTAGTTCTCAAGCCTTGAGACCATGACTACCCTCAAAATGATTTACTGCTCGAGTAAGCAAGAATGTAAATCATTGGTTCTCAGACCTTGGCCGCAATGACACCCCACCAAGTTAAAGCAGCATAGGAAACTATTACCCAGTGGTTCTCAAACCATTGTTGACAGTGACCCCGGAATTAAAATACTGCTCTATGGGCACTAGGTGAACCAGTGGTTCTCAACCATTTGATGACCCCAGCCCCTACCTCACAGTTTGTGAAACTCATTGCCACATGGGGAAAACCACTGCTGTAAATAAGCAGACAGCCAGATAGAGACTGAAAACTCAAGATACACTATAATGTCAGTTAAGAAGTGGTAGTTCATATCTAATAGATAAACACAGTTACTAAATAGTAGTTAACCTTGTGTTAATTTAATTTCTGATGGACGCTTACCGGCCATCAGACTTAGGAGATGACTGCTCTTGAAACCACTAATGGGATTTCAATTGTTTCCAGTCCACCCAGGTTGCGGTTACAAGGTAGAAACCCAGGTTGCGGTTACGAGGTACTAACCCAGGTTGCGGTTACAAAGCAAAAACTCAGGTTGCGGTTACACAGCACTAAACCAGGTTGCGGTTACCAGATACCTAAACCAGGTCCAGGGTACAAGTCCATGGTACCAAGATTACCCTTACCCAACCTTATCCTATCACCCAGTAACCATCCCACACATCCCATAAACAGAAGAGGCATTCAGCAGAGGTGACTTACCCCATCCTTATCTGTGATGTGCACTGAGTCCAGGGAAGCAGACTCTGACACCCTCTGAACCCATTAACTGTTATAAGACCAACCTACTGGGGCAGACCAAACCAAGAGAGTTCGAACCAAAATCATCTCCGCAGCTACTACAGTCCTTGAGGAGATGAGTATTAACACCTACCAGCAACACTACCATAGAAAAGATCTCTGGTCCAAGTGATGACCACACTAGTTGATTTTTTTTTTTTATAAACAGTAGAGCTAAACTTTTTTTCATATTTATAAGTGTATATAAAAATGTAAGATTCCATACCCTTTTATCCAACTTTACATAACAGAGTCTGTTGTTATTTTTCTTGTTAACTTTATTTGGGTTGTATTTTGTTTTAAATATAAATCTACACCCTGGGGGCTCAGCCATAATTCAATTAATTTCTATTGGGTCGGGATATTTTAATTGTGGCTGGACACCAAATCTCTTTCTCAACCTTATGTGCTTTACACAGTCCTTTTGTAGGATTCCTGAGGAAGAATTTATCGTCCAGAAAATATCTTGTTTAGGTACCAGAATTCTCTTTTAAGTAATTTCTAGTACACTATTTCCCGAGGAGAGGCAGTTTTCTTCAAACTCGGAAGCTATCAATTAGACATTATTATCTTTATTCTTCCATTTCATTCAAGCTGTCCTATCTCCTCAAAACACCTCGCGACATCCAACATCATTTTGCATAAATTCTGGTGGTTTTTATCTCTTTTTCATTCTTCGTTATTCGTTGTTTTTTCCGATCTGTCTTCTTATGTTTTTGTTTTGGTTCGTTTCGTATCTTATTGTCGCGATCTTATACGTCATTTCCTTTGATACGGAATTTCTTTGGTAAAGTGCCTCAGTGTTTTATTCCAAGCATTTACCGATCTAGCTAAGTTACCTTTTACGTGTTCAATAGTTTTGTTCATTCTTTTTTTCGTTTCGTTGATTATTTACTTTCTTGTTTCGGTATTTCTTTCAGGTATTACGATTTTCTTGTATTATTATTGTTCATTTTTCGCTCATCACTGTGGTTGTTTATTTTTTCCATCTGCTTGTATCGCTCATTTTCTGTATGTTTCTCATCATCGTATGTTTTTGTAGTATCTATATGTAATTCTTGTCCTTGTCACCTGTTTGTAACTGTGGCTGTTGAAGGGTAAAACCCTAAACGTCCCTTGTTTCACGTGAACCGTTAATTTGTAGAACTGATTCAATACTGTTTTATTGGTTTATATACTTATAAGACAAAATGATACATGCTCTCAGTTCTTATAAACATTGAGTAATTAATTTCTTTAGCTGGGATGTAAGACAGAATGATACATTTTCTCATTCCTTATAATCATAAATAATAATTAATGATGTAGCTGGGACCTAAGACAGAGTGATACATGCTCTCAGAACTTATAATCATTGAGTAATTAATGCTGTAGTAGGGACGTAAGACAAAGTAATACATTCTCTCAGTCTTTATGGTCAAAGATTAATTAATGCTGTAGCTGGGATGTAAGACAACGTGATACATTCTTTAAGTCCTTATAATCATGGAGTAATTAATGCTGTAAAGTGGACGTAAGACACCTTCTCTCAGTTATTAAGGTCAATGAGTAAGTCACTCTCGTAAACATGACAGGGGAAATAATTATGTTGTGCTATTATGTCGTACAAGGGTGACTAATATGAGCTGATCTTTGGAACTACGCGGGGCATACAATTAAACAACTCAACATGTCTTAAAGTATGCTCGGGTTATTGCGCTTGGTTTAAGCTAAGTCCATCCGTGTGCGGTAACTGAGATATAAATGAACAAGAAGATACAATAATTACATCATATACAATCGTGTACATTAATTACATAATAAACATCATATAAAAATCATATACAATAATTACATGATAAACATCAATCACAATCATAAACTATAATTACAGCATTAACATCATATAAAAATCATGTACAATAATTACATTTTTAGCCATTTTTTAAAAGCATGTTGATGTTTAAAATGTTGACCGGCTTTGACCAAGCGGATCTTATATAATAACTATAAATATAATATAAAATAAGGCGGACATAATTAAAGTACCGGTACAGGAAATAATAAGCTTGGAGAAGTCACATGAGCCCTAGACGTGATTCTTTGGCTTTGACCTGGTTGACTGCGTGCAGAAGTTGGAGAGCCATTTGGATAGTGGGGAATGCACAGTATGCCAAGCAGTTCTTACTCCTAGCTTGGTAACTGTAGCAAAGTTAGATTTTGCTGGGGAGGTTATGATGGTATCCTAAAAGAATGAAATCTGTGTATGTATTTACCGTGTGAGGTCAAGCACATGTAGGCCCCTGACTCTAAAAGATGATGATGATGAATTATGTGCAGGGAACCTAACGCTACCTCCCTAGATCTCACACGGTCACTCTTGTGGCTCTAGTGTATGGTGTATGATGTACCTAGTGTCTAGGGGAGAAATGAAATGATGGTACACAACACAAAAACACTTTAAGTTACTATGAGGAAGTGAATAAAACTTGTGGTTAAATTTTTCTTTAAATTAATTTTTTTGTACAATTTATTTTGCCTGTCCAGTCATATCGTTTGGACAGGTCTTTGAAAATGAGGACAAGATAGTTTACATAAAAGATTAACTAAAATTGTGTGGACAATCTGCCTAAATAATACAATGTTATTATATGTATTTCCTATTTGAATGTTCACAGCTTAAATTTATTCTTCTAAGAGAGAGAGAGAGTCACTGTGTATGAGGGGCTGTAATGTCATCATACCCCACATAAGTCCTGAGTATGACTTGAATTAGCAAGGTTTATTTAAACCGAAACTGTCAGATGTACCCAGGTCCTTAACATATCACCTGGGGTTTCTTGTTGAAAGAAAAGATCTTGTGTAGTTGCAGAAATATCGATATCACGTCACACACCCAAGCTCCTGCTGTTATCTCTTGACAGCATATGTAAAGTGTAGGAGACTTCTTGGCGTTATCGTCACTCCTCAGGTTTCCTGTCACCAGCTGGCAACAGGAAACGAAACCTCTGCAACAAAAGGACACCCTGGCTTTTTACATCTGATCACTTATTCTTTTATTTACTTTCATACTTGGGTATGGGGTCAGCCTCGCGTGCATTTCAGGTGAACATTTCCCCTAATTTTCATGACTCCCACATTGCTGTGACCACTCCTCAGGTCCCTATGGCAGATACGCCACTGTACGTTTACATAGTTTTCCTCAATAATGTAATGTGGGGTAACCACATTTCCTTTTATATATTTTTCTCATCTTTTTTCTTTTTAAATATGAATGCTTCAGGCATGTTGAACAGTGTTCATTGAACACAGAGGCTTACTAATATGCTCTAATACAATAATATTCAAACATAATCATGACAACATACATTAGTTAGATACATTTCAACGTGAGGACTCAACAATGTCTGCTCCCGGCATGTCCTTCACTTGTTCCCAATAGCAGTATCTAACTTTGGTAATGGGATTAAACATATTAAATTCCTAAAGCATCCTTACCACAAATCAAGAAATATAAACAAATGACGCTGACTTTGCAAAGAAATGGCCTCAGTTTCCTCTGCTCCGTCCAGACTGTGAAATACTCATATAGTTATTTACTTTACTTTTAAATTTAACACAGCTGTTCTCAGTGTATCTGAATAAAATTACAGTTCAACTGGCAATGAATAGTGAAAGCTTTTTGCTAATATTTAGTAGCACTGGCCAATCGAAAGCTTGCTTTAGTTATGCCAATGCAAAACGATGTTATGTTTTGGTAACAATTTTCCTACCGCTCCCCTCTCCTTCTATACTCTTGTTACCCAAGCTAATTTGAATTTCCTCAATGCCTCTCTTCTAAGCCGGTGTCCCCACTAACGTTAAGAAAAAAAAACAAGCAGAAACAACAGTCCGTCTGGTCGTGCGTCCGTAGACATTTAGTATTTTCTCAACCATTTGGGTAATACTGGGACTATCATATTATTTAAAACACATTCTTGTTCAGTGAATTCTAAGCTATACTACCATATATTTTTTATGTTCAGTTTCATTATGGTTTTAGATTTTCAATTTTGTCACCGGTCATCGTCAAATAAATATTTTACACAAGACGGCCATCTTCCCCTCTCGCTAGCATGTATTTTTCAAATAACTAACTTGTTTTTGTGACGTCAGAAACATTACCGCGAGGAGGCAATAAAATTGTCTGCGTGTTTTGCCTCTCTTGGCTTTTTAGCCACGTGTATATATGCATGGCAGAATGTGCCAGGCGAAGCGGGGTTGTGCATTGCGGGTTAAGAATTGGCGTTAATAATTTGTATTGTATCGTGTAACACTACCAAAAAATGTAAGGATTACTACTACATTTGCGTTGAAGTTGACAGAATACGTTAATTCAGATAGTTATTTTGCGGCACACTTCCTCAAAATCGTTAATTATAAGTCTTGGCTGCAAAGTGTATGCAGCAGATCTGGTAAAATGTTGGTAGTACGTTTTCGAAACCGAAACTAAAACACGTGTTAGATTTTTACCGTGGAATCGTTCTATAGGCTTTAGCACTGCACAAAAGGCAGCGTTGCTGGCGTGTGAGAGCATCACCGTCAGACACAATAGGGCTGTTTTATTTATTATCATTTTATGACTAAAATCTTACTGAAATGAGCGATTATTCTCGCAGATTTTACTACAGTAACAGATCCTTTAAATGCATGGCAAGCTGGAGAAACTGGAGCTCATGACTTCGACTCAGCAAATTTCAGAATGGCAGAAAAGCCATAGAAAAAGCCTAGATCTACAGTGTAGATAATACCAAGAACTCTTCAACTTGGTATTTATTGGCTGCAAAAGAGCGAGAAGCTCAGCAGCCCTAGTTAAACAACAACAACAACAACAACAACACACACAGCTCTAGAAACGACCAACTTTCTCATAAACCTTAGGTTCTGAAACTGAAAACTTGTGTATTTAATTTAAGATGACCCACTAGCGCTGGAACTAGAGTCCGTTCTCCTCCCTTCATTCTCTAGTTCTTTCAGTCTAATCTCGTAGGTTCTGTCGACCTGTGCCTTCCTTTCTTGGAATGCCCTCCTTTTCCTGTACCTTATTTTTCTTAGCCTTCTTCTCTTCGAAAGCCTTTTATTTTTCCATTTCTGCCCTCTTCCTTTTGTGTCATCATCTTCTCCTTTTCTGCCCTCTCCCTCTCAGCCGTCTCTGCTTCTTTCGCCGACTGTGGCAACGGTTTGTAAAAAACATAAAACTTAGTTACGACTTAAACTCATACTAACTTACTTATTTAGTCGTTTCTCTTCTACGTTGGGGTAAAGAGGTTAGCCAGAGAGGGCGCCATACTATCCCATCCGCTGTTCGTACTTAAAATCATAAAACACGTAAAGATAAAACCAAGTCTTACGGGTAAACTTTTACTGTTGTCATCATATGCACGAAAAATACAAACCGAAAATAAATCTTCCATACATTATATTGCACAGATTAAAAGTGGACGGCCATTTGTGTTTAATCAGTAACTCCTCATTTCGCTTCATAAATTTATATTTGTTGGGAATAATGTAAGAATAATAAAACTGGATCTTAAAATTTGCCTTTTCTCTTATTTTTTTCTCAGTACTTAACAACTTTGTTTTAATGTTTAGTGAACAAAAAAAAAACAAAAAACAAACAAACAACAGACACACCATGAAATAAAAGAAACACATCAACATAAAACAAAAACAAACAAACAACACTTATAAAGTAATGAAAAACATGGAAATATTACAAACACAATATGTTTTCACTACTGATAGCAAAACGTAGTAAATGGCAAGAAGTAAGAAAACAAATTCTAATGTAAATCGTCACCACCAACAACAAACAATAGGTGGATATAGCACAAAAGTGAAGATAAAACTACTCTAAAATACCCTAATTATAACCGACAATTAAGCTGAACAGTGTAGACCAAAATGGTGGATGAGCGGAGACAAATGACGATCATCTGACTCTACTCCATTCTCATCCTGTTTCTTTTAAAAAAACATAACAAACAACAACAACAACAACAACAAAACTTTTTCTTAACAGTATTAAACCACCTTCTGTGTTAAGTGTTTATTTGAGTCACTTCGCTTAATAAATAATTCGCTTGTGTGAACATGCATATGAACATATAGTTCCAAGGTTTTGAAATTTGGGGTTTAACCTGCTCTTTTTTCTTGTGTGATCCGTGTTTTCTAAATGCTTATGGCCTAATTGAGGTTGATGATGATGATGATGATGACGGTGACGATGATGATAATGATAATGATGATGATGAACGTCGGCATACCGTAGGATTGTCTTAAATTTCTGAAGCCTAGTTTATGAGAAATCAATGACCGCGGCCCACGTATCGCATAATAAGAGCCGTACTCAATGGCCTGTCTAGCCTATTAACACGTAAAAAGGCGTGGGTGCGCTGTTTACGAGCTTAGCTTTTCTTTTAGCGGAGGATGCACGTGTCCGGGGTCTACGAAGTGGAAGCCGAGCTTACATGTTTGATGTAATGAGAGTAATGAGTGGTCTTCACTTTGATAATGTGTTTTTGTTTTCTTTTGTAACTAGACACCTTGCTGAAACAACAAATCACAATGGCTGGTATTGACAATGCGAAGTTTACAGTATCGAATGACAATGGATGTTTGGTGATATTCCTTACTTTTTCCCTCATTTCTTGCTTTGACTTTTACATCATTTCTTGTTTGCCGTAAAGTTAAAAGTAAGTGCAGTCCCATAGTAGCCACTGACGTAGAGGAGTGAAATGTTAGACACGTCACTATACTTTGTTCTACTTTATGAGGTGGGTTGGCCATGTCCCCCAGCCCTTGTATTTACTTTCCCTAATTCAAGAGCAGACTAGGGTTCCCATTTACAACTTGGTAGACTGGAGCTTGACTCTACCAGGTTTCGAAATCAAAACCTGTTAACTTTGCTGCAAGAGTCAAGCGCTCTAACCACTCTGTCAATCGGACGCTCAAGTCAATTTGGCTACTTTATACATTATAATAATAATAATAGCCCCTTCAGTCATAACTGACTATGGGAATGCGCCCCTGAGGTGACAGCCCTCAGCATTTTCCTGGTGTCAGAGAAAGTTCACTACATTGGTGTTTCAAAGAAACGTTATGTTGTTGTTGTGTCAAACAAATGTCACTATGTTCTTTCAAAGAAACATCATGCTGTTGTTGTGTCAAATAAACGTCATTATGTTGTTGTATTAAAAAAACGTCAAGTTGTTGTTGTGTCAAAGAAACGTCACTACGTTGTTCTATCAAAGAAACGTCATTACTTTATTGTATCAAAGAAACATCACGGCTTTATTGTGTCAAAGACAGGTCACTATTTTGTTGTATCAAAGTTAGGAAAGGCAAAGGCAGCGAAGAAGTGAAATGAGCAACCCACCTCATTTTGCTGGACCCAGTACGGTGAAGTCTCTAACACGTCACTTACCGTCAGCAGTATCTGCTATTTTTTTCTCAAGGTAAATAAAGAAGGAATGCCTCGTGGTGCTAATGTGTGACTTTCTCAAAGTGTGTCATGCCTACCTTCAGTGTCGTTTTCTCACAGGTGATTCATACCAGTTCCACATCCTTGTCATGCCAGCTGTGCTACAGGACTACCTTTAACCAGGGCCGGATTTAGGCATAAGCTAAACGCGCTACAGCTTAGGGCCTCATAGGCTGAAGGGACCTCTCTAACAGTGGTATAGCGAGATAGAGGGTGGGGGAGGGGGGGGGGGGCTTAGCGCACAAACAAGTTATAGAAATAGTTATAGCAGGAGTAAGTCTATGATGTTGCTATAATTTTCACTTATAATAACAGTAACGCTGTACATCATACATGATATGCATAAATGAATTTTTAAACGTAAGTGTGATTTATTTCAAAGATATTGCCTACTTCCTTCTATATTTTTCAGTGAACATTTACGTTACCAATTGCCAAATAGGACCTCCACAGCTTCCTATAGCTTAGGGCCGGCCTCCACAGCTTCCTATACCTTAGGGCCGGCCTCACCATGTCTAAATCCAGCCCTGCCTTTACCCATTTTTTTAAATCGATAAGCAAGTATTTGTGCGCGAAGCCCCTAAAAGAACTAAGCCCTGTGCCAAAGCCTAACCTTCTTACTTACTTACTTAGTCGTTCCCCTTCTACCGCGAGATGTAGAGGTTTGGAAGAGAGAGCGTTAGACTATCCTATCAGCTGTCTTCTTCCTGGCCTGGTTCCATTCTAGTCCTCGGTCCTTTAAAGATTGTCTAATGTTGTCATTCCAGCGGACTCTGGGTCGTCCTGGGGTCTGGATCCCTGGCTCTTTGTTTCCCATGCTTGTCGTGGTAGCTGATTTTCTCCCATTCTGCAGACATGGCCAAACCATCTTGGGACTGTTCTACTTGGGTCTGCAGGGGGTGGGATTTTAGGCCTTGACGTATCGTTTGGTTGCGGACCATGTCTCTTCTTGTTACTTCAACCACCTTCCTCAGATACCTCATTTCTGAGGTTTGGATCTGGCTTTTGTGGGTAGTAGTCATTGCCCATCCCAACGGGCTGATCACCCGTTTGCCAGTCACTTTGATTACCAAAACAACAGCAAACGGATTGATTTGTCGTTGCCCTAAAGACGCCATTAGGCGTGATGGGAACAACGGCAAAGAAAATATATTCGCTGTTGCCCTTAAGACGCCACTAGGCGTAATGGCCACTGACTGCTTTGCCGGTCGTTGGCTAAGGACGGAAGAAGAAGAAGTCATTGCCCATGACTCGCATCCATATGTCAAGACTGGGACATAGGTGGAGCGGTATACAGCCATCTTCGTTTTCTTACCAACCTCTCTTTTGCTGAGGAATTCTCGATTTATAGCCTGAAAAAGTCTCCCAGCTGCTGCTTTTCGAGCCTAAGCTTCTAATGCCTAAAACCACAATTTTTGCGCACATCCCTATCTACTAAAACAACCACCTCCACGTGGCATAGTTAAGAGCAGGCACGTGCAGTTGTGCTCACCCGAAGAAATTAAACAAGTCAGGTTGTCAACTCATCGATAACTAGCCTACTTTCTGCTCTCAGTGTAGTAACAGAGGCCAGGTTATAGCAGCTCTCTCTCATCTCTGCCAAATTCTGCTTGTAATAAATTCACTTTACCACAACCACCATCATCAACATTATATATATATATTATAATCGTCAGCAGTACCATTACAATCTGGGCTGGGCGGGAGCATTCAGCGCCCGGCGCAAGTGGTTTGACGTTCGCTCACTCACTCACACTTCTAGCAGCGATTAATTAAACTCTACTGGAAAATTAAGCACGGCCCATGATTAAAATTGCTGATCAGTTTGGTTTAGTTATTACAAACAACGCATCAGACAAAACGCACAATGATAACAACTAAAAAACAGAAGGGTTAAAATATGGCCCACTTTGGTTGTAGCGTTTTCTTGTAAAAGATGTTCAATGCGTGCTTTGGCCGGGAAGAAATATGTCACAGCTGCTGAAAAGTCGAGCTTCATGACATGAAATTATTTGTTTTTCTCACCAGCTCCGGCGCTCACTTGTCCTAACAGTAATCATTTTATCAGACCTAAAGGTCTTTTTTGTTTGGACATGCGCCCTAATATAACCAACTAGGTTGAACCGGACGCGCCTCGCCAATACGAGGCAAGATTGTATTTGAAAAAAGAAAACTAGCTCTTAGTGCCAATAGCGGTTGACTCGGTAGCCGTACCTTAAGGCCGGCCCTGTTTACAATCAAACACGGTGACATTCGGAATGTTTACCCCTGCTTGCACGAAAATAATTCAGCTTTTTATGTGCAGTGTCCAAAAACACATCAACAAAAAACAGGTTACTGTTAAGGACCCAGGAGTTGATGTGATAACCCTGTCGTGCTTAGATAGGTTTTAAAGTTATGTAAGGTACCGCCTGAGTATAGGGGATGGTGATAATACGTGAGAAGTAAAGGTGTAAGAAAATAGATTTTCACGAGTGGATAGTTTAAGGAGAAGATCTGTCTCTGGACTGAGTGGTTTCTCTAGTCCAGTCTATCTATACGACTATAATTTAGTATAAGACAATCTTGACCTCCCTATATCTGGAATTATAAGTTACACTAAACACTCACACACAGCTATGTGACAACAAGACACACAAACGTGGCAAACTATGGTAAATTTGGGAATGGGTCTGACCAACACACAAAGTTTAGTTCTTTTGTTATTTATTATCATTAAACTTTACAACATCGAATATCTAAAAGAGAAAGATCAAATACATCAGGATTGCATATATAGAAACATAACAGATTACCTGTGCCCTCCCCTCATTGAGAAGATAAGAACCCAACAAGTTAATAAACCCAAAGGTTAAAAGTTTAGCCCTAGGTTACAGTATAGACAGTAAAGAAAGAACACAGTTCCCACTAAACGTTATTCAATAAAATTAAACAATAGTCAAAAAGAGTGCAGATGATACAATGTTTCCTGCACTAAAGAAAATATTTCACTCTTTCTCTGTCATACGTGGCCACACAATCTCGCTTCTTACCCTATTCTTGGTGAAACAATCTGTTGGACGTAAAACCCATGAATATGTATATAAGGTCCAGAGTATTTATCTTCCAAATTGGGCCCCAGTCCCTCCACTAATAATTAAATTGTATAAAGGGGACGCCTAATTTGGTGGTTGATTCCTGGATAAACAATGTCACCTTGAATAGTTAATGCCGAGACTCTCTGTGATCTGGTGTTCACAGTGAACAGTAGGAAAACATCTGATTGCTAAAAAAAAAACTGTTAATTATTGTTAAATGATGATGGTGGTAAATCCTATCGGTTGTCTCTGTGGTGAGTGCCGACTTTGAAACAGCGTTACTTGCTGGATAAATCCGATGAAAACGACTGTCAACAGTCGGGAGAAATGGTATATCTTTTACACCCCAGTGGGCGGGAGCCGCGCTGGTGTAATGGCTTCGGCGTTGTACTGGCGACCAGGTGTTCATGGTTCAAACCCGGGCGTCAGCGTTTGAAGAAATGTTTACGGCCGGAAATTTGATTGAATAGCCTGAACGGCTCCTGTGATAAACCCTCTGTGGATGGGAAGGAGCGAAGCTCCTGACCGGGTTGGAAGGAAAGTCCTCAGGTTCCCCAGCCTTGCAATGACATGTCATTGGGCCGAAGGGCTGAAAGCCCAAGTGCCGCTGGTTAAGGAAAAAAAAAACAAAAAACACCCCAGTGGGCTGATAAAATTGCATAAATAATTTCTGGTGTTTACAGTCCAGTTAAATTTACTATTAAAATGTCAGTTAGTCTCTGTGGCCGGTCCTGTTCGCAACTGAACTTGGAGACGCGTAAGCCAAAAGAAGACAATTTTAATCCAATCAGTAAAATGGAGAAAAAGCCAGCATAGACCACAATGGACCAAAATATAGACCAAAATAAAGCCAAATAAAAAACCGCTGGTCGCCTTGATCAGGTCATGCCTAAGGATGGAGAAACATTATGAAAAAAAAATGCTACTAATATATATCTACATATAAGCACTTAGTGTCTCTAGCCTAAACCTATCCGGTCAGTTTTTTCTAGCGCGGCGTCTCTAGATCAGGTGAAGGTATGTGCCCTCCCCGCTCCTTCTGCGCGCGCTAACAATCGGCGTACAATGTCAGTTATTATTTAATTTATCCATACGCGCACTTTAACAAATATCGCCTGTCATTAATAACTATTAGATTGTCGGAGTCCGTTTGTTAAGTCGCATGATATTTAAACAACAGTCACTTACTAAATTACACAAAATGCAATAAACGTGAGTTCTATTCCGTCAATTATCCGTCGCGCCTAGTGTATTAATTCAGTCAGCTAAACCGTATCTTTCTGTGTGATAGCGGGTGGAAAAATTATCATTACTGAACAACTGGTACACAACTAGCTACGCGTTATTTTCCACTGATTCTAACACCTAGAAAATCACAGTGAATTTAAGATGATAAACCTTTAACACTTTAATACGCTAAGCACAAATTTATATTACCAGAAATCCAGAATAAAATCACCACGAAACTATTAACACATCTATTCCCAATGGTTCTAGATACCATGTTTAGACTATCCGAAAAATTCTGAGCGACACTGATAACAGGTTTTGGAAGGACACAGTTTATATACATCATGTTATTATGATCTCTAGAGGATGTTAATTTTCACACTCTGTTTCCTAGCAGAGAAATCTGAAACTACGTTTCCCAGATGAAAGGTCCTCTGAGCCGGCCACCGTTTCTCTCGTCGAGCGCTGGTTGACCAACATCAAAAGGCTCTCGTTACGATAACAGGGTTTCTTTCATAATCGCTGGCGTCTCGAGATGAAATGCTAATCGACGTCAGAGACTCCCCCGTATCTGAAGATCAAAGGGTTAAGTGTTTATCCCACGTGCGTTCTGTCCGATGTCCAATGATTGACAGATCAGCTCGCGTGAGAAACTCAGTTAAACAAACCAGATTAGCTCCCCGTTAGGACTGGCAAGTCGCGGAAGTTGGTAATTTGTCTGTTTGTTTACGTCTCAAGAAAAAGAGGCGTGGATTAGAGGTGAGTAATGTAGGCTGTCAAATGCTCGACTTTGCGAACGAATCAAAGAACTACAGCGTGGTCACGGAAGGCTGTCGGATACAGTAGGCTATATTTCCATTATACGTCACAGTTCGTCCGGGCTTGAAGATGTGAAACCCTTTCATATCTCATT
Source organism: Oreohelix idahoensis (assembly GCA_024509875.1). Lineage (NCBI taxonomy): Eukaryota > Metazoa > Mollusca > Gastropoda > Stylommatophora > Oreohelicidae > Oreohelix > Oreohelix idahoensis. The sequence continues at coordinate 10,573 of JAMPIV010005594.1, read as the reverse complement.
TACGGAAATAAAACTACTGTCATCCATAGCTATCGAGTGATTGCTATCCTCAATTGCATCATCCTCCTCCATGCTCCAGTTTCAACTCATAAAATCCGCTCCAACATTCTCCTTTCCTGGTATGTATTGTACTTTGAACGAGTACACGATTAACAGTAGAGCCCAACGCATAATCTTTGCGTTAATATCCGTATTGGCTGCTAGGAATGCCAATGGAGCATGATCAGTTTGTACTGTGAATGGAACTCCGTATAAATATTCATGGTGTCTCCTGATTCCATTCACTCTCTCTCCACGGTCGAATAATTCCTTTCTGCTGTATTCAGTTTACGGCTGCCGTTGCAACTGCAAATAACAGGTTTGGATGCTGGTCATCTGCCTGAAGTAGTGTTGATCCGGTTCCCTGTCCGCTGGCATCTACACGCACAACAAAGGTTTCTTAAGGTCAGTGTCGTAGATTTTAGATAGGAGAATTAAGACTTGGGTTGGTCCCTTCTGAATAGCTTAGAATGAGTGATAGATACAGTGAGAGCTGGTGAAAAGCAATAGAATTTCCACACGTGATATGATAGAATGTGATATAGAGGCTGTCTTTGAGAATCGAGATAATCTTCTCTCTCTCACCTATCTTCTACGACCGCTTTTAAAGTGTCAGACAGTCTAAACCACAGATATATATTACATAAATCTCTATCTACTCACGGGCACGCACATACACGTGACGACAGTTAAACACACAGACGTGGGAATCTATAACCATGAATATATATATTATTTGAACGAGCTGACCAACGCACTGCATTAGTTCAAGAGAGATTTTATTATTATCATCTAAAAAAAATCTTCTCACAACACCAAAAATTTCATCAAGGAAAAACATATACAAATAGTCATAAAATTTAAGAAAACATTCTACAAGGATGATAGCCCGTTAGAATCTTACTCTAGGTTTAGCCCACAGCCCCGTTAAGAGAACAGATGATGGCCCAAAGAGTTATAGATACATAGGGTTGAGTCTAAGAGGTTTCTTTCTTTCTCGTAAATGTATGAACAGAGTTGGATAATCTGATTTAGCCTAAGAAAAAAAGAAACTCTAGCATTTGTAACAAATTCTGCAGATTAATAAAAGTTAAGACAGCACATGGGTGACAATAATACAACGGTAAAATAACACTCAGACCTGCGTACCCTCATTCATTCAGCCATGGCCATGCGCTCACGTATATACTCACAACTTTGCTCGCTGCCTCTGGGAACATAATAATTCTAGGACCTTCACACAGACCCGAAAATGCAGTCATCGACCAAGAAATCCCCAGTTCCAAAAAGACGTACTGAATTTCTCTGTCTCAGGGAACGATTCCTTGGGTGTTCTTATTTCTCGGATGTCTGTTAAGTCACATAAAATTTGTCCAGGCACGAAAGTTAGCAGAGCACAATGTCATTAGCTTTGGTTTCTAGAATTTAAGGAATGTCAGATCGGTGTCTACTTTCAGGAAGGTACTATATTTGGTCACCACAATACTAGTCACAAACTCTGTCGGAATGTTAATGTTATTCTTGTAACTATTCTCGCCGCCAGGCAGAAAATTTACGTAGAGTTTATGAAAGAATTTAAGATCTGGCGCAAAGGAACCGTATTGATCATTACAGTCTTTGAAACCCGTTAGTGGGATATAGTATTTCTGTCTAACTCTGTTGGCATATGCACTGTCAGACCAGTGTTACTTGAGAAACCCACGTGGTTCAAAATAAGGACTGTCTATTTCTTCACAAATATGAAACTCTTATTAAATGCCGGTAAAGTTCGGGTCACCCCAGTATTTTCACTGTATAAAAGGAAAAGCACATATAAATCATGTACTCGTTATAACTTTACATTTTAAACGGCAAGCCTACAACTTGACTTATTATTTAAAACTTCCCGTAAAGTAAGTTATATAAAATCAATCAGCAGGAATTAGGAATATCTGCGTATTCCGTCAATATTCACTGATGTCGCATCTAGCATTTTTCAGTTAGTTTAGAAAAAGATACTCGACTGAGTAGTTAGCAGTTAACTAAATTCATTATAGTTACATGTTTGTTAAGCTAGAAATATAATTTATTCTGCTTTCCACTGTATGCGACTGTTACGGGCCTCGGGACCCCAGTATGTTCTGGGTGCTTCGATGACTTCTAGTATTTGAGGATGACCAAGTTGTTATATGCGTATTCAGTTTATAGAGTCAAAGTCCCTCGGGTTCTTATCACTTTTGTAGGATTCCGTAACACTGTTCGTTGGTATCGATAATGTCTGCTTAACCCTTGTGATACATTATGTGCTGAACATGTTTCATATTAAATATTCGACCCTTGACTGACCTGTATTAGTCTCTTGTCTTATTGATTATATTGGCAGTGTGAGATGCAGCGTGTTAAGACATTAATCATCACTGGTCATGATCAGTTGAATATTAACAGCATTTAACTCAACTCCGAATACGACAGTTGATAAGACCGTGATCTTGACGACTCAAAATATTTAATTAGTAATTTCATACCATGAGCAGACACCAACTACATGGGAACAAAAGTCACATCACATTCATGTACGATCTGTAAGAGTGTTCTCATTATTTCATAAACACATGTTCACAATCTCTATCTAGAGTTCTGGTTCAAGGTCAGTTCCTTTTAACGGCCAATGTCCTTTGGCATAAATTCAGAGGCTAACTAGACTTACTCCCGTCGCTAGTTTATACAATAGCCTTTTGCACTAGACTTAACTATCCTGCTAGTTTTGCAATACACTTATTATGCTAGGCTTACGTCTACTGCTAGTCGTCTAATATCCGTTACACTAGGCTTACGCTTGCCGCTAGCTGTACAATATCCATCTATACTAGTCTTACACTATTGCTAGTACCGTAATGTTCCTTTGGCATACCACGCCAGGCTAATCTGCCATAATTATGCAAACTGCGTTATTCATACGACGACTTACGTTTGGTTCAAGAAATACACTGCTCAATTGGCTTCCCAGCCACACAATTAAAAAGTGGTTATACCACACAATATCAGTGGCAATGGCCACACTTCTGAAACACACTGCCGTTCGGGTCAAAACCCACAAGTCGAATGACGTTACAAAGACATACGCGTCATGCATAGTGATATGCATACTACGTCGTTAATATATATTCAATTGCGATGTTCCATTGTGCAGCAATCCGAGTGTGATCAAAACTCAAATGCTTGCACACATGCAACAATCATCGACATCGGTCGATGAGATATATCTCTATTCGTTTGAGGTGTTCCATGATACAGCCATTCGGATCGTGCACAAATCCAAATGTCTGTAAGCATGAAACAATCCTCAACATCATCCCCCTCACTTCCAAACGTGACACTTGTGGCACGGATGATAGTGATGGAGAAGACGCCCGTCTCCCGAACATATCAATATTAGTACTACCTAATTATAACTATCATAATCATTAAGTAGACACATTAAATTTTATAACATTAATAATAGCACTTGTCAACATGGTGACTAAAGAGTTAATTCAATTTCTTCTCAGAGAAGTTGCGCGATAAAAGATCTGCCAAGTTATTGTCTGATCCAGCAATAGGCAGAATCGTAAATGAAAATTCTTGAATCAACAGGTACCATCGATGTATTCTAGCGTTACGCATTGTTCTAGCTGTTATGTAAGTAAGAGGACTATGGTCTGTCATAATGTAAAAGTGCGTGCCGATGAGATATCTTGACAGCTTCTCCAGGCACCAGACCATCGACAGGAGCTCACGTTCACCTGTCGCATACTTTTGTTCAGCCGGAGTCAGTTTCCTCGACACATAGAAACATGGATGGAGTGTTTCCTTGTAACATTGCAGCAAACAGCCACCCATGGAGTAACTCGAGGCATCTGATTGAAGTATGAATGGAATACGTATATTCGGTAATAACAAAATAGGTGCATTACTAAATAATTTCTTAATTGTTACCAAAGCGCTTTCGCAATCTTTGTCCCAACGTACCTTATTAGGACTACCTTTGGTCAACAGTGCGGACAAAGGTGTAGATAGTTGTGCGAAATGCGGGATGAACTTATGGTAATAGTTTATCAAGCCTAAAAGGCTTCTAACTTGTTTCTTAGTTGAAGGGGTAGAAATCTCTAGAATTCTTTTGACTGTATTGTCGTCAGGATACAGTTTGTGGTTACCTATGCGGTGACCAAGAAAAGAAATTTCCTGACAACCTATTTGGACCTTTGAAGGTCGCACAGTCAAACCATGCATACGTAACGTATATAGAAGAGAAGTTAAACCATCAATATGGTCTTCCCACGAGTCATGAAATAGGCAGATGTCATCGATGTACGTGATGACATCTTTACGATCGCCAAGAAGGCGGCGCATCATGCGCACAAACGTCGCTGGCGCATTCACTAACCCAAAACACATAATTCCATTGGTAGAGCCCAAATGGAGTTGTGAAAGCTGTGTAAGGCTTGGCATTTCCGGCAAGAGGAATTTGCCAGTAGCCTTTAGAGAGATCTAGTTTGCTAAAGAAAGTAGCATTAGATAATTCTGACAAAAGATCATCTAAAAGAGGCATAGGCTCACCGTCTGTTATTGTAATTTTATTCAATCGCCTAAAATCAATACAGATACGTAAAGAATCATCCTTCTTTTTAACTATCACCATTGGGAATGCATATGGTGATTCCGAAGGAGATATCACACCTAAACGTATCATCTCTTTTAACTCCTTCTCTACCCTATCTTTGTGGTGTAAAGATATAGGATAGGGTCTAAGTTTGATAGGTTTATAATCAGTAAGAGTAATATCATGGGATATAAGCGATGTCTGACCTGGAAGGTCGGTGAGAACATCATTGAAAGAAATAAGAATATCCCGAACTTGATCTTGTTGTGACGAAGATAGTGAAGAAGAAATAGTCACGTCTTTCCAAGACTCCAATGATTGCAAAGAAGGTAATTGGAATTGTAAAGGGATAGACGAAGTGGTATCTTCTTCATGAACAACTGCAAAAGAAGCAGTATGATGTGAAGAATCATCAATAGAGTTAATAACAGGAATTAATTCCTGTGGTCTTTCAACTGCTAATTTTAGCATGTTGACATGGAAGGTTTTGATTTTACCTCTAACGTTTACCGAGTAGTCAACATCTGTGACTTGTTTGATAATATCAAATGGACCTTGCCATGATATCAGTAATTTGTTATCGTTATGAGGTAGCAACAACCAAACTTTTTCCCCTGGTTTGAAGGATCTTAATATTCTCTTTTGATTATGTAATAATCTTGATCGTTGAGTGGCTGATTTTATACTCTGGGATGCATACGTGCACGCATCGATGATTCGTTGTCGGAGATCAATAACTAACTCGTAGCTGTTTTGAGTGACAGTATCAATTGATGCTCCAATCAACAAATCCTTGAGTATCATCATTGGTCCGCGAGGATTCGAACCATAAACCAATTCGAACGGAGACCATCCCGTGCTTTCGTGAGGCACTTCACGAAAAGCGAACAGGGCCGCCGGCAGAAGCCTGTCCCATTCACGAGGGCATTCTTCAGTTATCTTAGATAACATCTGTTTTAGAGTGCTATTGTAGCGCTCGCACACACCGTTTGATTGGGGCCTATACGCACTACAAAACGAGTGGTGAACAGATAACATGGATTCTAAATCCCTCATGATGTTGGAAGTAAATTGTGATCCTTGATCTGACAATATATCCTCCGGAAAAACGATTCGACAAAATATCGAAAATAATGCATCAGACACAGATGCAGTTGTGATGGTTTTCAATGGTATGGCTTCTGGCCAACGCGTGCAAAGATCTACGCAAGTTAAAATATAACGAAATCCATTATTTGAAACAATTGATAACGGACCCACTATATCTACTGCAATCTTTTTGAAAGGTCTTTCAGGCACGTCTGTAATCTGTAAGGGTGCCGTATGGAACCTGCCCTTACGTGCTATACCTTGGCATGTTGTACATGATTTGCAGTATAACTTTGTATCTTTATTAACCCCAGGCCAATAAAATTGTGACGTAACACGAAACAATGTTCTTTTGATCCCCATATGCCCTGCCATAGGGGAGTCATGACCTGTTTGTAGGACCAATGGTCTGTATTCTTTAGGTACTATCACTTGATGTATAATTGTTTTGCCATCATCATAATATCTAGTGAGTATTGATTTCTTTATCTTGAACCATTGTTTAGCCCCTCTTGTGTATTTAATTGTTTTTTTGTTCTGCTCGGCTAAACAATCCTTGTAAAGTTGGGTCACTCTTCTGTTTTTCTGCAAAAACAGAAGGTGTAACAGTGCCAACTTGAGACATAATTGTATCTATTATAGGAAGAGGTGGTGTAGCCATGTCCGTAGCTAACTGTTGTGCTCTCGTTACAACAGCATTTGCCACCTGTGGGTGAGATTCAACCCACATTGCAATCTCCTCCGGAGTGCAATCTTTAACTCCTGGTATGTTTCCTATTATAATTTCAGTTATGGGTGCTCTCAAGCCGCAGGCATAGACAGTGCCTGTGTAAAAAGGAGTATCAATGTATACTCGTGCCACAGGGAAAGTTTCTATATTCCCACCAAATGTGACACACTTAACTGATTTGCCTGTAAAAGCAGAGGGCTCGATAAGCGAGTGCTTTATGCCTATCGTTGAGGACCCAGTGTCACGCAAAACTCTTACTACCTTACCATCCAATATTCCGGGATGAAATGTAAGATAACCAACATTTACACATGCCGACATTGTAGGCATACAATGACCACAATCAAGTGTAATTGTAGACTTTAATCTGTTTTTTCGACTGACACTCATAACATGTATCATTCATTACCATACATGCGTTCGCATGATCATTATCATCATTACCTTTCTCCTTTTTGACACTGCAATTATTTGCATGTCTGTGTTTATTTTTGTCTCTCGACGGAGATCTGGCATTACCTTTGTTATTATTGACTGACTTTTTATTGCTATAATAAAAATCAGTAGAGTCATCCTTCCTGGCATCTCTACCATAAGATGATCTCTGTTTATAGTATCCTTTCTGATGTGAACCATCATAATCCCTGCCTCTGTGATACCCACGATCATGAGGTGAATATCCTCTATAACCTCGTCGATATGAATTCGAAGGAGAGCGATGACGACGGAAGTTATAAAAACCTCTGTCGGATTGATAATAATCTGAACGACAACGTCCATCAAAGCTCTTCGATCGAGGTCTCTGATCATGGTGTGCCGCGCACACAGGCATAGGATCTCGAATAGTCGATCTATGAAGATCTTTATTCTGATGTGCGGTCTGATACTGTCTTCCGAGTTTTTTTCATACTCATCGATAGAATTAGGATGTCTTTCTTGTAAAAATGCTTCTAATTCAGTGCTGCATGCGGATAAAACTTTATCTCGCAGCATGAGATCTATAACACCTTCATATGTTTTATTTATACCAGATAGATCAATCCATCTGCTAAGGAAATGTTTAATAGATGCAATGAATTCACCAAAATCTGCATCCTTGCTTGGCTTAGCCGCATGAAAACGATCTCTGAATCCAGACTCAGTTAACTGGAAACGTCTTAGTAATACCTCTTTTACGACATCGAAATCGCTTCTGCTCTTTTCATCAAGACTCATGAAACATTTAAGTGAGTCACCAGTCAAAAAAATCAAGTAAAAGACTGCTCCATCTTTCCTTGGGTATGTTCAGAGCTGTGACCTTGATGATGAATCTAGATATGAAAGAGTCAACACAATCGCGAGTTTGGTCAAAATGTGGCATTTTTAACTTAGGATAGAAAATATTTGTACCAGCCGCAGTCTTAGTCTGTTCAGACTGCACTTTAGCTAATTCTAAAGATTTTTCTTTTTCTGCATGAAGTTTTAAAGCTTCCATTTCCATGGCATTTTTATGGGCTTGATCCAGTTGCATAAGTTCCATTCTCCTTAATTCCATTTTCTCCTTTTCAAGTTCTCTGTCTTTCTCTTGTTGAGCCATTTTATCCCTCTCGAATTCTCTGTCTTTTTCTTGTTGAGCTAATTCTTTATCTCTCTGCTCTCTGTCTTTCTCTTGTTGAGCTAATTCTTTATCACGTTGAGCTATAGTCAATCGTTCTAATTCCATTTTCATGGATATTTCTTTTTCCTTCAATTCCCTCTCTTGGGTTAATTCAAACCTCCTAAGCTCATCAGCTCGTTTAGTCATTTCGCGCTGTTCCATTCTTTCCAGACGCGATAAATATTCATCATATTTCGTATCTGCAAAACTTTGTAGTTCCGCTCCTGATTTTCCATAACTTTTTCCAATATCAATGAATTCCTGTAGTGTAGACATGATAATAGGTTTCTGAGTACCTTCAATAGTCTATAATATACACCAGGACTATAGAACTCACTATAATATGTACATGAATATATTAATCAATAACAAACAAGTTCGGAGAACATGTGACAAAGACAGTGAAAACAATCAAATGAGTTACAATGAAATGATTTTTTTAGTTATACGACAACAATTTACACTTATAAAGTAAATAAAGGAGACTTATAAACAGTAATCAGTAAAAGAAAGAAAAGAATTTACATCACAAAAATATAACAAGACAAGTCGTCTTAAACGAACGTGTAGACAAAGAAGTTTTAGATCACACACGACAACAATTGTCAACAGTACTGAAATTAGGTTACGTAAATAAAGAGGACGTAATTCACTTGACGAAACTGCTAAGTACACAAAATATGGTTATATTGCGAACTGAGGAAACATTTATATCCTGACTCGAAAGAAAAAATATAATCAGTCAGATCCTCAGTCAGCGAATATAAGCATGCAAATCTAATAGAAGATAACATTCACTGAAGTTTTCCTGGGAAAATTCCAGTCAATATTAAACACGACGAATATACGAATATACGAATAAACATTAATGGGGAACACAGATGATGAGTAGGAAAGTAAGTAAAGTGACGATGAACTGTAGACCAAAGCTAATGCAAGGACAATATGATAATGTTCAAGCGCCCAAGTAAAATCAAGAACTTATCTGTTTAGCTGTCTCTCTGAGAAATACATGAGTGCATGTAATTCTAATCCTAGTTCCGAACCGTGTCTTCAACAGCTGTAGTCCATTGATTGAAGACCTTGGCCTTCGCAGTAGGGCAACCGTTTGAAAGTATTGCTTCGGTCTTCGAACGTAGTTTCTTCAATCGATCTGCGTCGCAGCCTCAGATGAACTTGATGAAGAGATACATTCTCCACTGGTTCAGGTTCTCGAGTGGAAGATTACCGTTCTATCTGCGTGAATCAGTCTCTTTGGTGGAAGAAAATTCGGATTCTCTCAGGCAAAGTTGTCTGCTAACGTTGACGGCATCGATATAGTGACGTCACTTTCTGACATGCGCATTTCAGTTGCCAGTTAGGCTTGAATGAATGATTTTACCTTCAAAACGTTCATCATCAGTTTAACTTTCTTCGATACTTGAAAGGGGAGGGGGGGGGGGGGGGGGGGGAGATCCAGTATTCACGAAATCCAGACACTTTCTGACACCAGTATGTTACGGGGGCTCGGGACCCCAGTATGTTATTCTTCTGGGTGCTTCGATGACTTCTAGTATTTGAGGATGACCAAGTTGTTATATGCGTATTTCAGTTTTATAGAGTCAAAGTCCCTCGGGTTCTTAATCACTTTTGTAGGATTCCGTAACACACTGTTCGTTGGTATCGATAATGTCTGCTTAACCCTTTGTGATACATTATGTGCTGAACATGTTTCATATTAAAGATTCGATTCGACCCTTGACTGACCTGTATTAGTCTCTTGTCTTATTGATTATATTGGCAGTGTGAGATGCAGCGTCTTCTTCTTCTTCTTCCATCCTTAGCCATCAACCGGCAAAGCAGTATGTGGCCAGTACGCCTAGTGGCGTCTTAGGGCAACAACAAATTGATCAATCTATCGCTATCATCGCTGTTTCCACCACGCCTAGTGGCATCTTTGTGGAATTTTAACCCTTGTTTATCGACATAGGAATGTGCGTGGGTTAAGTGTTTCAGTGTAACTAAATCTTTACCCTTTGAACTGACCTGTATTTGTCTCTGATCTTATTAATTATATTGCAGTGGGTGGAGGAATGCAGCGTGTTAGGGACAAATTAATGATCACTGGGTCATGATCAGTTGAGGATTGAATAGCATTTTAACTCAACGCCGAATACGAACAGTTGAATAACACTGTGATTTTTGGAACGACTCAAAATATTTAAAATTAGTTAATTTTCAATACCATGAAGCAGACACCAACTACATGGGAAACAAAAGGTCAACATCACCATTCATGTACTGAAACTGTAAGTGTTTCTCATTATTTCATCAACCCATGTTTCACCAATCACTATCTAGAGGTTCGGTTTCAAGGTCCAGATTCCATTTAACGGCCAATGTCCATTGGCATAAATTCAGAGTGGCTTAAACTAGACTTACTACTACAGACTTACCATCTTTTATTTTCTTTTACTTCTCA